>CM051379.1:14177559-14502559 GCA_028015245.1 Cardamine occulta | reverse complement strand
TTTCATAATTGTGTTGTGGTTCTATGCTTATGTTTGGAGATGCATCAAGGCATATACAAATATTACTTCTTTTTTTTTTTAAGGCAAATCATATGTAAAAATATTACCTGAGTTGAGTTTGTTACTAAAAAAAAACAAACGACCACGTTGTCACTACTTATCTTGAATTTGCAGTGAGCCAGAGAAACGATTCTCACCAAAGTTTGAGGTTTTGGAGACTGGTTAACTCTTCCACAAGGAAAATCATGCAAGATAAAAGATCAAAAGAGAGAGAGGCCTCAAAGATCATTTGAGGATCATTTGTTAAGACCTAGCTTATTTTGATAAATGGCCATAGAGCTGGTTTACTTTCAGATCCAGTACTTCCAAGCTACTTAGTTTTCTTAGTACTCTGTCCTAAAATTGACAAATCAATAAACAGTAAGTGAAACAAAATGGAATGTCAATGATGTTACCTTACATATTACATAACCTAAGGTCATGCCACAAAATTCAGTTAGATCAACCTTTTGAATACAGAAGTTAAGTTTACATGGAGTATTGTCCCGAACATTATAGCACCTTCAAAACAACACTGATCTTTTCCTTAGTTTTCTAGAAAACTTCTGATCCATCATCATAATGAGCAATGTAATAATCCTTAATTTGTAGGCAGGACTACGATAGCTACTTCAAGATTAGTTCATATCCATGAATCTAAGATATATATATATATATATATATACATATTTAAATGTCGACTAACCAAGCAAATCATTCCTTTTGGAAGAGAGAAACATCATTTTACCAATTTTCCTCTAAATACTATAAAATCATTTGGTATTCAAACTAACAAAGCCCTTGGAGATAAATGTATCATACATTCCTTCCAGCCACTAAAAATAGATTCACTTTCGAAATCACTAATTCCTCCATTAGTAACAATCTTTATTGATTTGAGCCGCGAAAATAATCGGAAAATATGATAACAGTGTCCACTTACGAAGATTTTAGCCTACGGAATTATTTTTATTGTGTATTTTTTTTATAACATCACGGGGGTTTTAGATATCTTTTAATTTGTTTTTTTTTACATTTATTCTCCCCTTAATACTGACTCAAATTTTTGGTACACATCACGTAAATTTCTTTTAGACCGTAGAATTATAAATCTTTGATATCTGTTATCCCTTTCAATTATCCCTTTCAACCAGAGATCAAGACAAAATTTGACCAAAATAACCAAATATAATGGAGCATTTGGATTCAGACGTGGTCACGTGGGATTTGAAACCTTTCGGTTACGGTTAACATAATAACAACACAGAGATAAAGATGAAACAATATTTCTAAGTGTTGTAACTTCAATAGGGTCATGTATGTATGAAGGAAGAGTACAATCAATTTTGATACGTAAACTTCAAAAAACGGTGGCTTATGTCGTACGAACCTAATGAGCTGCCACGAGGACTACCATAAGTGGGGTTTGGTCTACGCAGACCGACCATTCACATTTCACATATTCACCAAAGTTTTACCAATAAGTACATAAAAATTAAATTAAATGTTTGACTAGGAATAAAGAAAACATTTAATAGAAAACATCGGGTCCTAGTCCACCCTGTATGTGGTCATATCTCTTCAAATTACACACATGCAAGTTTGTAGTATGATTCGAATTGAATATGATATGTTTACAGCTCAACATTTTGTTTTAGTTTCTAGTAATTTGTTTCTTAAAGATATAGTCTGAAATGTTACCCTTGTTCAATTCATACGTTTACTATAGAGGAATCAAAATTCAAAACTAATATTTGTTTCTCAATCACGAACTAACATATGTTATTTTATAATCCAAATCCAGTTTTTGATATCAATAAAATTTTAAATGCTATAAATCGTCGTTCTTTACCGTAAAAAAATAAAATAAATAAAGATGAAAATAATTTCTGTAACGTTTTTGTCATCCGATTTCGGCATTTGTCTTATCATTTCAGTTTATGGGCCAATCTTGTTTCAGTGATGATGATGCTATTTTGTGAATTTTTAAGATTTATCAGTTTGCAATGTATTTTCAACATAGAAAGTTTTTTTTAATGTGTTCAATCATCATTCACGTTAACTTTAAATAAACAATTACTAGTCTTATATAACTATTTTAGATTAAGCGTCTTCTTTAGAATTCTTAAGAAGAAAAAAAATCATATTTAAATAAAATTAAACCTTACTGAAATGGCCAAACTGGGTTATCAAAGTTCTTAAACATACCCACGCTATATATACAATCTTTTTATTACATATTTCCTAGATAACATAAAACATACACTTTTTTATTTTTCTACAGCTTCATTCAATCTAGATATCTCTTGAAAAGAACTTAAAACACTTCAACCAAAACAAAACTACAGAACATACATCACGTTAATATATTATTTCTACTCATCTAGTAGGCATAATATTACATGTATTACAAGTGTTACGTATTCCTAGAAAACAAAAAAAAATATGTCACATATCAATCATTTATTATATCAAAAGCTAATGCCCTTCTTTCTAATTCGTAGGCTTCGCTCCCTCCATATATTGACTAAGATCACCCTTTTTCTCCCTCTTCTCACATCTCTACTACAAATTTCAGAACCAGAAACCACAACAAAAACTCTCCAGTTTTTCTGAAAACGAATACAAAATTTTGTCCTTGTAGTGCTGGGATCATCAAGTAAATGGGAGAAGAAAGCAACACGAGCGGGAGGTGCGAGCGGTCCAAGACGTTCAAGGCGAAGTGTAGCCACATGGTGAAGAAACAGCGAGCCAAGTTTTACATCCTTGGCCGTTGTATCGCCATGTTAGTTTGCGGCCGTGACCGTAACCGTGACCGTGACCGTATTTTGACATAGATCTTTACCTTATGTTTTTTTTATCTTCTTGTATTTTTCTAATTTTTTTTTGGTTGGGTTGCCGTTTCCATTTTTCCCTCTAGTATCAAACATTTGAATTAGGGTTGGTATTTAAGTTATTTATATAAACATGAATATATGAAATTTATGTGAATGCATCTTGAAAAATGCTTAATTATTTTGAGATTTGTTTCTCCCTTTTGAAAGTTTTGAATGGTAGAATCTTCTTAATAAGTATTAGTTGTTCAAGTAATTAATAGCCTCTCTTTTTGTAAACCTTTGGCCCTGGAAAGATCTTCAATTTACTTAGAATATATGTTTATACGAAACTTTCAGAAATATTCAGACATGAATTGAGCCTTCAAATGCTTGTTGTCGTTAATCATATGGTTATTATAACAGAAAAACATCTCATAGGTAGCGATTTAAAGAATAATCACAAAAGCTTTGAAAATTATTTTGTGATGAATAATTTGTTCACCAATTTTTGTTTTTGGCAATATATACTTATGGTTCACTTATATCTTGAAAACATTATAGATATTGAGGTCAGAGACGAAACTCTTCCACTGTACTTTCATGTTAGGCACTGCAGAGTTTTAAGTGACAAAAATATTCAACTTGCTATAGCCTTAATTAGTAGTGTTAGTTTGGATTTAAGATTATAAAACAAACAAACAAAAATCTGATAGATGTCAACAAGCAAAAGAACATCATGTTAATTTGAGAGTGAATCATTCATTAATTAGTGTAAACAATCCCAGCGAAAAATTGAGAGAAAAACGGTGGAGAAGATAGAAAATAATTATGACAAGGTCTACGGTCTGAAAGTCCATGTGACTCGAGTCCAAATCATACTAATAATGCAAATCGAAACTATGCTCTATTTTCTTTTCTATTTTGTCGGTTTAGGCAGGACGATATATGTTTGATTGTGTAGTTTTCATTTCTTTGTAGCAGATTAAAATTTGAATATGAAGAGGATAACCAACATCTTTTTTCATGCGTATATAAAAACATATATTAAAACTTAAAAAGAAACTAAATGGTGGTATCTCAGTGGTTTGGAATCGGGTATGTACTTGATTCAAGACCCGGATTCGATTCTACTTGGCCACTCAACCCACAGGAAAGCTGTGCGAAAAGGAAACTGGACATAAAGAGGATTAGTTTGGTCGAAGGCCCGGATGAACTTTTGGATTGAAATTAAAAAAAAAAAAAAAAACAAGTTAAGAGGAAAAGGAAAAGAATATATACGAGATTGTGGAGTTCATGGTCCGCACCATACAGGAACCAAGTGAAAATAATAGTAACTGATCTTCCCCATCTTAGGACTTACGTGCTCATTGTAAAACTTTTCTTTTTATTAATATATAATATTTTTGTTTACTTCATCAAAAATCATATAAAATTATACTATTCTTTTTGTTAACAACATGTAATATCTGCAAATCTAAACACTGATAATGATACCGTAACAACGCTAACACAACTACTATATACTATAAAAACATGGTCAATTAATAGTTTTTCTATTACTATTTGTGATTGTAATTAAGTATCAGCATGTGAAATTTGTTGCTATTTCGAGATATATGTATAATATAGTCATTTCTGATGAATCTACATGATATTTAATTTATTGATCGATTTGCTTTTATATTTATGGACGTACACTTTAAGAATCTAAAAGATTTTATTTGTTGAATTATCAACACCACAATGCAAGGTATTTCCATTTGATATTAGTGTCTTACTTTTTCTTCTAATAGATAAGTTGATCATAAATAAGTTGTCAATTTCTTTGATAGCACTGTACATATCGATTATACAACTTGTAATTAATGACTGGTCTAAAGGATACAATATCATGTATATAGTAGGATCTTTACCTTAAAAAGTTTCTAACGTACATGTTTTGACCAATGTAGCCACTTTTACCACTACTTTATTATATTTTAATATTCAAAATTATACGATCCAGCACTAGTAAACTATGTAAAAAGAATCCGAAGCCAAAAAAACAACCTAAAACGTCCAACATCACGTGCATGATGTTGCTCCAAGTCTCGAACATTTCCGACACGCCGCAACCGCTGATTAAGAATAGATATCCAATTTTCGAAACATATTAAATTGTTAGACTAATGAGTGATGGATACTTGTCTGATACTCGTACAAAATTATAAACTTATTTGATTGCTCGTGTACAGTATATACTGGATCTTAATATCTAAGTCCGATTTGAACATTTGGCTCGTGAAACGTACATGTGTTGAAAACCAAATGAAGGTGAAAAAACTGTGAGCCGACAATGGGAATCCTCGAGGCGAGAAAGGTATGCAAAATGCACTCGTGCGGTCCCTCTCGTTACTACTTTTCATCGTTTCCCCACTGTTTAATTTATTTCTAGAGATTCAGGGTCCCTATGGTGATAGCATATTTAGTAATGAAGAAAAAGCGGACTGTAAGTGTGATGCAGTTACAATGATGCGTGTGAAAAAATATATATTATCTGACCGTGATTTTGTAAAATAAGCGGTTTGTTGTAAAATAATAGATTAGAAAAAAAAAAAAATATAGTTAAAATTTTTTAAAATAAATAAATTATAAATATTAGAGTATTTATAAATTAAAATTGTTTAGTTATTGTTCATGTAGTATTATTTTTATTATTATTTATAAATGTTAAATATAGTTTTTGTTTTGTAAATTTTATTTTTATTTTTCTTGAATGACAAAAAAATAAACACAATACAACCGACATAATTTTGTTTTGGAAAAATACTATCGAGTAATTTTTTTTTGTGATAATTAGAAGATTCTGTGTCGAATAATTAATTTTAATTAGATGCAACAAGATAATTATTTAATATTTATAAGCTAATTTTAATATAAAACTTATTTGCAAATAGACGAAAGAATTCTTTAATTTGGAGAAGATAATAGCAGATACACTTATAGTTATGTTATGCTCTTGCTTCGTTTATCTTAGTTGCTTGTTTATTTTTCCAAAGTTTTGTGATTTCATGTGTGTTGTATTTATTTGTTGCTGTTGTTGAATGTTAAGTATACATGCATATTTATAGAGGCTGAACTTTAAACGAATTAATTATTAAAAAAAAAAATTATTCATTGCGTTTTGTATTGGACCGCATAGTATTGTCCACTGTGCGGTTTTCAAATGTGTTCTCTTATCCGACAGACAAAAATAGCGCATTAAAATTCGCATCCAGTTTATTTTAAAATATAAATTTTTTGTTAAATTTTCTGTATATGAAAAATGGTTTTACAAAAATAATCTAAAAAAACGCAATTTTCATATCTCCAATCAGATCCTCAGAAAATTATATTCTCAATCTCTTTTTTTTTACGTAAAAAGATCAATTTTTGTTTCTATTATTTATGATGATGGGATCATTGAGAAATGAGAAACATGACTTTAAAAAAAAAAACAAATCATAAAGGAGACTTGATATGTATATAAGTAAAAGTCAGCATCATTGACGAAAGAGATGGAAAAAATACATCGTTGGCCTCATAATTATTGTCCCGATAATATTCAAGGTGTTTTTTTAGCTCTGCTATTTTATATTTCTTTTATTGTGTTGTCTTCCACTAACTTTGAATCAGTGGAGAATTTTGATATTTTGCTTCTTATTCTTTTTGACGTTACAATAAACTAGGGAGAAATGGATATACACGTAAGAGTTTTGGTGTTTTGCAATACATATCACATTTACTACACATACTTAGGGAGAAAGGGAACGATCTATATGTTAAAGTGTCTTATTATTAGTGTGTAGTGTAGATTTTGGAAAATAAATCTTTACATGGATCTATCGATGTTCAAGGCAGGTTACAAACTTAAAGATGTCCTATACTACATTCCTTCGCCACAGTTTATATAGTTGCGATACTACTTATTGCATATTCCTAGTCTTAACTACTTGAAGTATATATGTCTACATACACACACGGGTTTTTAATACATTCCGAATGACATCATATATCTCTTACACTGATTTTATTCTAAGTTAATGTAAATGTTAGAAGAATTCTTTTTCTTCTAACTTGGGTATTGGTCACATCCGTAATGATATGGATTAATTTAATAGAGACATTTAGATTGCAAAAGCCTATTGGACACCCAAAAAGAAAAGAAAAGGGATGAGAAGTATTGGGACCCATTGGGGTTGGAAAAGAAGAGAGAACACGTGCATCTCTCTGACACTCGTTGAAACCCAAACACTTTCCTCAATTTCTTCTTTCCAACTATATCAATTTATCATTTTCAACACCAATATTTTCGCCGGTTATCATCATACATGTTTTTTTTTTTTTTTGATAAAGAAAAGCATGTTTTTAGCCTTTTTCTTTTCTACAAAGTCATCATCATATATGTTACAATAACCAAATAGATCGTTTCCTCTACTTACTAGCTATAAAATAACCTCATTATATAATTTTCTGTATAGAATAGATTGCATCATTGAAGAAGTTACGTAATCTGTCGATGTTACTTATCTAATTAGGTTTTTAAAAACAATTTATCCAAAAAAAAATTTAATCATTGTAATGAAAAGCATAAAGGATTTGTGGTCTCGTGTGAGTTTGTGAGCTAGACCCCCACGCGGCGGTGTCTGTTTGTAGCAGTCTTTGTAGACTTCCCACGTGCGGATTTATAGATTCTCCATGAACGCTCAAGGCGGGCCCAACCCCAAGACCGTCCTCTTTCCTAGGTCTTCACACCACACCACACATGCATATTTTACACAAAAATTTACGATTTTGAAAACTATAAATCTGTCGTGTAATGTTCCTAGTCAAAAACCAATATGTCAATATATCGGTATTTGGACGAATTTTAACCCCATTCATATATGGACAGTTGTACAAAAAATAAAATAAAAGAATTATTATTATTTGTTGTATATCAACGAAATCATTGTTTAAATAACATTGGATTAACCACTATATCTAGAAACTTTGCCACTTATTGATTATATAACAATCCGAGTTTTTTAATAATCGGAATCATAATCGAGATAATTGTCTATGTAATCACTTACAAGTTACAATGCGGTGGTCGAGATGAAACATATACTAGTTAAGTACTCGTGTTTTAAGACCGATTAATTGGCCGCTTAAGAGATGATATATTAAGGTCATTTCAGCGTTTTTAAACAACGGTAATAGATTGAAATAATGGTGAAAATGTATGCATTAAGATAACTTATTGCGTCGATTACGGCCTAGTTAATTAATTCCGTACAAGATATCGACATATTAGACGATAAGATTATTAGACTATGGGCTTCAGTTTAATAAAGATGATCCTTCTGACAATGATCGTGATTGTTTTATTGTGTAGTGCTGCATTATATATGCATATAGACTTGACTTATACTGTGATGATGAAGGCTTAAGTTACTGTTTGAAATAATCACAAGAGTCCAAAACTCATTCAATGGGAAAATTTGAGAGAGATGAACACAAAATCGTCATGTCTTCTGATAAAATGGACCAACCTGACAAAACCTGCCGAGACGGTAAGGCCTGTTCGTTTCACATACTAATTACCCACCACACACACGCACACACAAAAATAAAAAATTAACCATTTTTTTGTTAAAAGGGTTAATCTATTAAATTCATACAGATGTTTAAAAGAAAAAAACTTACAAAATGGAACGATCTGAATTCTGAAGGACGAAAAACATTGAGGAATTTTAATCTGAGTCTTCTCCACAAATATTTACCTCTTTTCTAATTTTTTTGAAGTCTTGGATACATAAACCGATACAGGCCTCGAGTCCATAAAGGCCCAACTGAAATACACAACAATGTACGCAATTCCAGTTTGAAAAAATTATTAGGAGGTTCATTAGAAATTTGCAGCTTCGTCCAAAGATGGATTAGAACTATGAATTCAGAAGTTAATGGCTTAATGCAAAGTCTTTTTAACACTAGAATCCCATTTCTCTAATTTATTTTATTGACACCATATATTAGATTCATTTTAGAGTCTCAACGATAAATATATACAAAACACTCTAAATTAAACACGACAAAGACCAGCTAAAGGTTTTCCAGCAGAACAAAGTAAAAGACTAAGGAAAGAGACTCTGATTAGATCTTTCAATTGTAGAGATCATCATCGTCGGCTGCTCCACTGGATGTGGCAAACGGGTCAGCTCCACCAACCGTTGCAGCAGCACCAGTCCCTGTGGCTTCTGGAAACCTGAACTCGCTTCCAAACCCACGTGACTGCTGAAGAGTCTGAGCAAAAGCCTGATACTTGCGAATATCTGCATCACTTACTGATCTCCTAGCGTACTTCATGGATTCCTCAAAGTGACCAGCTTTAATCTCTGCAATCTCCTCTTCCATGTCCTCTTCCATTGCTTCTGGCGTCTCTGTTCTCTTCCTCTCCCTTTCAATATCCTTCTCGATGTTTTCTCTGATTGCGTACTTGCAAGAACGCTGGCAAATCTCTGTGATGTCTGCACCGCTGAAGCCTCCTGTGTAATTGGCAAGAGCTCTCAGGTCAACGTCTTTAGCCACTGGCGATTTCCTCAAACAAGACTTGAAGATTTGGTAACGAGACTCGACATCAGGTAGAGGAATGTAGATGAGCTGATCGAGACGACCAGGACGTAGAAGTGCAGGGTCGATAATGTCTGGTCTGTTAGTTGCTCCAATGATGAAGACAGTCTTCTTAGCAGACATACCATCCATCTCTGTAAGAAGCTGGTTCAATACTCTGTCTGCTGCACCACCAGCATCTCCAACACTGCTCCCTCTCTGTTATTACATTGAATATATTTTAGATCAAAGATAGCGAGCATGATTTTTTAAGTAGAAAGAATAAGGAATCTATGACAATACCTGAGTAGCAATGGAGTCGAGTTCATCGAAGAAAAGAACACAAGGGGCAGATTGGCGTGCCTTGTCGAATATCTCTCGCACATTGGCTTCACTCTCTCCAAACCACATTGTAAGGAGCTCAGGACCTTTGATACTAATGAAGTTAGCTTGACACTCATTCGCGATAGCCTTAGCCAAGATGGTCTTTCCACAACCAGGAGGACCGTAGAAAAGGACTCCTTTAGATGGTGACATACCAAACTTCTCGAATTTCTCAGGATGCTCCACTGGATATTGAACAGTCTGTAACATGGCAAAATTTTGAATGAATTGTCCATATTCACAAGGTCACTAATAAAAAAAAAAAGAGATCGAATAGTTGAACATCTTAATTTACCTCTTGAAGCTCCCTCTTTACATTCTCGAGACCACCAATGTCTTCCCAAGAAACGTTAGGCACCTCAACGACCGTCTCCCGTAGAGCAGAAGGATTGCTGTTACCAAGAGCAGTCTGGAAGTGCTCATTAGTTACAGCCATAGAATTGAGAATTTCAGCATCTATCTCCTCGTCTTCTAGATCAATTACATCCATCTTCTCCCTGATACATTGAAGAGCAGCTTCAGTGCATAATGCTGCAAGATCAGCACCAACATACCCATGAGTGTCTTTAGATGCTCTCTCCAAATCAACCTGATTAAGAACAAATCATGTCAGGTCTGATAAAATAGAAAAGGCACAAGAAAAGAAGAAAATAGTTATATACAACAGAAACTTACATCTTCTGCCAGTTTCATGTTCTTGGTGTGAATCCTAAGAACCTCAAGGCGACCAATCTCATCAGGAACACCAATATCAATCTCCCTGTCAAATCGTCCAAACCTTCTCAAAGCTGGGTCAATGCTGTTAGGGCGGTTGGTCGCTCCCATAACAATAACATGGGCTCGGGATTTAAGTCCATCCATAAGTGTCAAGAGCTGGGAAACAATCCGTCTTTCAACTTCCCCATTTGTCTTTTCTCTTTTTGGAGCAATTGAATCAATCTCATCAATGAAAATGATTGAGGGAGCATTCTTCTCAGCTTCCTCAAACGCTTTCCTGAGGTTGCTTTCACTCTCACCAGCTAGTTTTGACATGATCTCAGGACCATTAATACAGAAGAAAAATGCACCAGTCTCATTAGCAACAGCACGAGCAATAAGCGTCTTCCCAGAACCAGGAGGACCATAGAGCAAGATTCCTTTAGGAGGCTTCACACCAATGGACTTGAAGAGCTGTGGATGCCTCAATGGGAGTTCAACAAGTTCCCGAATCTGAGCCATTTGTTTCCTGACACCACCAACATCATCATAGCCAACTTCATCCAACCTCTCCTCATCTTCTCTCTTTATAGGTTCACCCTCACAGAAAATTTCTGTATCAGGAGCAACCACACAGTACTCAGCAGGATCGGTCTCAATAACCTTAAACTCAATACTTCTCATCCCTCCTCTTACTAGGAAAAGATCACCCTTCCTCAATGGACGGTATGCCTCCAAGAAATAAGCTGTCAAGATAAAAAAAAACGATCAGACATCAAGAACATACAAACAGAAGGATTAGGGATAAGACACAGGAAAATAAAACACTTACGTTTAAGATATGCATCGAATATATTGCCACTAACTCCTTCAATGGTATCATCAAAAGGCAAGATGTGAACACGCTTCCCATACTTAACATCAGGGCATTGATGAACAGAGATAACATCTCCAAGCCTAACCCTAAGATTCGACCTAACAACCTTGTTCATCCTAATTTTTGGTTCATCACATGTATCATCAGCTAAAGCAATACACACAGTATCCTTCCTCTTCTTTCCCTGTAACCACAATACCCAAGAAGAGAAAAAAACAAAGATGTCAAATACACACTTTGCCAAAACAAAACAAATAAAAAATTGAGAGATCTAACAAAGTATCTCAATTCTAGAAACCCAACACAGATCAAAAGCAAGACTTGTGATAAACCCTAGAATCCCCATAAACCCAGAAACAGCAAACACACACAACAATCAACTTCAAAATAGTTTAGCAAAATAAGAAAAGGCAAAAAAAGATTCAAAATTAGACCTTGATTAAAACGGTATCTCCACGAAAGAGATGTAACTTCTCCATGGTCTCAGGGTGTAGAGACACGACGGAGTTATCATCGTTGATGGCCTCATATACAACCAAACGATTCGCCGCCTTCTTTTTCTCCAGAATCGCGGTGCTAAAATCTCTCTTCGTCCCCTTACTGAAATAATCAGAGAAACAATTTGAAATTTAAATCGAATTGAAACAACCCCAACCATGAAAAAATTAACAAAGGCAATTTAGAAATCAAGAAGAACTTACGAATCAGATGATTCAGCTTGATCTGACATAGTTGATATTGAGTAGAGAGCGCTTCGCAAAGAGAAGAAGAAGATAGCTTCGAGAGAAGGGAAGTTTTAAAGTGATCGGTCTGAGAAAATAGAGAGACAGGTGTGTGCTTATATAGAAGATAAATTCGTTTCTTGTCATCAAAGAAAAGTTTTTTTTTTTTTTTCCTTTTTTTTTGGCGTTATTTAGTTACTTTTCTTTGTTTCATTCATACTTGTTCCTTTTTAAAAGAGATAAAAGTTACATCTTCCAATTTTTATAAGGAAAAGCTTTTGATGTTATTTATTTAAATGTAAATAAAAATTGTAACTACATAAAATAAATTCCATTAAAAAAAACAAAATATAATCAAGGGTTTTTTTGCTTTTACAGCTTTTCTAAATACTGTACACCAAATGTTTTACAAATTTTAAGTACAATTAGCATTGTGATAAATTATGACTAATTTTAAAATTGAAATTTAAAAAATCTAGTAAATAATAATCATCTATATTATGGATTTTAGATATTGTATTTACTAAGTTTATGTATTTCTCCTGAACATTCTAGAAGTTCTAAGAACGTGGTTAAATATCTTAAAAAGAGTAATAAAATCCTAGAGAAAATAAAAACGATCTAGAAGATCAATATTTACAGTTGGATCATACAAATTCTCACCGTCCATTGTGAATGTAGTTTCCTATATAAAAAGGCAGGCATGGCTCTCTTATTTGTACTTAACGAATCAACCAAGCAAAACTTCGTAATGCAATCTTCTTTCTCTCTAAAATATCAAGAGAAATATGAATGAGTAGGAGGCTCAAAGTGGAAATGTGACGACCGCAAAAAGTAGAAAGATGCTAAAACCGAACGAATTAGTTCACGAGAAATCAGTTTGGTAGAAAGATACGTACTTCTATGTTCAGAAATTATAATAGATGCTAATTTCCAGAGGATGTTCTTCTAATGGTGGTCTCAACTTTCTAACAAATATCTAAGAAATATTACAGGATGAATGATTTTTCAAAAATTTTTACTGCAAGAAATATTGTTTGGAGATTGTCGAAGAGCTGAATATTTTTGTCATTTAAAGCCATTCACAAAAAAAAAAAAAAACAGATCTAATAATTCGATGACTGAAGATTTCAAGAATGAAGCCAAAGACGATCATGGAGCCTCTCTTCACCAGCTCCAAACATCTCATCGACTTTTTCACCATCTCTGTAAAACTGAAACGTGGGTGTGTAACGGATGTGTCGAGTGGTTTCAGGGCACTCGTCGATATCTGCATAAACAAACTTGAGCTTCGAGAAACTTTTGCTGAGTTCTTGAAATGCAGGAAGAATCTGGCTACAAACTCCACACCTGAAAGTTTCAAAATCATACGCTAAAATCTCAGGAAAACTGATAAAAAAGGAGCACACGAACAAAACCGTTCTCATTGAGGCATTTCATCAAACACTTGGTGAACATGAAATACGTTTTCACAAAAACAGAGACAAGAGCGTACCATGAAGCTCCGTAGTTAATAACAGTCTGCATATCACAAAACAAACACAAGAAGAACAGTCAGATTGTGAAGAACCAAGCTTGGGTCTTAAAACGTGTACAAATGTAATAGTTGTCGTTTGTAATAACCGGAGATTTGGAAGATTTGATGTCTTCAAGAATTGTCAGGAAACTTTGGTCGTTTGGTGCGGTTTTCAAATTGCCATGATGATTCGAATTGGATTCAAAATCCGAATTTGCTCCCTCCGATTCTTGCTTTCTCATTTTTTGTTTGTTTGGTTCGATTTGCCAATTTTGGTACCTTCGCAGATTATCATAACCTAAACCGAACCACAAGTCTACTTACCACTACCCAGACCCAAACCAATCGATTTGAGTCTAAACCGCTTTTAGCCAAGTCAATTTCAACATCGACAGATCTCATGAACCGGCTCAATTATGAGTTTGATGAACTATTAACTAGCTTTTCATTGTTATTAACGACATTTGCCTGACACAAAGAAAAAAAGGCATTAAAACTTTTAAATCATCCAAAGTATTGTGTAACTTTTATTAAGCTCCAAAAAATTTAGGAAGAAATTAATGGTTGATAAACAGAAGATATTGGTTTATTATAGTTATCTTCTACATCATCAAATTCAGATGCTGAAAAAATCATGTGTTGTTGTTGTTGTTGGCAAATAGCTTGATTCTCCCAACTCTTTCCCATCACAACCAAGTACAATCCACAAACGATTAATATTGCACCAATCAATCTGAGAAAACAAACATAAAACTTGTAAAAAAAAGAACTTAATCATAAGATATGAAAATAATACATAATTGAGTTAAAAAAAAAACATAAATACATACCCTCCAAGATAGAAATGTTCACCAAGAGCCAAACTGACTAAAAGAGCAGCAAGTAATGTTTGAAGAGGCAAATACGCTGATACAAACAGAGGTCCTCCTCTATCCACAACATATATTTGTATTGCAAACACCATAGCTGAACCCACCAATCCCTACAAACAATTATGTATCCAAACTCATACCAAATTTTAAAAAACAGAACATTTCAAAAGAATCATATAAATCTAAATTCTAAAAAGATAAACAAACAAACACTTACAGTGTATAGTAACGCATACCATTCACCTCCCGATCTTATCTTCCAACTCTCTAAATCTCTCTCGAAATAAGCAGAGATTCCAAAGAACTGGAAAACTGAGAAAAAACAAGAGTAGGAGACGAAAGAGAAGCGAGCTGGATACTTTTTAAGCAAAGGTGATTGCAACACAATCCAACTGGACCAACATAAGCAATGACCCATCAAACAAAGACATCCAAACGTCCAGTTCTTGTTTTGTTCCTCTGCTTCTTCAGCTTTGATGGGTTGGTTCATTAAACGTAGACTCGGTTCGTAAATAGTTGGTCCTTTATAGAGTGTTATAGCCAAAGAGCCTGCGACTGATACAAACGTTCCCACCACTTTGGCTATACCATCTTTCCTCTTTATTTCCACCTTCTCTATTCTACAATGGTGTGTCATAATTTAAAATAATGAGATATGAGTGAAAGTGAGATTCAAGATTCAAGAATCAAGAACATACCCAAGCAAGGCCGCCATAAGGAATGAAACAGCTGGAACAGCATTTTCAGTTGCTGATGCGAGTGAAGTGTTGTCCAATCCAAAGATGTAAAATCCTTGATTTAATGTAATTCTATAACCCATAGTAAGTATTGGACTACACAAAGTTGTGTCTCTGATGTAAAATTCAAGGTTTAAAGAAAAGATCGTACCCGATGAGTCCAAGAAGGAAGAATTGAATCAGGAAACTAGTGTTCATCGCTGGTCTTTCTTTTCTATTAGAATATATGCAAACAATCAAGATTTATAATAAACTAGAATTAAGAATTTAAAGATGAGATTTAATTTGATTTAAAGAAGTGTATTTATACTTTTCAAGGAAGTAAGCGGAGGGAGCAAGAACAGAGAAAGCGATGATGTTGCGGTAAAGTGGGAAGACGAGTTTGCTTACTCCCAAGTTTAGAGCGTATCTCATGATCACGTGATTACCAGCGTAGCCTGTCTGAAACACCACCATCGCTAAGTGAAGCTTTGCTCTTTCCGGTATCGGAGACATATTTCTCCGCCGAAGATGACGACGGAGGAGAGATCTGTTTGGTTTTCTTTTCCGAGTGATCTCTTGTTGTGATGACTTTCTTTAAAACGACAAAAAACGAGATAAGACTGTCATGTGCTTGTCACGTGAGATATGTACAAATTGTATAGTTGTTGCCTGTGATAACAAAAGATTTGCAAGATTTTTTATGTCAGAATTGTCATTGCGATTCGAATTTTTTTACTGATGTTTCTTGATTGATTTACATTTGGTTTTTGTTCTGTTTTTGCTTCAATTACCGTTTTATCCCCTTTGACTAATGCTAATGTCTTACTGAAGTTTATAATGCTCATTGCACATTTGGTCACATATACACTTGTGCTTCTTTTCTCCTTTCTAAGAACTTTAAAAAAAAAAAAAAGCTTTTTGATCTTCTAGAGAAGAAATGTTTTGATTCAATGGCGTTTTCCTCCATGACATGGTCTCATCTTGCTCTGTTTCTTCCTGACTTTGAAGTTCTTAGACCGGTAAGCAACATAAGTTAAACCCTAAACCCTAAATCTTGTCGAGCACTCTTTAGATGCATCGATTATAAATTCTCTTTGGTGTCAAAATGAGACTAGGCGGCTTAATACAGTTATTACTTAACTAATCAAACTTAAGAGTGCTTCGTTGGCTTACACTTTGAAATGGGTGGAAAAAAGATGCAGAAAGATCTTGTTTTATCTTTTTATCTCAACCACATTAAAATACTTCATTTTCTTTTTTTAAGTCTCTTAAGAAATTGAAATTCCCAAAACGAAAACCTGATTGGATACTTGAATAAATTAATTGATATTCTAAGATGATGGAAGCCATAAACCCTGGCAAAAAAATTGTATTAAAAACCACAAGTTGATGATGATTCAAAAAGAAAGATACTTGTAACCTAATCCAAATCTATAATCTATAAACTTAAAGATGACCAAGAATAGAGAAAACAAGAACCTAACTAACTGATGCATGATGTTATTATCCACTAAACCATTTGTGTTCGTCAGCTTTTGGACACTTCCCAATTTGGGTAAACTCATGACTTGACTATTAAAGCAAAAGCCAAAGCAAGCTTCCAAGTACAAAGCATAAATTAAGAAAGGGTTCAGTTAAGAGAAGAAGAAAGAAAAAAATGGCTTATAATAAGAAGGAAGAAACACTTCGTAGAGGGCCATGGCTAGAAAAAGAAGACGAAGAGCTAGTGAAGTTCGTTACCGTTTTGGGAGAACGTCGTTGGGATTCTCTAGCAAGAGTTTCTGGTACACTTTGAATCCATTTTTAGTGTCGCTTTCCGGAAATAGAAATTTGCATGCCTAAAGATAGATATGTTTGCTTGTTGTGTACTCATGCTTATAGGTTTGAGGAGGAGTGGTAAGAGTTGCAGGCTAAGGTGGTTGAACTATCTGAATCCAAAACTGAAGCGTGGACCGATGAGTCAAGAAGAAGAGAAGACTATACTTCAGCTCCATGCTCGTTGGGGTAACAAGTGAGCTAGACCAAAAATATATTTAATCTTTTACTTGCATAATTGCTTTTATGGTTTGAACTAAAAATAGTATATCAATATAGGTGGTCGAAGATTGCAAGAAGATTACCTGGTAGGACTGATAATGAGATTAAGAACTATTGGAGAACTCATTTTAGAAAGAAAGAAGACGCTCAAAGCTATGGTATGTGTACTTTTATCGATCTTTCATCGTTACATATGTTAATTTTAGATCAGCATTTCAATAGAAAAAAATGATGTGTGTTGATGTAGATAAGATCATTGACTGGAGAGGAAACTCAGGAGAAGAATTGTTGTGCACGTATAAGGAAAATGAATTTATGAAGACAAAGACGACGACGACTCAAGGACATAGTTTTGATCATGAAACTGTGAAGGAGCTTAACCAGAGAAGTATGGAAAGTGATAAACAAATCAATGGCGGTATTTGTGGAAGAGAGAGCTTTGGTGTTATGAATTCACCGTATGAAAACCGGATTTCGGATTGGATATCAGAGATTTCTACAGACCAAAGTGAAGCAAATCTTTTAGAAGATCACAGCAGCAGTAGCAGTGAGAACAATATTAACATTGGTTCTTGGTGGTTTCAAGAGACAAGGGACTTTGAAGAGTTTTCATATTCTCTATGGTCATAATTTTATAGTTTCTTTCTTTACTATTTTAACTCTTGGATAATTGAATTCGAATGTGCTATAGTAAAACAAGATTATCCAATATTCAAGCTTAGTATGTAACAAGTATGTACAGTTGCATACTAAGCTTGTATAAAAAAAAATATATATATATATATATATATATGTACAGTTTAATTCTGATTTCCAAATGAAATTTGAATCGTAAGTTAAAGTTCAGATAAATCATACAATCTACTGAATTAAACGAATTAAGTCAAACTCAAATATAAATTTGTTAGTTTTCACATAGTAAAATCTTCACTAGCTAAAAAATTTCAAAAATCATAAAATTTGAGTTTATACACATATAAATTTCAATATTTCAAAATTTATACATACATATAAATTTCAAAATTTCATTATACAGTTATACACATATCCATCATAACAAAGTAAGTAAAAAATATATATATAGCACTGATGTGTACGATCAGGTCTTGTCATAGACTAACAACAAAAACATGAGAAGATCATGCTCCGTTCATGAAAAATATTAGTTTTTTGGTTAACATTATTGATTGATGGGCTTTATCTTTAATCTGAATTAAATTAAAAAAATTTGTTGTACTTTTGTGCCAAATGATTGGTGAAAATGTCTAATATTTTAGTTATTAAGGGGAAAAAGAGTATTTAATGTTCAATGTAGTAAATTACAATATCCTAAAGTATTATATTGATATAGTATGAAGTGTAGATGCATGTATGGAATACCCTTTTGTATAAAATTATGAAAAGACAAAGGAAGAAGATAATATATAGTCTCTATGAGACCATTAGCTATTTAACTAATTGGAGATAGGATATGACTATTGCAACGTCACGATTACTTATACGTATGACACACACGTGATACTTAGGTAACGAAATAATTTATTTTGTATAAATACAAATTATGAGGTCCACTAATACCACAATTTATCTTCTCAAGAAAAGAATAAGAAACACGTAATACGGCCATAGAAGAAGAAAAAAAATAAAACAAGAATTAACTTAGAAACAATCTTTTTTTTGTTCCTTGATTAAATTGGTAATGTTACAACCTGAACATTTGGGTAGAAGAAGTGAACATGACCAAATATGATATCGAACTAAGCATGAATGAGAAAACAAGAACTGAAAAAGATAACCCGTTAGTTGAACCGGTACCAGACATTTCATCAGTATAGTCATTATACGAACCTAAACCGCTATTACCTTCCGATCCAGTAGTAGTCCACATCCCAAGATTGTTTCCGTTATACCTGTACCAATGAAACACTCTAAATTAGCTCCAATTCACTTTTAAGGGTTAATGGCCAATAATTATGAAAATAGTGGGGTAAAAAGTAATTAGACAAAAGAAAAAGCATAAAGTTAAAGGCAGAAAAGTATGAGAAAACAAAAGAGTTACATACACAATTTTATATGGTCTGTATTAGTAAAATAAAAGTATCAAAATGTTGTACTTTGGTTTCAAAAAGAAAAAAGTATGGCAAAGAGTGATTGATATGTATCCAAACCTGCCACCAACGCCAAGGACCCCGGAATGATAAGTGATTAGGTCGATGAATGAAGCAGATTTAGGCTCAACACTATAAGCCTTCTCATATTTCATTTCTGCACCTTCTCCAGATGCCACAAAGAAGGCTCCATTCACCAAAATGTCTCCTTCTGATCTCCAGTTCCATCCTTTCCAATCTCCGTCCGGTGTTTCCACTCTCTTAGTCACCTACAGTAATATTTCTTAAAAATCAATGTCTTAAAGAGTACTTTATGCTCATAGTACAATGACATGCATACTCCAAATATATATCCTTGTGTTGGAGTTAGTTACCTCTTTGGCAAAAGGGTTGGTTGGTGCAGTGTAGCGGTTACCCTGACTATTTATAGTCGGGTTACCGCTACCGCCAATCGCATACATTTCCCATTGAGTAAAATCGTTATTAACGACATGGATATATCCACGTCTACACCTTGGCATTCTTTGTATCAATTTCTCTCCAAAGTGATTAAATGCAATCGTTACCTAAATTACATTCAAAACATTAGTCTCATTTAGAAGCAAAAAGATTAGTAGTCATTATGGACTAGTGTGTGTATAACCTGCATGCCACTATCTGGCTCGTAGTGATCGCTATGACCAAGAAGCATGACTTCGTTATGGTGCGAAAAGAAGTTGTTCGATATTGTGATTCCTGTAGACCCCATCACTGCGTCTATTAGACCGTCTTTACATCTAGATAAAGAACAATGGTCGATCCATATGTCCTTTGATCCGAAGATGGAGATACCATCACCGTCCGATTTCGTTCTGAAGCCATAGTGTGTTGGACTTGACCGCACGTTAGTATTCCCTAAGCGTAAGCGTGGACAAACATGTTTCAGAATGCTTTTATGAATAATCCAATCAAATGCTACGAAACATTTAATTTTTACCCACTTTTTCTTCTTACCATGCTTTTATAAGTAGTCAATAAATGCTGATACATTTAAAAAAAAAAAACATGTTTCCTTTATTTGCGTGTGAACACCAATGAATGAGAAGGAAAATATGTACACAACAAAGGGGACCTACTAAATTATTAGGTGGAGAAATAAAAAAAAGAAAAGAAAATATAACTAGCAATTGCTAGAAAAAATGTGGAAAGAGTAAAAAAAAAATGTTTTTACCGGATTGGTAACAATGGTGGATATGAATGTTGTGAATGATGATATTGGAGACATATTGAAGAGTAATGCAGCCACCACCAACAATGTGAACATTAGCTCCTCTTCCATCAAGTGTCTTGTAACTATTGAATATTAACTCTTGCTTTAATTTTATCATCATGTTGCTTGGGAACACTATCCACAGTGGCTCTTCTTGTATTACTCCATATCTGTCATCAATTTTTTAATGGTTCATGTTAATTTAACTTCTAGTTCGATAAAACTATTTTTCACATTGTAAAACCCGTTTCCTTTGACATTGGTAAAGATTCCCCAAATTATTCCAATTTTTTGGAGGTCCCCAAGTGACTGATACACTTGTTTTATTATACCTGTCTAGTCTTTTATGTTTATTATGTTTTCCCTTGTAAAGGACAATGTTAAAATTAAAATGTCGGGACACCAATTTATAAACATCGTAAACATTACATTTCTATGTTTTAAAACGGATTTGATTATTCAAAACGATAGAGCTTATAACAAACGTTTTAAAAGGATTTTGAAGGGTTTTCAAGGACTTAAAAGAAGTTTAGGGCTGTTGGGAGTTTTTCATAAAATGGAGGGTTTCTTTGTAAAAATATTTTTACCTAAAAAAATAAACAAGTGGTGTTGAAAAGGTCGTACATGATAGATTGGTGTGGGACATGTGAAGAAGAGATGACAAATGAGAGATAAAAAGTAATTGTTGAATAAATAAACGTAACTTAGACAGAATCTTATTTCACAAACGATTTTAATTTAATTGTGAAAGTGTACAGGTAGGGTTTAGTGTTAACAATAATGGCATCTAATTTTTCAATTAAAGTATGAAATGTTGTTAACTAACAACTTAAAAAGATCTAAATACTGTCAAAACCAGTATTAAAGAAGATTAAAACTTTGTCTTGAACTAATAAAAGACAACACATTATGGTCAAGACTATACAAGACTTTCTTAGGTGAAATCCGGTTAAGTCGGTTAACAGAAAATGTACCTGAGAGTGCCCGGTTTAGGGTCAACGACATCATCGTCGGAAGAATCAGTAACGAAGTAAAACTGACCACCTTTGCCTCCCAAGGCGTACTGTCCAAAGCCTATTCCACAATCTGCTAGCCCTTGTCGGTTATTAGGCCAGTTTGGGTCACATTTCCAACAGTCATCAATTGGGTTACCGGTGATGCACTGGTTTGAACCAGCTTGGTCCGTCGTGTCCAGAGCTTGACGTCTTGATATAGACGCATTTACTCTCCTGTGAAAACCGGATAATTAATGTCGGTTCGGTTTAAGAAAACCGGAAACAGAGAACAGAGCTTAACAGAGACTACAGAAACAGAGCAACCCAAGATTCACAAGAAGACATGATAATAGCTTTTCAAACTTAGAACCTAGCTGGTAATATACACTAAAGAATCTGAAAGATGCAAAATGTAGATCCAGAACAAGAAATGTAGTAAGGGTACCTATGAACATCATGAGCGACTAGTTCTGGGTCGGGATGTGGTAAGAGAAGAAGAGTTTTGTTGAGCATGGCGAAACCCATGTGTGGAAAGAACAGAAAAAGAAAGAAAAGTACAATGCAGCTTCTTTGAAGCATCTTTAATGAAGAAAGTAGTGAATTTGGGATTTGGGGATTTATGGATTTTAGGGTTTTTGGTTAGTTTAAAGAAGGGAGAAGAAGAGAGTTAAGTTAAGACATGGCTAGAGTTCTTCTTCTCTCTACTTACTGACCAGTGTGTTCATTCGTGAGTGGCTTTTTACAGTGTGAGTTTGCTTTTGTAATAATGGCTTTCTTGGCTTTTGTATACTTATTTTTTTCTTTGTTCTTTTTGAAAGAGAGAGAGAGAGTGAGGTTGTTTTCCACTGACAGTCTCGAGGATTGAGAATCTGATTGTCTCGAGGAAACGGTCTCTAATTTTTCCTTTGAAGCTCCTTTTTTTTTTAATACTATAAATTTTACATAATTATTCTCACACGATATGAGGATATCCATAACAGTCAACAGATTTAACAAACGGTAGATTTTGTTATTTGAATCTCTTGTCAGATTTGTTATTTTGTAAAAGTGATGTGACGTTATGATAAATTTTCCCCACGAACTATACAAAATGAATGCTACTATAACCAGAAAAAAAGAAGAAGAGAGTTTTCGGTTCAACCAGTGTCGTCAAGCTTGTTAGAGATACATTATTATTATACGGACATTAGATTAACTAAAACCTAGTAATGTAGATTATTTTGAGCATATATATACACATATACATACATGATACATAAGCTCAAGTTGTTCAAGATATTCACTCGAATGATCTTTTGTAGAAATGCTTTAGTGTTGATGTGTGTTAGGTAAGTATATAGGTATGTGTGCGATTCATATGTAAGTAACCTAAATTCTCCAATAGTCCAATGGACTGAGTCATTTGAGGAATGGTTCAACACGTCTGTTGGTCACGTGGCAGCTCAAATGTACTTAAGATGCAGTTTGGTGCGAACCTCATTTCCTATCGAAGATGGTATTTCCAATTGCTTTTAACTTTATCTATATAGAAGTAAACTTCGTATTATTTTGTGCTTCACGAATATGTTCTGCCACATATTTAATGGATTTAACTACGTATTTAACATAGCACTTGAATGTGTATGATATCAACAAATTCTTTTTTAAGAATCAGGATGCAACTATATCGTAATTAAGGTTAAGTTCGGTTCTTAGTCAACAGGCGTTGGTTGTAGACTTGATGAATTTTGCAGGTTGTTTTTGCAAATGTTAAAATGTTCATTATGAATGCTTTATATCATTTGTTGAAATGAGTTGGGCGTGAATGTTAGATTATTATTAAAGTTAATGTTAGCTTATTAATGTAAGCTAAATGTAGGGATTAAATAACGTGATGTTAGGCGACATCTTTGGAGAAGGAAAAAAAACGTTATGGATATAAAGATATACTTTGCCTCCTCACATGTCCAATAAGATCATTGTAACCAATCATAGTGTCTAAAAAAGTAATTGCTTGTATTATTTTCCACGAACGATCAAATTAAGGAGTTCATTAAAACGCCTACATTACGTAAAGTAATCTTCTTTTATCAACTTTTGTAATAGTACTCCGGCATCTTTTATCATAAATTTGTAATTATCCAGAATCTATAATTTAGATTTAGCGCCACACCTTCATTATATTTTCTCATACTATATCCAAGTGTTTTTTATATAAGTGGAAATAGTCAAAAGCTCTTTAGTATTATTGATTGTATTGGAATATTTGTATAATACAGTAGGACCCACTTTGAACTGCATTTTTTGTCAATTTAAAGTTACTGATTTTGCAGTATATCCTTTATTGGCTCTTGTCAAAGCGACATGGTCCCATCTAATATGTCATACAAGTATTTTCAAGTTATTGGTCTCTTTTAGTCCTCGTATTTTTCATTTTAATTCGATTAAGATCCATAATTAACAGCAGATATAAAAGTTACAAGGAAGCAAATGTAATTGACAGCCGATAACTATTAAATAAAAACAAAGGACCAAAACTTGAGTCCGAAAAAGTAAAGAAAGACTATAGCATGCGTCTCGAAATACGAATCTTTATTATTATTATTTTTTTTCCTGAGCCACATCTTTATTCAGGTACTTACTGCAAGCACGACTCATAAATTCTTATAGCTTATTAAAACTTTGAAACCCTAACAGGTAAAACAAACTCCACAATAACCCTTCAGGTAAAACAAACTCCACAATAAAAAGTAAATGATCGAACAATCATCATCCTGAGGCTCAAGAGAGTCGAAGGCTTATCTAGTATCGGTGAATGAGTTGCTTAGATGCATCTGGATTCTTTGAATAATACTCGAT
This sequence comes from Cardamine occulta, assembly GCA_028015245.1. Taxonomy (NCBI): domain Eukaryota; kingdom Viridiplantae; phylum Streptophyta; class Magnoliopsida; order Brassicales; family Brassicaceae; genus Cardamine; species Cardamine occulta. The sequence goes on along the minus strand of CM051379.1, from coordinate 14,478,082 downwards.
CTCAGCCTGTTAGAAAAAAATTCGGAAAAAAAAACATTAGATTAATGCTATGTACAACTTTAGCATTGTGAATCTATTGAAAAACTAGAAGACATCATTAGTGTACCTTACGGACTCCTTTTATGGCAACTAGAAGCTTTTGTCCTAGACACTCGTGGAGGACTTGGTCTTTCTCTAGAGCTTCAAGAGATTCTGAGAGCGTTTTAGGAAGTCTTTCCAATGTAGCTACATCCGCCGGATTTATATCTGATGTTTCATCAAAAGACATTGTTTCATATCTAAGCAAATTCACTAATGTTTTTATAACATAAATGCAAAAAAAAAAAAAAAAAAAAAAACTCGAGATCAAGCTTCATCTTAAGACTATATATATAAGAGAATAAGTAGTACAAGTTTTTACCGATTGGACTTGGAAGTTGGAGATGTTTCCGGAGACCATCCATTCCAGCAGCCATTATAACAGCCAAACCAATGTGAGGATTTGCAGAGCCATCAAAAGACTTGATCTCAAAGTTAGTAACTAAACCATCAAGAGTTCCTGGTGGAGCAGCTGTTCTTATCGCCGCCTCTCGGTTTTCCCTGCCCCAGCATTGGAATGCTCCACTCCATGTATTAGGTATGAGACGCTCATAGCTACAAATATGAAACTTAATTAGTAACACTTGATCTAGGAAATTACTTGAAAAAGCCTTGTGGTCTTTTTAGCAAGTTACCTATTTGGAAGTGGAGCTATAACTGCTAAGATTGAAGGAAGATGAAACAGAACTCCAGCCATGAACTCTTCTCCAATGGAGGAGATTCCATGAACAGATGATTTATCCGATGCCGGGAAGACATTTTCGCCGTTTTTCCAAAGACTTAGATGCACATGTGATCCAGAACCAATGTCAAGTAAACTATACCTGAAAAAACACACACACACATATATATGCATTCTTTTAAAATCTTGCAGTTAAAAGTGTATAATATTTGGTGGGAAAGAGAGTGTTACGTTACATACTTTGGAACAAAGGTTGCGAGAAGTCCATGTTTCCTTGCAACCGCTCTTATAACTTCACGTGTGTAAACCAAGTTGTCGGCAGCATCGGATGAAATGGTGTGACCTAGAGCTATTTCAAACTGACCTTTCCCGGCTTCAGCATGAAACTATAACCAAAACAAAATGTACATATGTCAAGAAACATGATGTAGTTTGGGTCTATGTATGATCATTCTGAAGGATTGTTAAGTTCTTTCAAACCTGTTCAACTGTGATGTTCAAGGACTCGAGCGCGGGTACAATTTCATGGAAAATAGGAGATACAATATCGAATGAGGATGCGGAACAGTAACTACTAAAGTCAAAAGGCACAAACTCTTGTTTCCCTTCCCTAAGACAATTTTTTTGGTAGGACAAGTGTTAAGATTATGAAAATGATTGGATTGAACAAAGAAACGGAGATTCAAGAAACGTATAGTCACATACCGTACAACATTCTTGAGTAGAAAAAACTCGTTCTCAAAACCAGCGTTCATTACCTAAAAGCCAAAGAAACTTTTGAGTTTAAGCAACCAAAAAGCCAGTAAAAGTTTCCTTAGAATGATATTTTTTTACCAAGTCAAATTCATCTTTGAGAACTTTTGTGACCCTTCGTAAGGTCTCTCTTGGACAATATTCCCATGCTTCACCAGGGTTCAAGATCATGTCACCTAAAACCATGCTCTCTTGCTTTATCCTAAGAGTAAATATGATACGGTAACAGATAAGAAAACAACATCTATAAAGTTAAATACAAAGAGAACGAACAAACACGAGAAAAGTACGTACCAAGGTATTGTCCGCTTGGTTGATAGATCTGGAACCAGTCTAATCTCACCCACACCCGTCAATTTAGACTCTTTTGTTGTACAATCAGCAAATGAAGGAATCCCCATTATTGCACAACTCAGACCGATGCCGTTCTTCTTCACACTTCTGTTAAAGCGTTGTGCATGAACAGCCTTAAAAATTACAATAAACAAAATTCTTGTCAAGTTTCTTTGGTTGTAAGGAAAGAAACAGAAACCTCTTCTTTGGAAAAAAAAACAACTCACACGGCATCTATGTTGTCCAGAAGTATCAACCCAAATAATGCGTACAAAAGAACTAGTATCTTCTTGAACATCAGGCTCCTTCATCTCTAATTTGGGAGATATTGTACTTTGTGGAGTAGAAGAATTTGTGTCTATATCAAGCTTATAAAAACCAATAGAATTTCGTGAAAATATGTCTTTAGCTGCATCAATAGCTTCCGTGAGTGAGAGATCACCACTTGCACAAGCAGCGCGTAAAACTACGTAGACGACCTCTCGTGCTTTCTTAGCACCTACGTAAAACAGAGAGCTATCAAAGACTGAAGCAAAGAGATTTTTTCAAAATTAAAAACTTCGAAACATAATTAGAACATATATAGAAAATTATACAAAAGAGAGAAGTATCAACTTGAGCTAACCTAAATAGTAGGTTTCAGGAGATGCATACCCATCAGTGCTGAACATAACCTGTAACATATCTTATGGTTGAGACAAGAACTTATAACATTGATTATGTTAACGTGCTGCATGCATTCAGTATTACCTTCTTTGTTGGGGCTAATTCAAGAAGCTCCTTAATTGATGACACCATACCATGGACACTAAGCTTTGGAACCGCCAACCCGAAATCAAGATAAACCTTAAAAAGGAACAGAAGATTGATAACAATAATAAGCAAACGACTTGACAATGATGACATAAATTTACAGTTAATTGAAATGATATGAAAAAGACCTGTGGATAAACTGAAGACAGAAACGATGCTTCCTTTGAGAATGGATAAGATGCATGAAGAAGAACTATACGACACTTTGCAAATCTTTTGTCTTCAAGAAGGTTTCTAAGGTGAAGAGGATTTGACAACCGTAAATCCAAATCCCTGTCACCAAAACTGTTTCAAACGAAAAACAAGATTTAGGTTTGTTTAATGAAAAAAACTAGACTTTATTAATATCAATCAATCATAAAGTTGACCAAATCTTGCATACCCTGTGTGAATCTGCAAGGGCAAGTCACAACGGTCAGCGATCTCCAAACTACAAGTAAGAATGTAATCAATCAAGCCTTTGTTTCCAATACGGACAGGCTTTCCAGCTGCAGCAAGAAGAGAGTAAGTGCGATCAGAGGAAAGCTATCTAAAATCTTGATGATTAGTATATTAGGACCAAAATCTTACCTTGCAAGACTTCAAGAAGACCTTTCTCAGCAACTTCTTTACTAACATGAGTATCAATATCCAAACCACTACGATAAGCAGCAATAGTTTTTAAAGCAACAATCTCTGGAACAAGCGTGACCAAAAAGTCAAGGTTGACCAAGCAAAGCAACACAACACTAGTGAGTAATAATTCATTACGAGTGTATTAGAAAAGAAAGATAACAAAAAGGATATGAGTTCAATCTTTGAACAAAGGTCTTGGTGAAAGAATCCAAATTCCAAGAAGATGCATCAAGACTCTCTTCTTCGAGGATTTGCTCGGCAAGAGTTTCGATACGCAAGACTCGACCAACAAATGGAACAAAGTTTCTATGCCATTCAATGTCATGTTTCTTGTCCAGCTTCAATCCATCATCAATGAGCAGAGCAGAGATTTTAGCTTCTTTAAAACACTTGGAAGTAAAAGAATCTAAACCCGAGGTTTTACGGTGTTCCTCGATCGATTCCAAAGATACTTGAGTGCCATAAATTTGAGCAATCTCCCTCAAATTCCTCTGTTACGAAAAACAAGAAAACAGAATATTCCTTACCTTCCAAGTAATGTAGTAAGCAAATTCAAAATCTTGTGGCAAATTTGGAGCTAAAAATTTCTTAAAACAAGCTCATATAACTTCCTTACCTTGAAGGAGAGGGAGTGAGGAGCGAAAGACAAAGCATCGCCTGAAGCTTCGGAGAAAGTTCCGATGAACGGAAAAGATGAGTCAAGAGAGACTATGTTGTGAGCGTGAGCATCAACGAGCTCTAGTTTCTCTATTGCTTCCTTTAACTCCACAAATTCCATTTCTCTCTTTCTTTTTTTTTTCCAAAATTTATTATCAAATTATTACACTTTAGAGAAAGTACAGAAAAATTTTTATAAGCAGAAGAAGTAAAGCTCGTCTTTGAATCTTGTTCGTTGATCTTCGTTACAGTCGGTGGATGGTGTCGTTGACTTTTTTGTTCATTCACATCTCAATAATTTCGACCACGTGGTCCACGCTGTGCAAGATGCAATAGTCATCTTCCACATGTTGATCTTATCAGGTCGTATCTGGCATTTCCTTCTTATTTTTTAGAAGATCGTGGTCCACGTGTGTATATAATTATTCGAAGGAAACAACTATAAAACCCAAAAGATAATTATGCAATGATTTTAATTTCTAAATTTAAAACAATGATTTTATTTGATACTATGTTATGACTTTAATTACCTTTTAACATTGATAGAAAATACAAAAAAAAAGAAAAAATGTCAACCACACTTCAATACTTTGTAATTTGATTTTTCCTTAAGGTGCGTTTACCAAAAACCATAGTTCCTTGTCACTAGTGTGTCTCTCAATTTTTTCTTCTTATTTGTCCATTTCGAATTTCGGCTCACGTCACATTTACAATTTCTAGTTCACATTCAACTGTTTTTCCTTTTTTTTTTTCCGAATTCTAATATGTTCAATCTATTTTAACAGACTCGAATTAATAATCTAATAGGAAAATAACGTTGTCGTTTAAATTAGCTAATCATAAATTAATATAACATGATATTTAAAAATAAATCCGTAAAAATCTTTGTTACTGTAAAAAAAAAACATACCCTATAAAAATAATATTGTTAATTTGTATTTACAAAAATGTGACCGCATCACTTCAATACATATGTCCCAAAATTAAGTCATTTTTAGTGAATAAACCCCAAAAAAGTAAACAATTTGGTTTTATTTTTTCGAACAAACCTTTAAAGCGAAAAATGAAACTAAACAGTTTTTAATAATAAAAATCTAACTGAATGGAAACCAAAAGTTCCAAAACCAAAATTATAGTATATTTTTCATATTTTTTCCATTTCAGTTTTAATTTTAAATTATGCAAACCGATCTGATCCAACCGAAATATTTAGGAAACTGAACAATACAAATCGAAACCAAACCGAAGAAACAAAAACGATGCAGCAGAGCAACTGTGTCGTCTTCTAGCTCTGTTTCTACACAAAGAAATTTGCAGTCTTTCTTCTTCTCCACCTTATCTCTCTATCATTCTTCTTCGATGTCATTAGTACAACATCCCTTTCAACGGAATCATTCGGATTACGCTAATGAAATCATCATACAACTCTCTTCTAAAACTCGCTGCTTTTCTCGGTAACAATTCTCGTATCTCTTGCTGTTTTGATTTTCAATTTTCTTATATTCTTCAATTTGGGTTTATTTTACTCTCTTGATCTCTGTCTCTCATACTTGCAGGAGTACGGTTCATCAACAAATACCTTCCCTTGTTTATTTTCGTTGTGTGGGTGCTACTTCAGTGACACCCACAACGTGTTCGACGAAAATTCCCAATGAACGTACTGAGAAAACGAGTCCTGGCCTGATCTCAACAAGACACCGAGTAGATCCTAAGAAAGAGTTGTCTCGGATTCTCAGAACGGACGCTGCTGTTAAGGGCGTCGAGAAGAAAGCCAACTCTGAAAAGTACTTAACTTTGTGGCCAAAAGCTGTTCTTGAAGCACTTGATGAAGCTATTAAAGAGAATCGATGGCAGTCTGCTCTTAAAGTAAGCTACTTTTTCTTCTTCTTCATCATCTTTACGGATAATTGTCAATTAAGATTCGATAGAATTCATTTTCTTGTTTCTCTACTTTATAGATTTTCAATCTTCTTAGGAAGCAGCATTGGTATGAGCCAAGATGCAAAACATACACAAAGCTGTTTAAAGTGCTTGGGAATTGCAAACAGCCTGATCAAGCCAGCTTGCTTTTTGAAGTTATGTTATCTGAAGGATTGAAACCCACCATTGATGTGTATACATCTCTTATAGCTGTTTATGGCAAAAGTGGGCTTCTAGACAAGGCGTTTGCCACGCTTGAATATATGAAATCGGTTAGTGATTGCAAGCCAGATGTGTTCACCTTTACTGTTCTCATCAGTTGTTGCTGCAAACTTGGTAGGTTTGATTTGGTTAAAAGTATCGTTCTTGAGATGTCGTATCTTGGAGTTGGATGCAGCACGGTTACTTACAATACTATTATTGATGGGTATGGAAAGGCTGGCATGTTTGAGGAAATGGAAAATGTTCTCGCTGATATGATCGAGGATGGAGATTCTCTTCCAGATGTTTTCACGCTTAACTCGATAATTGGGTCATATGGTAATGGTGGCAACACGAGGAAGATGGAGAGTTGGTATAATCGGTTTCAGCTGATGGGAGTGGAGCCAGACATCACTACATTTAACATACTGATTCTGTCATTTGGAAAAGCTGGAATGTATAAGAAGATGAGCTCGGTTATGGATTTCATGGAGAAAAGGTTCTTCTCTCTGACGACTGTCACTTACAATATAGTGATTGAGACGTTTGGAAAAGCTGGAAGAATAGAGAAAATGGATGATGTATTCAGGAAAATGAAGTATCAAGGAGTGAAACCTAACTCTATCACGTATTGTTCGCTTGTTAACGCGTATAGCAAAGCTGGTCTTGTCGTTAAGATTGATTCGGTTTTGAGGCAAATTGTGAATTCAGATGTGGTACTGGATACGCCATTCTTCAATTGTATAATCAATGCATATGGTCAGGCTGGTGATTTGGCTACGATGAAGGAATTATACATACAAATGGAAGAGAGAAAATGTAAGCCTGATAAAATCACTTTTGCCACTATGATCAAAACCTATACTGCTCATGGGATATTCGATGCGGTCCAGGAACTCGAGAAACAAATGATTTCCACTGGTGAGAATTCAAGTATTCTCTTAGTACAAAATATGTTGGGTATTTGCAGCTCTAAATGGTGATTGTATTTGTTGTTTTTTCTAAACTCTGTTTCTTGTATTGGGTTTTAAGATATAGGCAAGAAGAAGCTTATTGGGTGATGCTTTGGTTTGTGAATAAGCAAATCTAATGCAGAATAGTTCACACGAAGAGGATCACTATCTGGAGACACATGGCTATAGGTTTAAGTTATCGAACTGACGGTTCAGGTGCTTCGAACGTTGGTTAGCAAGATACCAAGAGCAGCATGGGTCGTTACTTGTATTAGAATTGGGTTGGTTCTGAAATTTATCAAATCAGCATTGTGGAATGATTCCAGGTCAGCAGTGTAAGTAGTAAAAGCCAACTTTTGTATCTCTATGTCATATAATCTGTTTTTGATCTTGTTTATTACCGCTTTAGTGTTACTGTCTAAATGTAAATCTGAAGTTTTTCCTTTTGTAATTCGTGTCAATAATATATTTTGGGCAAGGGTCTATATAACACAATGGTTAAGTGACACACATCTATATAAGAAAAAAAAAAGTGTCAATGAACAATGAACATAGCTAAAGAAAAGATCATCAGTTTCACCAAAAAAAAAAAATGTGACACTCATCTATATACTTTCCACATTAATATAAGAACAGAATCAAAGATCATCAGTTTATCACATAGCTAAAGATAAGTAACAATGCAAATTAATCCAAGGAAATTAATCCAACGCAAATTAATGCAACGTAAAGATACAAAGTAATAATCAAGCCCAACCAATAACAATTGCACCACTGTCTTCAAAAAACCTTTTTCAAGCTGGAGATTTCCAGATTACTAGCAACATAAATAGTAAATCCTTTAGCTGTGAGAGTCTTCACAGCCTGGGCGATCCGGGGATCAGAAGTAATGATGAGCATTGGTGCCGGAGGCATTGTCGAGATGCCCCAATGGTACATCATCTTGATGATTTTGACGTCAACATAACCCATATATGGAGTTCTTTCTTCTTGTAACCAAAAACTTTTTAGATAAAAATGAGAATAAAATAAAAAATATTAACACATTAAAGATTAAACATAAGAAAAACTTGTGTTTTAATACCAGATATTTAAGGGGATGTTGATGTATTTCATCTCCGTAGAATATAATTCCATAGCTAATTTGGATAACTCTAATTTGTCTGAATCGTCAAACTGGAAAAACTCTTCCACACAATGTATCTCCAAACCAAAACCATTTACAAGATTGTCTGGCATCCATTATGACCATGATGTTTGGCCTTTGAACATGCGCGAGGTATTGTTGCGGTCGAGAGAGAGAAGACATGTACACTTCCACTCTATTTGTTGTCCTCAATCTTTCGATAAGACTGATATAGTCTTTATTGGCGGCTGCGATAAAAACAGAACAAGGATGATCGTTTGTAACTCATTTTAACATTCTACAGTTAACTCAAGAGAATTGAATCAAAGTGAAACATATTATTTTTGTAAGTACAAACTGTGTACTTGTTCAATTTTTATCTATTTAGGTATTATTTTGATGAAAAAGTTTAGTTTACATCTTAGTTTTCTAAAAGATTTGAAAATATGTTCATATAATTTCTTTAACTATATAATAACTACATGAATAAAATATTTTAATCAATTATATGTAATGCATGTGGGTCCGCCTTTGCGGACTCCTTTTATGGCAACTACAAGCTATATATAAACAACGTAAGATCAAGCTTCATTTTTTTTACCTATTGGACTAGGAAGTTAGAGATGCCGAGGGAGACCATCAATTCCAGCAGCCATTATAATGGTCAAACCAAGGTGAGGAACCGGCAGTTCAGGTCTTGGAACGTTGGTTAGGAAGATCCCAAGAGTGGTATGGTCATTAGACTCATTACTCATTAGAAGTTGGTTTGGTTCTGAAGTTTACCAAATCAGCATTGTGGAATGGTTCTAAAGTCAGTGTAAGTAGTAAAAGCCAACCTTTGTAGCTCTATGTCATAATCTGTTTGTTGATATTTGATTCTTGGGGATTGTAGTTGATGATGAAGCTGTTTGATAGAGTCATTTTTTAGCTTGTTTATTACTGCTTTAATTTGTGTTATTGTCTAAATGTAAACCTGAAATGATCTTGGATTTGTTCTTATGTAATTCATGTCAATAATAGATTTTGGCCAAGGCTCTATATAACACATTGATTAAGTGACCACATCTATATACTTTCCACATTTATTTAAGAAAAGATCATCAGTTATCACATACCGTTTATTTGTTGGATTTTTTTTTGTCGTTTAGTTTGTGGTACTAAGTATTAAAACTCAATTTGAAGTTTTTATTGGAAAAGTAAAATATTATTTTCTTACGGCGGCTCTTTAGACGGGTCAAAACAAATCGTGATCTAAACTCTATCGTGGCTATATACTTTTTCTTTATATATTTACATATATCATTTGTAACCCTGCTTTTCAATCTTAACGATCCCATCATTTTATTTTCTTCAAATATTGTAAGTTTTATCAAAATGTGTTCTCATGGTCCTCTTCACTTCGTCGTAATACCCTTTATGGCTCAAGGCCATATGATCCCATTGGTTGACATCTCTAGGCTCTTGTCCCAGCGTCCAGGCGTAACAGTTTCCATCATCACAACTACTCAAAACGTAGCCAAGATCAAGACTTCACTCTCCTCTTCCTCTTCCTTTCCAGCCATCAACATCGTTGAGGTTAAGTTTCCATCTCAACAAGCAGGTTTGCCGGAAGGGTGTGAGAGTGTAGACATGTTGGTATCAATGGCCGATATGGTGAAGTTCTTTGACGCAGCCAACTCGCTTGAGGAGCAAGTCGAGAAAGCTATGCAGGAGATGGTTCAGCCGCGGCCAAGCTGCATCATCGGAGACATGAGCCTTCCTTTCACTTCAAGACTTGCCAAGAAATTCAAGATCCCGAAGATTCTATTCCATGGGTTTTCTTGTTTCAGCCTCATGTGCATACAAGTGGTTCAAGAAGGCGGGATCTTGAAAGTTATAGAATCTAACGAGGAGTATTTCGATTTGCCTGGCTTGCCTGACAGAGTTGAGTTCACTAAACCTCAAGTCTCTGTGCTGCAGCCTGTTGAAGGAGATATGAAAGAGACTACGAACAAGATTATTGAAGCTGATAATGATTCTTATGGGGTCATTGTGAACAGTTTCGAAGAGTTAGAGGTTGACTATGCAAGAGAATATAAGAAAGCAAGGGCTGGAAAAGTTTGGTGCATAGGACCTGTTTCCTTGTGCAATAAGTTAGGGTTAGAAAAAGCTGAGAGAGGAGACAAGGCTTCAATTGGTCAAGACAAATGCCTTCAATGGCTTGACTCTCAAGAAACAGGTTCGGTGCTTTATGTTTGCCTTGGCAGTCTATGTAACCTTCCCTTGGCTCAGCTCAAGGAGCTAGGACTAGGCCTTGAGGAATCTAATAAGCCTTTCATATGGGTTATAAGAGAATGGGGATCTAGCAAAGTGGATTCAAGAAACTGGATTCGAAGAGAGGATCAAAGATAGAGGACTTGTGATTAAAGGTTGGGCACCGCAAGTGTTCATCCTCTCACACCCATCCATAGGAGGGTTTTTGACTCACTGTGGATGGAACTCGACTCTAGAAGGAATTACTGCAGGAGTTCCACTATTGACATGGCCTTTGTTTGCTGAACAATTCTTGAATGAGAACTTAGTTGTGCAGATATTAAAAGTAGGTTTGAAGATAGGAGTCGAGAAGTCAATGAAATATGGAAAAGAAGAGGAGATAGGAGTGATGGTAGGTAGAGAATGTGTGAGAAAAGCTGTGAATGAGTTAATGGGTGATTGTAAAGAAGCACAAGAGAGAAGAAGTAAAGTCAAAGAACTTTGTGACTTGGCAAATAAGGCTTTGGAAGAAGGAGGATCTTCACATTCTAATATCAGATTACTCATTGAAGACATTGTGGAGCAATCACAATATCAAATTTGATTAATGGAGGGTTCAAAGATTGTTGTTAAAATTGTTATTGAGGAAAATATAGTCAAAGATATGGTTGTAAAATATTTTCATTTAAAGTTTATGTATATAGGTTTTTGATTAAACTAAAGCCCATATATAGAACATGGTCCAGGAGAATAATGAACCGGGCCTGGATAGAGAACATATCTTCTCTACATTTTACCAAAATCATCATCTTCGTTTGATATTTTAATTGAGGAAGATCAAACCATATAATGAGTCATCTAAATTAAAATGGTCACATAGGTTAAAAGAGATAAAGAGAATGATGTCATATCAAATGTAGAAGATAAATTGGGATATGAAAATCCAAAGCTTTAGTAGTTCAAGAATTTACAACCAGTATTCCATAGTATTGATAAGACGACCAAGGCAGGAATGATCATCGAAGGATGACTTATACATTGAATCGATTTTTCTTTGTTTAATAGTAGTCTAGTTATTTTTCTGCAAAAAATATTTGAAATAATCAAGTTTTTGGCACCGTAGATTGGATCATTTCCATGTTAAAGCGTTGAATAAGATTTTTCCAAACATCGATTTTGATAAGATTAAATATGAGACTAGTCCTTTTGGGTAAGATTACAGAAATGTTTTCTAAAATTCTGTGAATCTTCTTATGCAAGTTGTTCTGATATATCTTACCAAAAAAACAAACAAAAATTGTTCTGATTTGATTCGTTGTTGACATTTGGACGTGGTCACGTGGCTTTGCATTTCTCGTGAGATCAAAATTACTTCTATTTCTAGTATAATTGCTTGAAATTCTAAGTTTAGAAATTAATTCGTCTTAATTAGCCAAATAAGAAGTTCTTATTAACAGTGATTGGAGACAGATGCATGAGTTTTATCAGAAGAAAAAAAAAGACATGCATGAAACAACATGTATACATACTTCAAAGCAAAACAATACTACATCATAGAAACTGCTCGAATAACAATTATGCATCATAGATTTACTTGTCATTCAAAAACTAACTGTTAAATGTTAAAGTAACCTCTACGTATAATTAATGATATATGTATGTGTGTGCATATATTTATTTATTTATATACTCCATTCGTTTAGAAATAAGTGACGTTTTTAAAATTAAGTGACGTTTTAGATTTTCAAGGCAAATGTTAGGTAATAGTTATAGTTTTGTCTCTTATGTATCAATATATTGACCAATGAAAAAATTGATAGACTACATTAATTAAGGATAAAATATAAAATTTAATGATTTTTTTAATAACTGTGAAATCATATAAAACGATACTTATTTATAAACATAAGAAATATATTTAAAATTTTTTTAGTTTAATTTAATTTGCAAACCTTCGTGGTTGCATTTTCGACCTGAGTGGTATCTTTTGTTTGGGTGTGTTTATATTTCCATTTTAAAGTAAAGAGACTCTAAAGTAAATATGTTTTGATTTAGAAAACATATCATTCTAGAAATTGATTAGGAACATTTTTACAAACAGTAAACAAAAACACAAAACATGCAAGAACGAATAAAGAATCATTTGAATGTAATTTTTCAAATGATATTTGATTAGAATAAAAAAGCAAAATTGACGCCATGTGACTACCCACCGAATGGTGGCATTTTTCTTTTTGCTACGTTTAGGTTGGGATTTTTTATCATTTTTTTTTTGGGAATAAATATTTTTAAGCGTTAGAAAAATAGAAGACACCATGTGAAAAGCAATAACTACCCTGAGATTATTAACCAGACTAAAATTTAGAATATTTGGTCGACTAAATTTAATTAAAAAGCCTACCAACTTAAGAGAAAGAGAATTACTCAAGAATATATATATATATATATTCTAGAAAAATTAACCAAAAGGAATGTTGTACACGTCAGTGCTCCACTGTTCCAAAGGATGAACTAGTCTACGTTGGTTTTTGTTCACCACATACGCACAATTGAACGTTTCAAAGTGTAATTTTTTCATGCCAACGAAGAAAAAAAATGTCCTTTTCAGACGGAACTTATTAGAAAAGAGCCAAAAAAAACAAAAACTTATTAGAAAAGAAAAGGAAACTACGAACAAAATACGAAGCAACTTAATTTAATGCCGTGATGTTTGGGGTTTATCTATTTAAAAATGGTTTTGACTGTCATTAAACTATATGATTTTCTTGGGATATGCTAGCTGTATATAGTTTCCTAACTGTATTTGGTATAGAAATGCCTTGATTTAGAATATTTTCCAAACTTTATGATGATTGAAATTGAAGATATAAATAATGGAATGTATAAAAACCTATATGAAAAAGAAACATAAAAATAGAATGTAACACTTAACGTGAACACTTTATGTTGATTTTCTAGAATATTTTGATTTCGTTTACCACATTTTCGACAAATTTCAACATTTTTTTTTCAATATATGAAACTAATAGGCAAGTAAATGATGATTTTAAAAATCCATATAATTTATTTATTTTGTTTTGTTTCCCAACAGGTATAGAACTGTTAGGATTTCACATAACCAAGATAGAAATCAATACGTAGAATCAAATAAATTTACCCAAGTTGTCGTTTGTTATGTTTTTCTTAGTCCTCCAAAATAAGTTTTTTTTTTATATTCATATTCTTATAAGGAACTAATTAGAAATATATCTAAATTTTAAGCATTTCGTATATCTAAAAATATAGACTCAATTAATTTGATTCCCTAAATTAACATTATGAAAGAGAGATAAAATTGATTTTGACTATATCTCATCTTGTTTACTCTATCTTGAGTTTAATATAGCCTTCGAAACTTTTTCCTTCTTCCTTGTATTATCCATCTGGCCAAAAATATCTCTTTTATATATAGCCTAAATTAAAATCATACTTTTTTTAATCTAATCATACAAAAGAGGTTCTATACATTATTCAATCTAAAACTTAACGTACACATAACGTGAACACTTGTACACATACATATATTTTTTTCCTTAAAACTATACCGTATTTCATTTTCCTTTTTTTCTCCCCAAAAGAGACATCGTACACATATGTTTTGCCATAAAGAAATTCAATCTACAACTTAACGTGAACACTTGTACAATAATTTTGTTTTTGTTTTATTTGAGGATTTCAATTTCCTCATATTTTCTTGAATTTTTGTCTTATGTATCTCATTGATTGTCATGGTATAATGACGTAGCTCACTACCTGTCATCGACTCAGATTTTAAACAATGAGGGTGGATGATTGTTAATGACTTGTTCAAAGTCAATATATATACAGCTTTTATAGACTTACCCAATATTAAATAAGATCTCTTACAAGATGCATTCACACATGTATATATATATATATATACATATACATATTATAACTTTTGTGTTGTATCTTCTATATGTCTGTCTCTTTATCTCTAAACATTTACTAAAAAACCCAACAAATGGAAACTAAAATGGTTTCAAAAGCCAAAAGACTTCACTTTGTTTTGATCCCTCTCATGGCTCAAGGGCATCTAATCCCTATGGTTGATATCTCAAAGATTCTTGCGAGGCAAGGGAACCTCGTTACCCTAGTTTCAACCCCTCAAAATGCTTCTAGGTTTGAGAAGACAGTTGAGCGGGCAAGATTGGAGTCAGGTCTAGAGATCAACGTCGTGAAATTTCCACTTCCCTACAAAGAATTTGGTCTTCCTAAAGATTGTGAGACTCTCGACACTTTGCCCTCCAAAGACCTCCTACGGAGATTCTATGACGCCGTAGATAAACTTCAAGAGCCCTTGGAAAGGTTTCTTGAGCAACAAGAAATCCCTCCAAGTTGCATAATCTCCGATAAGTGTCTCTTTTGGACATCAAAAACAGCGAAGAAGTTCAAGATCCCGAGGATCGTTTTCCACGGAATGTGTTGTTTCTCTCTTTTGAGTTCGCACAACATTCATCTTCATAGCCCGCACCTCTCGGTTTCTTCGAACTCAGAGCCTTTCTCTATACCAGGAATGCCAGATAGGATCGAGATAGCTAGAGCTCAGTTACCAGGTGCGTTCGAGAAGTTAGAAAATATGGATGACGTTCGAGAGAAGATGCGTGAATGTGAATCCGAAGCTTTTGGGGTTATTGTTAATAGCTTCCAAGAATTGGAGCCTGGCTATGCAGAGGCCTACGCTGAGGCCATTAATAAGAAGGTATGGTTCGTTGGACCTGTTTCTTTTTGCAACAACCGTATAGCGGATCTTTATGATAGAGGAAACAACGATAACATCGGAATAAGCGAGACCGAATGCTTGAAGTTTCTCGATTCGATGAGACCAAGGTCAGTCTTGTACGTTTGTCTAGGTAGCCTCTGTCGACTAATACCTAATCAATTGATAGAACTAGGTTTAGGGTTAGAAGAATCGGGGAAACCCTTTATTTGGGTGATCAAGACAGAGGAAAAACACATGAATGAGCTAAACGAATGGCTTAAAAGCGAAAAATTTGAAGAACGAGTTAGAGGAAGAGGGATAGTAATAAATGGTTGGAGTCCTCAGGCTATGATACTTTCACATGGTTCGACCGGAGGGTTCTTGACTCACTGCGGTTGGAACTCAACAATAGAAGCGATATGTTTTGGTGTACCAATGATCACATGGCCGTTGTTTGCTGAACAATTCCTCAATGAGAAGCTCGTTGTGGAGGTTTTGAATATTGGAGTTAGTGTTGGGGTGGAGATTCCGGTGAGATGGGGAGACGAGGAAAGACTTGGAGTGTTGGTCAAGAAACAGAGCGTTGTGAAATCTATAAAGCTTTTGATGGACGAAGATTTTGAACGTGTAGATGAAGACGATGATGATAGTGTATTCGTGAGACGAAGGACACATATTCAAGAACTTGCAGTAATGGCGAGAAAGGCTGTGGAAGAAAAGGGATCTTCGAGTATTAACGTTTCAATTTTGATCCAAGATGTTTCAGAGCACTTGAGTATTCTTGAGTAGAAAACTCTAATATTAAGTTAATAAAAAGACCTTTAACAAATTCATTTTTTTGGTTGTTAAAAAAGAAATTAATTTTAGAGACAATCTTAAACTTTTTTTAGAAGGAAAAAAATTGTAATTTTACTATATCATGAACAAGTTACTAAAAGTTTTCGTCCTCGAAAAGATCTCTATAATTTCTTTCCCCCAAACTAGATAAATCACAAGTCAAACTTTGACACATCACTGTTCATTCCGCAAAACCTAAAACTTGAATCAGAAGATATAGATTTTTTTTAAGTTAGATAATTCTCAACAAAAAAATACTGTAAATTAAAAACCTCTAAAAGTTTCACAAAATAAACTATATGTCTAGCAAAACTAGTAAAAACGGGATGCACAAAATATTCAAATGAGGGTTTTTTTTTGTACCCAACCCAAAATAATATCCGTTGCAAATCATATGTATAAAGTTTTCTTCAAACTATTCATGAGGATTCAGAATATAACACCACATGAAAACACTTTACTATTCTTTCCTTTTTTGTGTCAACAAGAATAAAAAAAAACTATTCATATAGAAGTATTGTGCGCTTAACATATACATAGTCAAATACGTTGATCGAAATCTTATCCTACCTAGTCTAACGAGTAATGTTGAAATTACTCTATAATCACATGAAGAGTATTTTCCCTTTCCTTTGCTCGAAAGATGAAACTTGTCAATGAACAATGCCTTTAAGGATGCAATTAGAAATAGACTATATATTAGAAGATTATTACATCTTTATGAAAATGTATTCGCTAGAGGATCTCAACAAAGAGGTAAATCATGAATTCATGATTATTTCGAAGCTTTTAGAAATATCAGTAGATAATTAATGCTTCAATATTACTTCTGAAACTCTAAGATGGTGTAGAAGTAATCAATGTAGAAAGGTCGAAAAGTAGGGAATCCAGCAGCGAGAGCAAGCTCTTTAAACTCTTCTTCAGTTCTATGCTTACCTTTGGTTCTATAGATGGTCATGACAAAGATGTCACCTTCTAACAAAGCACGAGTCCGGTGACTATCATCGGTTTCCTTGGGCAAGACCGGCTCACATGCGATTAGCTTTCCTCCAACAGGTAATGCCTTGTAGCAATTCTTCATTATCTGCTTACATTCTTCGTCCGTCCATGTCGTTAACACCCACTGTGCACTCAAAACAACACAATGTTACAAGATATTGATTTGGGACAAAGAAGCAAGATATGTGTTCGTTTGTTGTTGTTCTATCTACAAACATAGAGTTTAAGAAATATCTATCTATTAACAAATGACTTCCTTAATATGTAATTTTTTTTTACAAAGGAACTTTAGAATAAAAGGGATATAAAAAACCCCACTGGATCACACGCTTTTGGTTTGATAAATATATTAATATTTAAATGTTCTTACATAAATAAAAAAGTGACAACTATCATGATCTAAAACGGGCCAAAAAGTAAGGATAACTAAACCTATATACTTAATAGTATCACATAAATATTGAAATAATAAACAAATAAAAAATGATGAGAATGAAATCAATTCTCACCACGAATATTGGGAGCTTTGGCAACAACCTCAGGCAAATCGAAATTAATCCCTCCCTGGACATTAGGAAACTGTTCAAGGATCATACGGAGACAATCCCCTGCACTACCTCCTACGTCAACCAAATGCTCCACCGATTTAAACCCATCGTAACCATTCAATATAGCTTTCATGAACGGCGCAGATACACCAGACATTGCCTTTTGCATTAAACCGTTCATCTCCTCGCTTTTCCCATACTGCTCGTACGCAGCCTCGCCGTTAGCTTTCACGTACGGCTCCGTCTCCGGCTCCACCACCGCCGTGTGAACCAGTGGCCATGCTCGCATCAACGCCTCCTGAAAATGTTACTTTAGCAATTCAACAATTGTATAAATTTGAAATGAGCCTTCGGAAACCTGGTGGTGCTGGAGGACGTAGGCGGCATAAGAGAGGCCACTAGAGTCGGTGACGAGTGTTTTCCCGACGTCAGTGAGAGAGTACTTCCTCTCGGTGGATCCGGAGAGGTGTTCGGAGAAGACGCCGTAGCTTGTGAGCATGCGAAGTATACGTTGGAGATTCTCGGGATCGCCACCGACGGTAGCGTGAGATGGGAGAAGGAGACGAGGGAGGATCTCGGCGGCGGAGATAGGAGAGTTGGTTCCTTTGTTCCAAATAGCGTCTGCGATGCCTAACCGCACGGCGGCGTTGAGGGACATGGGAACGCTGATCATGTTAGCGAGCTCCATAATGGCGAGACGAGCTTTGTTACTAGTCTCTGAGCTTTCGTCCTCCATTGTTTTCTCTCTTGCGTACGTGAAATGAGAAACTACTTTAGTTTAGTTCATATGTATGGAACATTGGAACTAAATGTTTATGGTCTCACACTTTAGTTTAGTTTTAATTTGGATTAAGGAGAAAAAAAAACAGACAATATCAGCCACTCAAATTTTATAGATTTCGAGTTCAAGCCTTGACAATTGAATAGATTTGAATCTATTGATTAAATTATATATATATATATATTATTCAAGTTAAGAACAGTCATCAATTTATCACTCCTAAGGGAAAACTCACCGGGGATGAGCTCGGGAGCCTGATGGGAAGCTTTGGATTCGTTATGAAGATCACTGCACTAAGTGGATTCGTTACCCTGTGTAGCCAAATCATTGGAACTCTCTTTAACAATGTGGTAAACAGCGCCGGTCCAACAGTTTCGAGGGACCTAAGCAAATTCTAAAATATATGACTTTTTCTATAATTTCGTATCTTGCAAATAATATATATATATATATATATATAATTATTTATAATCAACTATAAATTTACAAAATAATATTAAATTTTTATTTAAATAAATTTAGTTGTATACATTTTTTTGTCGTCAGTATACATTAATGTTTTTATAAAAGAAATTATTCATCGTTGACAAACTTAATTTTATATATTTTCTAACGAGAGTTACTACATGAATAATTTAAAATTTGTTAATAAATTCATGGAAATTTTAATTATAAAAGAAAATTGATTTATTTTAAGAAGAAAAGTTAGTTTTGTCAATAGCTAAAGCGGATTACGTAGCACATGTTTCAAACAAACACAACAAATAAAAGCCGAAATAGTTAGAAAATAAAATTAAGCCTTACATAAAATGTTTATAACATTATATAATTATGTTAACAAAGTGGTAATATTAGGGAGGGCCCTAAGCCACCGCTTCTATGGCTTATGTAGAAGGTCGGCCCTGGTGGTAAAAGACATATCCACGGTAATCCACTTTCTCTAAGTTCATGAGGCAATGATGGGAAATATTGTTATCATTTGTCTGAAGAAGCTATACAGTGCTATAACTCTCACTGAATAAGCTTCAATCTCTCTTGGGATCTTCAAGCACTAGTGTGCAGGTGTTGTCGGCAACACTTTGTATGTGTTTGATAGATCTGCGTCCAACAAAATGATGTTGAAGGTTTCTGATTCATTGTCTAAAAAACTTGAGGTTTTTAAAGTACTTGCTTAATCAGCTTATTATGATTATTACTAGTTGAGTGTTCAACACTGGATATCTTCATTGTTACTTTCAACTAGTCAAGTTGTTCTTGGATTGAGAGATTTTTAGTTTGTTAAACATTTAGGATTCATAATCTGTAAATGACTTTCACCATTATCTCAAACCTCAATGTGCATAGTTAGTACAAATTGTATATATAATAGGAGAGTGTTCAGTATTTTATTTTTAGCTTTTCTGTTCTATTCTGAATTGTGTTTGAAATTATTTTTTCTCTTTGCTTTGGGGACAACAAATTTTCACCACTCATCATCGGGTTCTGAAATGTAAAGATATTCGTGTATGAGTATTTTACTATAAGAAGAAGAAAAAATAAAGTACAACAAGTTTATCCTTCAACAACAACAATAAACGTTATGACCAAAAATTCATCTAACAATCTGAAACCTGTTCTTAAGAGGAAGACAAAGATTTATACCGCTTCTTGATGAGTTTCTGGTTCACCTGCCAGTTAAATTCAATGTAGTCATATGAAGGCTGATGTCAGATTACTATTGAAAACGACTAGAACCAAAGTTGAAATGGTATAGAAAAGAGAGAGAGAGCTATACCAAAAGTTAAGTATGTTGACGGGGACCCAGATGCGAAATCCTGGTAATCCCAAGAACAGTAAATATATGAACAACAAATGCTATGTAGCGGTAAAAGTTTAACTATGTTCAATTGGTATTTTACCAGTTACCATACAGAACCGTTGGAAGAGCATCTTTCTGATACTTGTTTCCAAGCTCAGAGAGCTTTCCCAGCTACAAGTTGTCCCAAGCAAATATAACATCAATCACAGATGGACTGAGGATCACTTGGTTAAGCAGAACCTACCAAGTGATCAGTATAAGCAGTAAGAAACTATACCACAACATGTTCCAAGTATGATTAACAAAACGCAAGGTAATAGTACCTTAAGAATTAAATTTGTTGTGGTTGGTTTAGGCAAAGAATGGTCAAGGTATTGATACCAAGCATAAGATCCAGGGTCATACAAGAGAAACCCATAAGAACTCATCCGTGGTGCACGAATCCAGTAATTTTCTGACAAAATGTTCCACAATTCCCCCTACGTAAAAGATCCAATCATAAATCCTTAGTCTCTAATAGATATAGTTAGTTTATACCGGTTTAACTTAATTGGTTATCTCACATTGATTATATAAATACCAGAATTGTACATTCACTTGAATCAATGTAAATAGACGTTTCTCTTCATTGATTCAAGTGAATGTACAATTGTGGTATTTATAAAATCAATATGAGATAACCAATTAAGTTAAACCGGTATAAACCAACTATATCTATTAGTCTCAAGCCAAATTTCACCAATGTCTTGCTAGAGGTAAATATGAATTACCCCAACAACAAGAACTCAAATCAAAAATAACCTAATGAGAGACTGTCACTAATCTCTTGCACCGTCAACAAAAAACTCTCCGCCTCGATTCCTCAAACTCGACGGGAAAGATTGACAGTCCCCAATCTGGTCATGAGACACAGTAGCCTACAAGGTCTTCCATCGGACGAACCGCCATCTTCCACAGAACCGTCGACGAAAAAAATATATATACAAATATCAGTCCCTCAAATTTTATAGATTTAAAAAACATATCAAATCAAGTAAATACATATATTTTGTTCACCCTAGTTAATGATACAAAATTTTGCAAATAGTGACCACAGGCTTTGGTCCATGGCTAGCATATCACTGTTCAAAAATAACTATTCTTGTGACAAAGAGATTCTCGTTGTACAATTTACCATATGAAATAATTGAGTTGTTTTGTTTTTATCTAACTCCAAATTTTCATATTTCTTTTGTCGTTATTTCTGGAGAGAGCCTACATTGTACCATCAAAATGAATAACTAACGAAAACTAAATCTAAATGTAATTATTATATATATATATATATATATATATATATATATTCTCTACTTCACACGGAATTGGAAGTCATGGTATGGGCTATGCAGTGTTTAGTAGCCAATTCATATATGAATGTTATGTTCCTCACAGATTGTTCAGATCTCGTTAGGATGACGGCAAGCCCGGAGGATTAGCCTTTATTTTCTTCAGAGTTACGCGACTTCTTACTTTATAGAGATTTGTTTAGATCTGTCAGATTTAGATATATTTCGCGTAGTGAGAATATCCGTGCAGATCATCTTGCGAAATGTGCAAGAGCACATGATTTCTGTTTTTTCTATGTAAGTCATTTAGTTTCTGACGGGCTCTCATTCGAGAAAAGTCATTAAACCAATACCTTAATAAATGGAGTTTGACGATATATATATATATATATATATATTTTGATAAAGGGTTATGTAATTGTTATATTACGTGATAAAAACGTGAGTCATATTATTGTACGAGGTCATGCTATGTGAGTCTTGGATTTCTTTTTTTTTTTAATTAAATCATCTCTTGTTCTGTTTTAATATACTATATTTTAGATCTTTAGATAGACTAACGAAACGTATAAATAACACTTTTTTACGTGATCGGAGTATTTTTTTGGTTATATGGAAAAAATTGTGTGCCAGTCAATTTAAGGTTTTTCAATAGTAATAGTAATGGTATAGCACCAAGTGTCATTAGTAATAGAAACAAAATCAAGTTTGCAGTTACAGCTTTTTAAGCAACAAAATCATTTTGTGAACGTCCCTTTACTTGACCGGAACGTTGTTCACTTGTTTGGTACCATTATGTCTTGCAAAATTGCGATCCTCAAATTTGTGCTTGTCTGAAATCAAACAATGTCTTAAAAAAAAAAGATAGAGCATTGTGTGTTAGCACCATTATGTCATTCTGGCAGTGGCTTCCATAGTGATCCTAGAGCTTGCTTTGAAGCTCCATAAAGAATGTTGCAGCGACACCAAAGGCGGAACAAGACCTCAACCGTATCTTGTAACCCACAGGTAAACGCTTTGTTGGCTGTTAGTTTGGTTTGGTAATTGGAAACCAAGAACATTTTACGCCAAGCCGCTCTAACTGATCACCTACACATTTTCTAAGCCCTCCACTGAATGATATGAATCTGGTGAAAAGAACAAATATTATCTTTTAACCTTTGTAATCAAAAATATTAATCATGACTTACTCATAATAGTTAGTGTCAAAACATGTGTACTAATCTGTGTTTGTTTCATTAGGGATTGCGCCTTCTATATCGAATCGTTCAGATAGAAATTCCTTAGCCTTTTCCCATACCTTTGAAATAACAAACACATTAGAAAATGTGGACATAAAAACGTTAATGAAATTTATATTTTTTGAGATTTTTTGTTCTCCTCTTAGAATGATCATTGATCACCTAAACAAAACAATTTTTTTTTCTTATATTAAAGTATTTTGAAAATGTTCAAGTAATTCATATATTTTTATTGTTACTTATAACGAGTAGAAATTTTAAATTAATTAAAGAACAAAAAATAAGTAAAATAAATGAATATTAATGATAATAATAAATATTATACTATGAAATAGTTTATTAGTAATAATATAAATCAAGTTTTAACAAAAAAGTATGTTTAAGATCATCAGTTTTCGAATGAAAATTACTTTTAACTGAATACTAAAAAATAATTTATATGGTGTTTCTAAATTTTATGAAACATAGAAAGTCATTTTTTATTTTATTTCTTTTGATAAAAATACGTAGGGATTAATTTTATTACATATTACTATTTAAAATAATAATGATTATCGTATAAACACAACTAAAAAAACTATTAAAATATGTAGCAACCTTATTTTTCATAGTAAATTTTAAATTATTAAAAGAAAATAAAAATTTAAGATCGTAAATACATTAAATATTTAGATTAACATAAATATATTATAAAAAGTATAGCTTTTTATTTATATTATACATGAAATAAAATGTATAATAATTTAATTATTTTAAATTTACAGTCAAAGTTTAATTAAAAAGCCTACCAACTTAAGAGTAAGAAAATTACTCAGGAATATATATATATATATATAATATATATATATATAAGATTGGTTTGCCCGTCAATTTAAGTTTTTTCAATAGTAGTACTGAGCTTATTCCATCATTTTTTCAAGAAATTTCACATCCTCAACAAACCTATAAATATGTATGAACCATAGTTTCAAGAAACATTTTAACAAGAAAAAAAAGACAAAATAATCATAATCAAATATCTTTCGCTTAAAGAGTATATACCAATTTAAATATAACTGGATATTTTCTCAACTGGAAATCCGTGAACCCAAAAAAGTATATAACAATAAAATAAGACTTTTTCAGGTTTTTGTTTTTTGTCATCGTCAAACCCCATATATTAAAATATTGGTTTAGTGATTCTTGTCGGAAGAGAACCAGTCAGGAAGTAAGGTACTTACATGAGAAAAAAAAAAGTCTTTGTGCTCTTGCACATTTCTAAAGATGATTTGCACGGACATTTTCACTACGCGGAATATGTCTAATCTCGATGGATCTAAACAAATCCCTATAAAGTAAAAATCGCGTAACTCTGAAGCAAATAAAGGCCAATCCTCCGAGCTTGCCGTCATACTGATGAGATCTGCACAATCGGTGAGGAACATTACATCCAAATATGAATTGGCTGCTAAACACTGCATAGTCCATACCAGAGCCTCCAGCTCCGTATGGAGTGGAGAAAGGCATCGTCGCGTCCTTCAATCCTACATATTACATCTCCTCTCCGATAGTAACTATCCACCCTTGACCGCTCCTAGGGTCAGTGTTGTGTCATGATCCATCCGTATAACAGAGAGGGGTAACAATGGGTAGACTCTCCTCTCGCTCTCCCTCTCATGTCGTCTCGATCAGGTCATCCTTGGTATTAGCTCGAGTCCATGCTTCTTCTTCTCGGGTGGCTAATCTGAGGATATCTTGAGGTTGTTCACTAACATTTTCGAAGATCTTTCGGTTTCTTGCCTTCCAAATGTACCACATAATCCATGGAAATGATCTTATGTTCTCCTCTTCCGCACCGTAATCCTTCCCACGCCAAAACAGCTAATCGAGATTACAGTACAATGACTGCGTGGGAAAAAGATTTGGAGGTGAAGGAATATTCGATAATGTCCAAACTTGTCTTGCCGGGGGCATTCAAAAATAAGGTGATTGATCGTCTCTTCTTATGCTCCACATAGTGGACATTCTTTTTCTCGACTAATATGTCGGTAGAAAATGTGTAGACTTGTAGCCAGACACCCTGGGAGGCATTGCCACACAAATTGTTATAGTTTTCATGTAGTTTTTAATTTCCAAGCATATGCCTTTAGTGTCATAACACTTGATCCCTGAAGAGGGAGGTCACATGCAGGACGAGAGAGAGCTCTCACGACCCAATATCCAGATTTGACAGAATAGTTGCTCGACTTAGTCAAAGACCAGCAATATCCATCGCTAGATGCGTTATGACTAGGTTTGATCCCTAAAATCAGAGTAATTTCTTCCGGGAGAACAACTCCCGGAGACGTTCTATCTTCCATCTCTTGGTCTCGAAATCGATCAAAGTGTTCACAAATACCAAGGGATTCCTCTATCCTTCTAAATCTTTTGGAGGTCTAGCAGGCTCGTTTGGAATCCATGGTTCTGTCCATATACCCGTCCCAAACCCTGACCCGATCTCTTTCTAATCCCAGACTTGAGGAGAGGTTTAGCTGCCAAAATACTCCTCCATCCATAGGAGGGACGCTTTGATACGTTTATTTCTAGCGGGCTACAATATCTTAAGTATCTCCTTTTCAATACTTTGGATAGTAGAAAATCGGGGAATCTGAGTAGTCTCCACAACTGTTTGGCTAGCAGCGCGATGTTGAATTCTTCCAATGTCTGAAAGAATAAAGCTGTCATCCCGTCGGGTCTCGGGGCTTTCCTGGGTTCAGTGTGAAGAGTGCACGTCTGACTTCCTCCTCCGTAATTTCTCGGGTTAATGCTTCATTCATACCCGATGTAACCAAACATGGGACATCCCTGATAGCATGTGTTGGATCTCTCGATATCGAGGATTTGAAGAGGTGTTGGAAATAATCCACCCCTCTTCAGCTCTCTTATTCTTTTTTTTTTGTTTTTTTTTTAACCTCTTGTGAAGCTTGAGTTCCATGAGCTAGATAGATTTGAAACTTTGCTTTTGTGCAAAGCTCAGAGACTGCCCTCGCGAACCGCTTGTCATCCGATACGGCGGCTCACGACTCAAAACATACAAACATATCAATTTTCTAATCTTCACATCCATAAAATTTCTATCATGAGAGAGAACTGAAAATTCAAAACAAAAATTGACTGATTTGATTATTCTTAAAAAACCATATTCATTAAACAAAGGGGAAATTGGGATTTAGTATATTACCTATATTATAAACTACTTAAAAATGTGTAATTTTCATATAAAAATGTATAAAACCTACCCATATTATAAACTACTTAAAAAATGTGTAATTTTCATTGTCAAAAATATATTTTTCATTAAACTTTTAGTTGTTCAATCGTCCCTTAAAACTTTTTTCTTTATTTTCACTTCTTTTATCATTAATTATCTAAATTATGGTATTATTTTATCAATTTAAATATAACCTAACTATTATATTTAAGTAATGTTTATTAAAAAAATTGTCTTTAAGATATAATTATGCCTAATTTTTTATTCTTTTAATAGGATACCTAATGTGGATTGAATTACAATCTGTTTATGTTGTTGTATGATGATTCAGGTTATATTTGGTGTTGATCAAACCAGATTACTTGAAGCATTGGTTATTTCTGGTTTGGGAATTGAAGATTGAACCAGATGAATAAGTAAAGCAAATTGAGGCTGAGATTGTAACAGTTTAGTTATACAAATATATATATATATATGCTCCACGACTATTATCAATAATATATATGGCACCTCCTCCGTTTTCATCTACTTCTGCAATGTTCGACGTACGGCGTGATGATATAACAAAATACTGCGAGCATTATTGCCACATTAGTGTTATACTTTGTCTGCGTCTATACAATCATGTATATTGCAGTGGTTGGTTGGTCATGAAACTAATAAAAAGGAATATTTTCGTTTACGCGATATCGAACTCGGAAGGTTGCAACCCGGTGGAGAGATCATCCAAGAGAATTCAGATGGAGAGGAAAACGATTTCGCCAGTTAAAGATCTATACGGCACCTGATTTTTTTTTAAAGTTCTTGCTTAATCAGCTAATTTAATGTCATTTTTCTTGTTTGCGATTTAATCTAGATTTCAATATTATTATTAAGTCTTTAGTTTAAAATTAAATACACAAATATGATATATTCATATTCATATACTAGATGAATCCTAGTTTGCACCTGTATCTAAACAATTATGTAAAGTGTAATTTATTATTTATGCTGCCCCTACGAAATTTGGTTTATAAAATAAAATATAAAAATTTGTTACCAAGATAACAATGATCATAAAGACAAGAAAACAGATTCCAACTTCATCTTCGACATTTCTAGCTTTATCTTTGGCTCACCTTCATATACAATCCCTGCAAAAGCAAGAAAAAGGATCAATATCAGAGAAATTGTAATCATTTATAAACAAAACATATATATATATACATTGGTAGTGTGTATGGTTGCTCCAGTGGTCATGCTAATGGTCTGATCAGGAACCAACTCGACGTTTAAACGCTGGAGAAACACCGAGAGCGCCACTATTGCCTCCATCAATGCAAACTGATCACCTACACATTTTCTAGGCCCTCCACTGAATGGTATGAACCTGATGAAAAAATGCAATTCATCTTTTAATTAACACTTTGTAATCATCTTGATGTATTAATAGGTTGTGACAAAAACATATGTCCTACTTGAAATCTGTGTTTGTTTCATTAGGGATTGCGCCTTCTATGTCGAATCTTTCAGGTAGAAATTCCTCAGCTTTTTCCCATACCTTTGAAAGAAGAACAAACACATTAGAAAATGTAGGCATATAAAAACACATTACAACTATGGAAGAGGCAAGGAAGAGAAGGGTACATCGGATGAACGATGGATGTTATAGACCGAGATCATAATGTCTTGTCCGGTATTAACCTTGTAGTTCCCGGGAAGAATGTCAGGAACTTGAGCTCTTCTAATCAAGACCTACCAATAAACAAAGTAAATTCAGGAACTTTACTTGATGAATATTAGAGAAAATGAGGTTGATTTGCTTACAGGAGGATGAGGGTAGAGACGCATTGACTCATTTATACAACGAGTAATGTACTTGAGCTCCTTAATATCTTCGTAAGCCGGGTTTCTTCCCGCTAAAACTCTATCTACTTCTTCTTGTGCTTTCGCCAATGCAGATGAGTTCTATATGCACATATAGATAGTTACTAATCAATAAGAACAGAGAAGCTCAAATGGCAAAAGGAAAGTAGAAGGATACACAAAAAGGTACCTTACTTAGGAGATAAAGTGTCCACGTGAGTACAGAACCAGTGGTTTCATGACCTGCGACAAGCATTGAGAGAAGGTCATCTCGTAACTGCACACTTGACACCTGAAAAAGACCGCACAAATCCAACATCATCAGCTTCAATTTTCAATAAAGAAAGGTCAAGTTTACTTATGGACTGATTGAACAAAAAGGTTAAACAAACAAAACCTCTTCTCTGCTTGCAAGCAAGAAACGGAGGATACTTGGATCAGCATCATTTACATACTCCTCATCATTGATTCTTTCACCTTCTCTTTCGACGATTTCTTTACACTTTGCAATAAGGTCTTCAACAGTTTCCCTTATCACAGTTACAGCCTTTTCAGCTTTCACTTGTCTTGGGATTATCTTACACAATGCATCAATCTGCATCAAAGCCTCTAAATCAACAAGAATCCAAGTGTACCACCACAATCAATGATAAAAACTCACCTTCCAATAAGGTAGAAGATCAGTAGAACGAAGCTCAGCTTCTTTAAGAGCAGTGTAAACAGATTCAATAACAGGACTATCAGTAGTAAGAGAATCAAAATTATAGTTGAAAAGTGACAATCCAATAACATCAAGTGTTAACTGAGAAAACTTCTCTTCCATATTCACAGCTCTTCCTTGTATTGCATAAGGCTGAAGCTTCTCAACAAGCCTCTCTGCACATTTGCAAAACACTCTCTCCACAATCACTGACAAATACCTCTTATGAAGCGATGGAACCACCGCTCTTCTCCTTACCTAATTAATCAAAAATTCAAACTTTTGTTAATATTATTGAGAGACTTCAAAATTGAGTTACGAGAAGATGAAATTTACCGTCCAAAGAGGTCCTTCAGCGATTGCAAAACCTGAACCGAAGAGAAATTCAGAGACCTCAGCTACTAAGCCTTTAGCATACTTTGGATAGTTTCTCAAAACGTGTTTAGCGATCGCGGGATCGCTTACAACTACGAAATTGCGAGGACCAGCAGCGAGACGATAAATGGGTCCGTACTCATTCATCCATTTGAATAGAGGTAAGAAGAGAGCTCCTCCTAGGAGGTCAGAGACGTCGTCAAGCTTCGCGCTTGCGATTGGTATACCTGAATCGTCGTTTTGACCTGAGGAAAGTGTGCGAGTGAGTGATGTGAGCCAATCTGGGCTGACCCATGATTGGGATTTTGATGATTTGGTTTCGAGTTTTGGTTTTGGTTTGTCAATGGAGGATTTGATGGAGAATGTGAATTTGGGTTTTGGAGAAGGAAGACGAGTGGATTTTGTAGTGAAGAGAGAAGAATAAGAAGATGGAGAGAGGAGAGAAGACTCCATTGTTGTGGAGAAATGTTGTTATGAAGCTTTGGAAGCTTCGGCGCCAGAGATATTTGACTGGTCGGGTCCTTAGGCGTGGATAAGGAAGATGAATAAAACGCTGCCGTTTTTTATTTGTTAGTCGAAAAAAGATGTTTCGAAATTGTTTCCGTTTGGTTCGATATTTTTTTCCTTATACAAGTAATGAAAATGAAGTAATTAATTGATTTTAACAAAATGACAGATTTTTTTACTCTATTTCAATATTTTTATATATATCTCATGGAAACTATTAATTTCAAATGGTTATGTTCGGATGAACCTAAATGTGAGCTTGATTCACATGATTTTGTGATCAATTGGATTAATATGAAATTTAGTTTGGTTTCAGTTTGATGAACCTCTGTATTAGTTTTCATGCAATCCTTCTTAAATCATAACTATCTTGATAATTTTTTTGGATCAGGATTTATATTGTAAATTAGAAACAATGAAATGTTCATAGAAATTTACAGTAATCAATCCTATCTGTGTTCATAGAAATGTTCAAATTAAAAGTCATACTATATAAAATAAGAGTATAGTAATTATATATGGACTATGATTGATCAAATATCATATTCACTTCGTCATAATCTTTTAAACATTAGTGAAATATGATTTATATACCGAAAATACAAATCTTCCACAAATATATGTATAAAGAAAAACAAAAATATTAGATTAAATGAAAAATACGTCTATATTCATATTTAATAATTATGATGTATATACATAAGAAATAAATCCAGGGAGAAAATATAGCAAAGAAATATCAAAATAAGGAAAACTGATTCTTAAATACATGACCCAATCCAATTAAAACCCAAAATAATTATTGACCCAATCCAATTAAAACCCAAAATAATTAAAGCAAACCAAATATTAGTTTTCTTCTTCTTCATTCTCATGGAATTACTTCCACACCAGCTCTCCAAAACGATTTTTTGAATCTTTGACTCTCCGAAAGTTATTTTCCTCAAATTCGAGATGTTATCATTGGAGATTTCGCCGGAAAAAATTCCAGCAAGTCATGTTTACATGATAAATCTTTCTCCGGAAATCCATGCGCATTTTTCTCTAATATGAGGATTGAAATTGTAAAAGATTCCAACGAAGTAATATGTTAATATTTTTCTTCTCGTCTCAAATATTAGAGTTTCAAGCGATTGTTCTGATTATATATGGTTGATGTTCTCGTTAAGTGATGTTCTTGTTAAGTGAAAAACATCATTGGGATAGTTTTTGATGTCCAAATTCGAAGTATCATTGAGCACATATTTCTAAAATATCAATGTTACGATTTTGGAGTTTCCAGATCAAGTCAGAGCAAAGAGTTAGATATATGTTTTATTCGGTCCCATCATATTGATTATTACTAGTTGAGTTTCCGAGATGCAACACTGATATCTTTATTATTACGTTCAACTAGTCAAGTTGTTTTTGGCTTGGAAATTTTTTAGTTTGTTAAACATTTAGGATTTATAATCAATGACTTTCACCATTATCTCAAAGCTCAAAATGCATAGCTAGTACAAATCAAATATATAATGGGAGATTACTCTCTCCATCTAATAAAAAAAACTCATGCCATCAACTATCATTTTTTTTTTTTGACATCAACTAACATTTCTTATTTTTAGGTTTTCTGATTAAAAATTAGTTGCATCCTAGAGATAATTTCTTTAATAAACATTACTTAAATATAACAGTTAATAACCATAATTTAGGTAGTTACTAATAAAAGAAGTAAAAATAAAGAAACAAGTTTTAACAACCGCACGTTAATGAAAATTATATTTTTTCTGATTTTTCTCTCCTCTTAGAATGATCACCTAAACTAAACAATTTTTTTTCTTATATTAAAGTATTTTAAAAATGTTCAAGTAATCGTATCTTTTTATTGTTACTTATAAAAAATAGACATTTAAATTAATTAAAGAATAAAAATAGGTAAAATAAATGAATATTAATGGTAATAGTAAATACTATACTATGAATAGTTTATTAATAATAATATAATTCAAGTTTAAATCAAAAGTATGTTTAAGATCATCAGTTTTCAAATAAAAAATACTTTGTACTGATATACAAAAAAAATAATTTATATGGTGTTCTAAATGTTATGAAACGTGGAAAGTCATATTTTATTTTATTTCTTTTGATAAACATATGTAGGGATTAATTTTATTACCTATTACTATTTAAAATAATAATAATTATCGTATAACAGCAACTAAACAAACTATAGTGAATTTTAAATTAGTAAAATAAAATAAAAAAATTAAGATCGTAAACACATTAAATATTTAGATTTACATGAAAAGCTATATTATACATGAAAAATATATAATGGGTCTCAAAAACATGAAAGCCCAGTCATTATTATACCATGAAAATAAAAAGTCTCGTTGACCACCAATTCACGCTTCTAACCAAAGTACCAATTCTTCCATGTTCCCAGTTTCTTTCGGAAACTTGTTAAATTTTGTCGA
Organism: Cardamine occulta; assembly: GCA_028015245.1. Taxonomy (NCBI): domain Eukaryota; kingdom Viridiplantae; phylum Streptophyta; class Magnoliopsida; order Brassicales; family Brassicaceae; genus Cardamine; species Cardamine occulta. Next base: position 14,446,313 of record CM051379.1, on the reverse strand, counting down.
TCTGGTGATTTCAGTTTTCCGAAAACTACTTTTGTTCCTCGAGCGAATTCTAAAAACGATGTTCAATTTCTGGTATTACCAACTCCCATAACCTTATGCAACTTTTGCTTTCTCTTTTCGTATGCTCTGTTTGATTTTTATCGAGTTTTGTTTTCTGATGCTGCAAAGAAGTTTTAATTATGAAATTCAGATACGCGACATTAGAGCTTTGTTCGTTAGATTAAGGATGTCTGATTTTTATCGAGTTATGTACAATTTTGAGCCATTTGAGAAGTGCGTTTTATGTACCCTTAGTGTAGATTAATTAGCTCAGCTGCTGATTTAAGGTTCATAGTTGCTGATATATGAATATTTAAGAATTTTGTGCTGTAGAAATTGATGACTGTTCTTAACTTGAATGTTTTCTTATTGATGAGAACAAGTGTTTGTGTTGTTTTTAGCTGTGCTCTTAGAGAATCTTGCAAGTTTATATCTTAAATTTTTTGGTAATATTTTTTTTTTTGGTTTGTGTACATGAAGGGGATCGAAAGAGCAACAACAAGGGCAATCTCGTCCTCAGGAAGGTTCTTCACAGCAGCAATGGTACTCGCCTTCTTTAGTCAGCTCATCTCGGCTTCAAACATCAGGTCAGCTTCCAGCACCAGGTGAAGCAGCTGCCATTATCGTCTTCTTGAAAGACAAAAGGTTTCCTCTTTTTTTTTGTTATGATGCTTCTCGTGTGTGTTGCGGTTCTTTTTTTTGATGAATCTTGTATACTCTTTGCTCTAGTGTGGATGAGCTCAGGAAGCTTCTATCTGACAAAGATGCATATCAGCAATTTCTACTCTCTCTTGACCAGGTCAAAATCCAGACCAATGTAAGTCCTAAGAAATAAGAATGTTAGCTTCATTAGCCTATGTGTCGAGATTATTCATTTAAAATTTTTCTTTGATTTGGCATCATATTTTACATGTTGCTAGTAATTAGAGTTTTGTTATAGTCTTTAGACGTTTAAAGCCGCATTAATTGTTTTTGGTTTTGTATCTGTCCATCAGATCAAAGATGAGCTTCGCAGAGAAACATTGCAGCTAGCTAGTAAGTTGCATTTGTGCAGAAATATAAGAAGCTGCGCGCTATATATCATCGACGAGCACTGACTCATCTTGCTGCTAAAACCGCAACCATCGGCTGAGATTAAAAAATCTGTTGACATTGAACTTAACACATCCAAAGTCTCGTCTTTTTTTTACTCTTATCCTATGTTGTAAAGAAATGCTTTGATGGTTAAGTTCATATTGAAGTGACTGAAAATTGAATTCAACAAAATTATATTCTCTTGAATGAAATAATCTTACAGAGTCTGAAAATCTCAGCAATCTGATAAACAGACACACCAAAATACGTATACAAGCTCCATTTTTCGCATAAGTAATCTCAAAAAACCAAAGGAGAAGTCTTTTAGATGCTCCGAACAACTTCTGTCTCCCTCACTCGTCAAGCAGGCCAGCTTCCTTTAGTGCACTCTTATACTCTTCCTCTGAGTTCCACGACTTGATCTGCACCAAAGTTTAAAATCATTAGATACAGTTTTAACAAACACTTGGATATATATATATATATATATAGAGCAGTTTTCAAAAATCTTATTACCTCCTTGACATATGCTCCAAAATACTTCTCAATCTTCTCCATCACCTCTTTATCCCTTCCATCATCAAGCAGCAGATTGAATACCGCTCCTACGATACAAATACACAGTTCAGCTCAGAAACTGATGAGAACTAATGGAAATACTTGAGAGGACAAAAAACAAGAATATAAACTACCTTTACGACCAAACCGGCCAGCTCTCCCAACCCTGTGAAGGTACACCTCATAATCTGGCTCTCCGGTTTCATACTTAGTGGGCAGATTATAATTCACAACCAAATTCACCTGCAAGTATTGTATATAATACAGTTAGAGACATTTACTAAGAAGCACCTTTTGGGGAAAAAGAAGAAAGGAAATGAGTTGAAAGACAGAATATTTACCTTTTGTTGATCAAAACCTCTGGCAATTACATCAGTAGCAATGAGGACTTGAGTGAGACAGTCTTTGAACTCCTTCACTATTTTATCTCTGTCAACTTCAGTCATACTACCATGGACACTGGTGACGTCATAGCCCATTTCCGCAAGAGCTTTGTGAACCTTGTTTGCTGACACTTTTGTTCTCACAAAGATTATGGTCTGGCCAATATCCCCGAGCTCCATAATCTGATCCTTGATCACTTCAATCTTGTTTTGCTCCTTTGGGCAAACAACCTTATATTGCTTAACAGAGTCCAACTTTAGATCCTCTCTTTTAACAAAGAGCTGGTTGGGATCCTTGACTGTCCTCCCAACAAAATCTTTGACGGTTTCATTAAAAGTTGCCGAGAATAGAAGAACCTGTTCAGAAAAAAGGTCAAGAAGACAAGCACGCAATCAAATTAAGCACACGAAAGGAAAAGAAAAAGAGTTTCCTTTAAATTGAGACTAACAATAGCCATGGAGATAATGAAATAGCCTAGTATTTCTTACAGCTTTCTGACAGAAAAGACAGATTCATCATCGCTTTAACACAAAGATATGACTTATTAAAAAACGGGGTTCTATACGATAAAAATATACAGCTTTATTGTTTCTATTAACTAAGAGCTTCTGAACATTGAAACAAGCATAAATATATACTCCTTATACTATCTTGTGACCCTCTAGACATGCCATAGAAAGCAATTGTCATCCTACTTATAAATCAAGAAGTATGACCAAATCAGACACTAGTTTAGCATACCTGGAAATTGGGATTAACTTTCTCAATGTCTTTCATTATTCTCAAGGAATCATCCCTAAAGCCATCCTGCAACAGCAATGGAATTTCAATTATCACATAATACAAAAGTTTATCATTTAAGCTGAGAAATTAATTGACAAGACCAAGAACATACCGTAGCAAGCATATGGTCAGCCTCATCAAAAACCAGAATCTTCAAATGACTAAGACCTAGTTTCTTAAATGCCATCCACTTCTTAAGCGTTCCGGGGGTGCCAATCACGACATGGGCAGAAACAGGAGCTCGTTTTGCAATTGGTACACCTCTCGTCGTCTCTGGCACAGCCACTTCAGCAGTGATCCCTGTAAACTTCCCCATCTTCTGAAGAACTTCCATGTTCTGCAATTCATTCAACCACCCATACATTAATTAAGCTCTTAAACATGTTTTCCCAAATCAACAATCAAACACTCTCATATCCTTAACCAATAGAGTAACTAAACTAAACTAAACTAACCTGGTTTGCTAATTCTCTAGTGGGACAAATGCATAGAGCTTGAGGCTCTCTCAGTGTCGGATCAACCCGACTCAACATTCCAAGAACGAAACAGGTCGTCTTGCCAGATCCATTATGCGCCTGAGCAATCAAATGCTTGTGGGGCGGCGTCATTATCATCGGCAAACTGATTGCTTGAATCTTGCTTGGTTTTTCGAATTTCATCTCCACGTACAAGCCTTTCATTAATTCATCCGATAAGTTCAAATCCTCAAACCTACTTGCTGAAGTATATGGTGTATCACCAGAAGTAACCTACGAAAAACACGAAAAATCAAAATCATCCACATAAATCTGAGGAAACTAATAACCTTAAGACTGTAATTGAGATCAACCAAGAACTAGTTTGCATCAACCGATTCAAATAAACCAAATTTCTTATAGTCAAACCCAGATCTAAGCTATATAAGCAATATTGAACACAATCACAATTCACTAAATCTACTAACGGAAAGCCAAAATAAGAAAGACAAAGTAGTAATACCGCTTTGATGTTTGAATCTTCAGGTTCCTCAAGCACAGATTCATGTTTCTCTTCCTCTTTAATGCTAAGCGAATTGAGCTCCGAGACTGCTTCGGCTTCCTCTTCATCGTCATCCTCAACATCGCCCCACTTTTGCTTCTCCATCGTAGGATCTGTCTTCTCTCCGGAGATTGATGCTTCTGTGGAGGATGACGGTAACTCAGCGGTGGTGGTTTTTTCTACAGTATCCGCCATAGCTGTAGCCAAACCCAAAAAATTAGAAACGTAAATCGACCAAATTTAAAAACCTAATGAAGAAACAAAGTATCAACTTTCATTAATTAGCTGAGATTCTGAGAGAAGCAAAACCTGTAAAATTTGAAATCTAGGCTGAGACTTCGCGAAATCAGAGCGACGATGAAGAAGAGGAGAGATTTGTGTTGTAATCGCAGTCAATTTGGGGAAAAAACGCAAATAAATAGCACTAGCAGCTTTATTTTGAAGCTCGTAAAAATGAGAAATCACTGACTTTAATTTAAAGCTAGTAGTGAAAATAGAGATTAAGCTACACGTAATAATAACCGACTCTACTTATAATTCGGTTAATCTTGATCCGCCCTTGTCCTTTTCTCATCATCGCTCGGTTTAGTTTAGACAGCAATACTAATTTCTTTTGGGCTTTAGCTTATGAGAAGCCCAGATAGGTATATTTAAAGTGCGAAGTCTGTAAAATTAGAAGAACAAACACTGAAACGACGTCATGTCGCTTTGGTTTTAAACTAAAACGATGTCGTCTCGCTTTGGTTTTAAAACGTGTTGATTAATCAATTTGTGTGATGTGGTGTTTGAATTATCATGTGTTAATGAATGGCTAGTTTACCGTAGACAAGGTTAATAGCTTAAGCCTTTAGGTAGTAACTGGTTTTAGAGATTTTCTTTTACTCAAGAATTTAGCACAGTGATTAGTATAACATAAGCCTACAGGCCAATATTTGTGTCAAAATTGACCATTTTCTTCTAATTGGGTCTTGCTTCACTTAGATATACTTTAATTTCGTAAGCTTTTGACATTCAAACAAAGTTTTTTTTTTACTGCATTTATATACAAGAAAAAGGAAAGAAACCATGATGGCTTATAAGAAAAGAAAAAAAGTTTAAAAACCCATATGATGGCATAACCACAATCTTTGAGAGAAGACAAGTAGGGAAACAAAAAAAGACAATCTTTGAGGTGTGCAAAGTGGATGCCACATTACCTGAGACATTATCACAATAACAATAAAAAGTTGGTGGAGCTCACACTTTGTTTATAATGACATGTTGCAAATATTTAAACTTTGTTTTCCTCAAAACATACCAAGAAAACTGATTAGTCAATTAGATTAATGAAGAACTTAGCAAACAATTAATCAAGATAGATAATCTCTCAATACCCCATCTCCCTTATAAATACAGTTGCCCTTCAAACCAAACAATCTAATCAGCTAGATCGAGGAAGACCTTGTCGTGTAGACCCAGTTTGAACCTTGCTATGAAAAAATAGTGTGCTCATGGTCCCGAGACCAATGACCAAAGAGACTAATCTCACAGAAATTTTTTTCCACCTACTCTATTGCACTAACAAATGCTTTTTCTTTATCTTAAACATAAGCATGGGGAGAATGATTATGTATATGACACGCATCATCTTCTTAACTCTCCATTTTCTTCACCACTAAAAACTCTCTCTGTTCTAACGGTCTGGTTGCATTAGACAAGAAGGAAAAGGAATTAAAGAGATGGAGGTTTCAGTGTTTAGGGTTCTTCTCTTGGTTTGTTGTTTCTTCTGTATATCCAAAGGAGCTATTGTTCCTGCACTCATCATGTTCGGTGACTCCATTGTTGACGTCGGCAACAACAATAACTTGCTTAGCATTGTTAAATCCAACTTCCCTCCTTACGGCAGAGACTTCACCGACCATAGACCCACCGGAAGATTCTGCAATGGAAAACTCGCTGTAGATTTCTCCGGTAAATTCTTATTCCTAAAACTACATATCTCACTCTCGTTCTACCTGATCTAATTGTTTTTTATCTTCCTACTCATGTCTAGCCGAGTACCTTGGCTTCTCTTCATACCAACCTGCATTCCTAAGCCGAGAAGCAAGAAACCAGAATCTCCTGACCGGCGTCAACTTCGCATCAGCTTCTTCAGGATATTATGATACCACGTCTATTCCATTTGTAAGGGAGATAACACAGTAAAACATCAACACACATGCCCACGAAATGATCCATAAGGCTTAGCTTTTCCTTTTTTCAGGGAGCCATCTCCTTAACAAGACAGCTGACTTATTACAGGGCGTATCAACGCAGAGTGACGCGCATGATCGGGAGGGAAAACGCACAAAGGATGTTCTCTAATGCTATCCACATTTTGAGCGCGGGATCTAGTGACTTTCTTCAGAACTATTACATCAATCCTCTGCTCAACACCCTAAATACACCTAATCAGTTCGCTGACATTCTCATCAGATCCTACTCAGACTTCATCCAGGTACTTCTAAATTTAAAAACGAAATGTAGAACCCGATATTCTTAACAAGGCAACCGTATGAATGTGAAAAGTTACAAGAAATAAACATCTCGTTTCAGTTATTTACCCTTTCTTTTTGTGTCAATGAGAATCATATTGTCGCTTGTAACAGAATCTGTATGAACTAGGAGCAAGGAGAATCGGAGTGATATCGCTACCACCAATGGGTTGCCTACCTGCAGCTATAACTCTTTTCGGAGCAGGAAGCATGAGTTGTGTCGAGAGGCTGAATAATGATGCTGTAATGTTCAACACCAAACTTGAGACCACAACCCAGTTATTGATGAGGAGACACTCAGGCCTCAAGCTAGTTGCTTTTGATGTCTACCAACCTTTCCTGGACATCATCACCAACCCAATTGACAACGGTACGTGCCTGCATATGCAAACGTTAAATACTGAATAACTTTTAACCATAATAGGGTGAGCTATTCACAGGAAAAACTTCTCAATCTAGCTAGCAACTTACAAGGTATCATTAACATTTTTTAAAAGTCTAAACTGCATGTATTCCAGGATTCTTTGAAACAAAAAGGGCATGCTGCGGAACAGGAACAGTAGAGACATCGTTCCTTTGCAATTCTCTAGCCAGAGGAACGTGTGTAAATGCGACAGGATATGTGTTTTGGGATGGATTTCACCCCACAGAGGCTGTGAACGAGCTATTGGCTGGTCAACTACTGGGTCAAGGAATTTCTCTAATCTCTTAAATTGAGTTCATCCCAGTTGGATCGAATCAAACTGTATACCTACAAATAGCTACCAAACTGTGTCTCTCTCTTCTCTTTCCCTCTCTCTCTCTCTCTCTCTCTCTCTCTATATATATATATATATATATATATACATATCTCACAAATAAGAGACAAATTGTGTGTGTGTGTAGAAACTATCAATCTGGTCTGTGTGATAGGTCTATAGATCCAAGCTTTGTTTGAGACGATCACAATCTTTGGTATTATATTTCTGTTCTTAACTATCTCTGTAGCATTTCTAAGGTTGATAACATCAAGACTTTTGGTAAAACTATAAACATGTCAAAACATAATAAAACATTCAGGTTTGGTTAGACATAAGATTTTAAAATTTTCCATATCAGCTTAATTGATTATCCTATATACAACTTACCAAGAAGAACCAAGTTCCCATATCTTAAGATAAACCAAACACACGGTTTACACCCAGCCCTACTTACATAACTGACAAGCAATATATAGAAAATAGAATAAAGGATAAAAGGTCTAGCGGCATTCAAAATGAATACCTGGTCAGAGATCTCTACGATAGTTCAAATCCTGCATTCGAAGTAATCGCATACAATAGTTTCTCCCTCATAGTGCTTGCTCGTTTATACGTTGGAAGCTGAAGCAATCCACAAAGAAAGGCTAAACAAAACAAAATATCCACGAGTAGACATCAAAGATAACAGAACCATTGAAACTCCACCTTAAGAGTATTGTAGCACGTAGAAGCAGATGGAAGCCTTTCTACATCTTGTCCTCCAATAGCAGCCCAAAGAGAGGTATCACATGAGACCTGCAGAAGATGAAAAATCACAATGTGAGAAAATAAATTACCCAACAGAATATCACACAAACATGACTAAGGTAAAATTCAAAAACAAACTTTATGGATGATGAAGGTTGGCTGCAAGTATTTGAAACCAAGAAGTGGTGCCCGAGAACAACTAGTCACAAATTTGAGGAGCATGCAACGTTCACTCGGTTCAAACCCTTTCATGACCTGAGACAGCATGCCCAAATAGAAATTAAACAAGCAGGACACACTTTCCACGTATGGCATAAATTGGCAGACAGATTAGGAAGAAAAAAGAAGAGATCAGGGGTTCTGCATCTGAGTCATTACCTCCCAGAAGATTTTGATTGTTCGACTGCTATCAGTGTAACCACCAGTGTATTTTGTATTCCTCCTTAGATCATCAACATCGATATCATGGTTTCCTCCAGAGAGTAACTGCACAGTATTTATTGTAAGACAATAGCTTTGAACAAGAGAGAAACGCTAAAATTATTATATGAAAGCCGCAAACCTGATTAAATTCATGCGCATTAAATAGTTTCAACCAAGCAGGAGATATAAGGTCAGTCAATCCTCTATAAAATGCATTTGAAAAGGGCACTATCTGCATTCAAGACACAAGACAACATGTTTACCTAACTAATAATGAAGTAAATTTAATTTTGCAGGGATTGACCTTAGATTAAACGGTTAAAGAAGATACCTGCCGGTTGAGTTTATAGTCAGCCATTGCATGAATATATTGCATTTTGTTCTCATTGGTAACTGAAATATCCTTCCCACCGGGTTTGAGCTCAATTATGCTCATTTTTCCACAAAACTCTTCAGTGACTGTGAAGTCCAGACAGAGTTCCTTCAAATCACCATCATAATGCTGCGCATAAACAAGATTCTTGATCTCAGAAACCCTCTTTTGAGATACTTACACAAGATTGAATTTTGACATATGAGGCAACAAACTTATCACCTGCAATAGTTTTTACCTTGATATACATAAGGTTTCTGTAGAGCTCTGGATCAAGCCCTGATAGTTCATCAATAAAGCTATAACGTCCCAAAAGCTTCTGGATGAAAACGTGGGAAAAAGAGTAATCCAGCAGTATTCCCTCATAGAGAGCTTTTCCAACAATTCTTCCAAGAAACTCAATCATCTGAATACCATTCTCGAGGTGCCGAGCAGATGGGCTAGGAACAAGCAACCTATCTGAAGTGGTGGTTTGCGAGAATAACCCATACCTTGCGGAAAAGAATAGAATGGACATGGAAGTAAAAACAAATTTAATCCACTGGACAAGCAACAACATAGACTAGAATAAAGTACACATTTCAGAAGAGCTTACTCGGTAGCAAAAGCTGCTTTTGTTATGTCAGTCAAAAACTCTTTTGAAAGCCCACCATAGTCTAGGCCAGCCTCAGGAAGGCCAGATTCATTCACAAACGAGACGTGGATGGAGGATTTTAGCCTGCTGCCAATAGAATTCAGTTGTTGAAATCCATCCTCGACAACATGACCTCGACGAACGACTATCTCTATTGACCCAGCACCAGGTACATCCACCTCACCAGCCATTTTCCTTGAAGCTTTATCGATACTTATAAACTCTCTAAACACATGGACCCTGCAGTAAAACATGTAAATAAACATCTTTCAACAGATAAAGAGAAATGCGGAGAGATGGAATAGTTAGTTGAAAGTTAAGGTAGCACAAAAAAAGACATGGATAAGCTATTAAGGGTAAGCAATGTAAGATTACCTTTCCTCAAATGGAAATACATGCGGAGTAATTGTAATAACAGAACCCATGCTTGGAGACGTAAACAAATCACTGGCTGGTGAAACCTCATGAGTTCTGGCAGCAACTGCAATTGGAGGTCTACTATTTCTACCAGGTGAGAGCCACAGGGCAGAAGGACAAAAAGGGTGCCTACAATCTCTTTCATACAATAAATGCAAACATCTGATAGCAGAATCCATCAGTTGTCTATTCTCAGGACCTGTGCCTCGCAACAATCCATTATAAACGAGTGTGTTAAGCACTGATGCAATTCTTCGTTGTTTCTCTAGCATAAAGGGGACCTACATCATGCCAAAACTTTCTCTAGTAAATATCAGACACATAACACATAAGCTGTAGGAAACCATATTGCATATCTACCTGCTTTTCATAAAACTGTATGTCATCAAGAACAACGAGCAAATGTGCATAGGTTGCACAAAATAGATGAAGCAGGCATGACACATCTTTGGAGATACCTACAGGACCACCCCTCAGAGTTTCCACATCCCACACATCATTAATTGGCTCATTAACCTGGCTTGATCCTGCTTGATCACTAGTACATTCCACTAGTTCACGCGGTCCCGGTGATTTACCAGAAAACTTGTTTAGCACATTCACCCACTTGTTGACACCGTCATTCTTAAACTGTTTCAATTTCTTCTCAGAAGGACTTCTTGTATTCCATGAAGTTTTAACAGATCCATGAGATGACACATCAGCATTGCAGCCATTTTCAGGGAGTAGGACATTCTCTAAAGAGTTCCACAAAGAGACAATGTATCCAGGGCAGAAGGATAACATGTTAAGGACAGGCAAAGGCCCTACAACAGGATTCAGCACGCAGAAGATTCTCAACATGCATGAATAGAATCGTGCAATATCAAGCAATCCTAGTAGTTTTGATCCTTTCTTACTACTCATTGACGCATCTTTATCTGCTATTACACAAATTTCTTTCCCTGAAGCTGCCAACAGTTTCGCGAGATGCCACTGTTGACATACTGGTTGAAGCAATTCCACAAAAGAAATCTTCACGGAGTTTTCTCCTTTACCAGTCTCATCCAATGTGGCCTCAGAATCAAGATTTATGTTCTGAATTTCAACATTTTCAACCTGAGACAAGAGATTCTCGGCGAGAGTCACAATAACATGAACATACAAGACATAAAACCTCTCTGGATTTGATCCTTGTGTGTCCATAAAATCGGTTTCACTAACTGTTGCCAGGGATATGATGTTCCCAATAGCCCATCCAACAGAAGGAATCTTCATGGTACAACTTTGCTTCTCTAAGTGCTCCATTTCAGATATTCTGGTCAAGATTTTGTCCCTCAAAATCTGCTGTCACCTGCCACACTTTAATCAGTCCTTCGATTGTTTGAAAAAAAAAAAAAACAACAAGTTCAACTGAAAAGGTAAATAAAGTCAACCCATTCTCTCTACATTCTTTTTTTGGGACTTTGATAAGAAATTAACTGGTCTAACAAAATTTGATTAGAGTTTTACCAATATAGTCTGAAAGCTTGGCATTAGTATGCTTTTGTGCTTCAGTGCACGTACGAGAGCGCTTGGCAGGCAGCTAACGAGTCGAGGAATCGTTAATATTAGAGAAACATATTCTTCGGCGGCAAAATCCGTGTCTGGTAGATTGTCATCAGCAAAAGCAGGCTGTCTCGTATGGAATGGTCGTAGAGCCAAAGTTACTGCACTTGTAGTAATCAATAGTCTCTCATCTGTATGTTTAGTTAATGTCTTGATATATCTTCTAACTGCTATGTAATATCCACTTTTAAAGCTCCCAATAAACTGAATGATCATCGTTCCAGCTGTTTCTGCATCTTCAAGATTTTCCTTTGTAATGATCTTCCAGCTTTTGGGATCAGTTAAAACAATAAGAATACGTAATACAAGGGCACTGACACCAAGAACATCTTTTATCCTTTCCTGTGAATAATTGCACTCCATGAGAAGGAAAGAGCAGAGAGTAACCAGCCTTCGTGTTTGAAAGGCCCATCTTTTACTCTCTTCAAATGTACCAACTGCTAGTGAGCAAAAATTGTACCCCTGATCTGCAAAAGACAATACCAGCATCCATTCAAGATTTATTTCTGTTCAAATTTTGCAAGACCAACTATTCAAACGAAAGAAAAGAAAAAAACAATCATACCACTAGAGTTGATGCTTTCCAACAGAATCTTAAAGCAAGTTTGCATGCAGTGTATATCTCTTGCCTGTATCTTTTGATGCTGGACAGACAGAGATCTGATAAAGAAGAGAAACGGTCTCAATACTCTGCTTGATACCCAACTTTTGGTCGGTGTATCAGAACGGCAACTCAATGAATTCTCCCACTCTTCTTGGATCTCTATAGCTGCCTTCTTTCTCACAATGTAAGACCTCCAAACTCTCTACAAGTATTGGAAAATGATGTAAGTTTACGCCTTCTTCTATGTAACTGAGATAAAGTCTCAGTAAACCAGAAAATGACATCCATAGATTCCAGCTCAGAATAATCCTAACAATATACTGGAAATGATAATGGTAGCACAAAACGTTCTCTACTAACTTGACTATGTTCACAAACAACAAGAGAGATTTATAACGGTAGCTGTGGCTAAATTTCAATTCACCACATCAGCTCAAGTCAACAGAAAGAAGTACCTGAATATAAAGTGCTGCAGCATTAGAGCGTCGAGCATAACTGCGTAGCTCCCTTTCTTGTGACACTTTAGCAAGCAAAGCATCCCTTGATATCTCCCCATTACTAGCGCCTCTAAGGGACACCTGATGAGAAGTACCATTTAACAAATCATAGATACATCATCATGCACCAATTAAAAGACATGTAAATCTCAACCTTACATCAACAAAGTTTCAAGCGAAACCAAAACATTTCTTTCAGTTGTCAATCCTAATTTCCCATGAAACTAGTTGATTCCTCTAGGAAAACTTGTACTATAAACTCATTCAATTCGAATAATCTAGGTTCCAAATTAAGGCTTCTTCTTCACTACCAGGAGCTTCAATTTCCACCGAATCTGAGAGCTATACGAATTAAGAACCCTAAATTATTCCTCGAACAAGGTATCAGAAGCGATTACGTTCCTTTAGAACCACCAATTTCAAAAAAAATTGAGCAAAAAACAAAATTAAATTCAATGAAGAGAGTTCAGATCGAAATCGAAAGCGAGGATCAGAAGAGCAGCCAAATGGTTCAAATTCAACAGTGGCGGGAGAAGAAGGAGGAGTAGAGATACCTTGTGTTTGCGATTCAGGTCCATTGGAATCGAATATTTGGCTGACGATCTTCTTTGTGTTCGTATTGGCTTATAGGTGATGTCAAAGATCGAAGCCACTTCTTCGTAAAAAAAAACTGGAACCAGTTCTTTATGACGTCAGCTTTTTTCTTATAACATACTCTAATGGACCCAATTATTTTTATATTTTGTGTACTTAAAATGTGGGGTTTTTGGGTGCTTATCAAGTTGGAGCTTTTGTGAAAGATGATGTTATGCACTCAAAGTCTCTTAGACAATTCTTCAAAAACTCTGAAATTACTATAACTAATCTATTACTACCTGAAATGTATGATGTTATGCACCATGAATACATTAACCTCTTGATTTTTCATCTAGATAGTTTTGCTCTTATTTTATCTAATGATATAAAAAGGAAATATATATATATATATATATATATATATTAAGTAACTAAGATAGAAAAAAAAATTGTATAAAAATTTCCAGATTTTCATGAGTGTCAGGGAGAATATGATGTTCGGATTCACATAAGCTTTCATAACTTATACATGCATTTTGTGTATATTTGTTTTGATATTCCTAAACAAAATCACTCAATTTTGAAACTATGGTGTTGCCAAATTTTTACAATCATTTGAAAACATTTGATATGAGTTTAAGGTGATTCTTTTTCATAATATTTTTTTGGAAAATATTCATCATCACATGAATGCAGACTTTATTATATTTTGGGTAATATAGAAATATAGGGTGTTTTCCATCCAATTTGACCATCTATATCTTTTTTTGAAAAGTTTGGTGAAATATGTTTTATAATATTAAAAACTTCACTATACCCTCAATTCTAATTTTTTGAATATGTTCCAAAATCTCTAACTTATAAAGAGTTTTTTATATAAAATATATATATATATATATATATATATTATAAACCCATAAATCTGAATTGAAATAATTGAAAATCATAACCAATCGAAAAAAAAAACTTTTCCGAACGAAAAAATTATAAAAATTAAATTGAGGATAATAAAAAAAATGAACTTAAGAGATGACGAAGAAGAAAGCGTTGAAATAAAATCATAAAAATAAAAATTATAAATCATCAATACATTATAAATTATAGTAAAAAATATATATTTAATTTTATGCACATATACGAACAAAAATTATTAAAAATTAAATTGAGGATATTGGGAAAAAAATTATGCGAAAAGGAAAAAGAAAGCGTTAAAATAAAATCGTGAAAAACAAAATTATAAATCGCCAAAAAAATAGAAATTATAGGGAAATATTTTCTAAATATATTTAATTTAATGCATATATATGGACAAAAATTATATTAAAAAAACTTGCCAACAAAAAAAAATTATGCATAGATACGAATTTATATATATTAAGATTCAGTTTTTTTTTATTTTTAGATTAAGTTTATATACTCTTCAATATGAAAATGTATCGATGTTACTTATGAGTATTGAATATTAATTTCCGATGATCATCCATACATTTTCATATTGAAGGGTATAGTGAAACCTAAGGTTTTGTACAAGTGGTTTCAACAGCGAGCTTAGGAGGTCCCTTGCAGTAGCTCGGACCAAACATCTCGTCCGTAACAAAAAGGTGACACTTCTCTTTTCCAAGACAATTCTGCACAAATAATACTAACAATAAGATTCATTGAAATCTTTATGATTTACTCCTCATGAAGAAAAGGCAAACCAACATACATATTATTAATGCTAGTTTATTTTGTTAACCTTTTTGACGATCCTCATGGTAGCTGTTGAACCGCAATTGCCGTGTCTAAAGTGTCCACCACATGTACCAGTGGGATTGCCATAATCAGCGAAATTGATCTTTGTAATAACATATCCTGGTTCATTGCAAGAAATACGCGTCAACGGACCCAGATCAGGTTCTTGATTCGTACACGTTTCAAGTTCATTGCCATATTGAGGAGAATTAGTGAGAAAACGTCTCTGGTCACCGTTGATTCTGATGCATCGTACATCATAAGAAATGAAATAAAACAAGAAACAAAATGAAGCCATAATATAAAATATCCATTTATTTTATGTTCTCATAATCAATGTATCGAAAATGTTTAAGTAGACTACTAATGGATGTTAAACTTGGATTAATGAAGGTTTTGAGAGGCGAATTCGTTTGTAGACCACGAAAATTTCCTCTCACTTTGTAGTTGTATTCTTCACTCTTTTTTTCTCCTTGGTTTTCGGAGGAATTTGGGGAAAGACATTCGTTGACTTTTCAACGATTACTTTTTTATAGATTTACATTTCCAATGATAGAAGCAGGATAAATTAATAACATTTTTTCTCTTAGAAGCGACGTGAGTTTAATGGTTTTCATAATTATCTGTTGGTTACTCTAGACTCTAGAGTGTAAAGAATATCATGCTATCCCGCTAATCCGATATAAAAAGTGGTCCAATCATTATATTAATTGATGACAAAAGAAAGGTTCAATTCTATCAAAATAGCTAAATGAGCATTATCTCGAGGGAAAATGATGAATTTTATCAAGATTAATGGCTAAAAACGAACAATTATCTCGAAAGAACATATGAAGAATATCACATTTATTTTGAGCCTTGATTAACTACTTACACAAACTTCATTGGAGACGAAGGAGTTTGTCCTTGTTGACTAGTGTATCTTCTCGTAGAGGATTTGATAATAGCATAATTTATTGTAACACTCTTTCTTTATGCATAATCAGGGAAAAGAAAAAAGAGTCGAAACCAACTAACACCATCTACAATAGCAAACCTTGTAATGCTATCCTAAATATAATTTAATATTAATTTGATCTAAATATCCCCACTAACTTTTGTATTATTTTTTCTCCTTTCATTGATGATTCTTTAAATGTGGGTGTCTAATTAAATGTGAAAAAATTAATGAGAAAAACAAAAGATTCTGGCCAATCTCATTCTGACACATGGTGTCTCGGTTGTTCATCATTTTTTCTTTGCTTTTATTATATTTTAAGTTAAAAACATTTTCTTTATGTCCGATGGAGTTACTCTAAGCGAAAGGGCTCAAAAGATTCATTATTTTATTAGAAAAAAGTTTTAAAATAAACAAACATTTTCGCTTAAAAGATTCATTGTTTTATTGGAAAAAGTTTTAAAATAAACAAACATCAAATAGTACACAAAAGCCTGATACTGATACTGTATATGCGCAAATTGGCAACATAAAGATTCGCTCTATCTAAGGTCTTTAAAGCATCTCCAATGGTAGAACCCTCGTGCGGTTCTTACCAATATTTTAATTCTAAATTTTAAAAGCTTCATGCTAAAAACTCCTAAAATGGTTTTTAAATAAGAACTTTTAGATACCATCTCTCCTCATGTTAAGAACCCTTATAATATTTATTATTATTTGTCATTATAAAATTTTAAGAACCCCTCTTCTAAAACCCCATTGGAGATGGTCTTACTTAGGAAAAGATCATAGCTCTGATCATCAGCTAACAACTTACATAAATAATTTTATTTTTAAAGAGAGAACAAAATGTTAGTACTATAAAGAATCACTAATCCTATAGTATAAGCTACTTTTTTTTGGCACAAGTATACAAAACAGCCAAGCTAATAGGTCCTTTACAATGAGTCGGACCAAACATCTCGTCTGTCATTGGAAAATAACACTCTTCTTTCCCAATACAATTCTGCATAAATAAGAACAATGAGTAATACTATAATAAGATACTATACTATAACTTATATTTCAGACAGATATATAATTTATATGTTTAGTTAAACCTTTTTGATGAGCCTCAAAGTAGCGGGTGCTCCACAGTTTCCGCGTTTAAACTTAAGCGTTTCACAATCACCAATGGGCTGGCCATAGTCGGCGAATTTGATCTCACTGGTAACTTCTTCAAAACATAAGAGGAGGAATATTTTTTGAGGCCCAGGTTTATGTTCGCACAGTGTATTCGGTGGAGGAGATCCTCTAGAATCCGAACTGGAGAGAAAACGTTTCCGATCACTGTGGATTTTGATGTCTCTATAAGAACCATTGATCTTTGACTCAAAACAAGACACAGAAGAAACGAATATAACAAGAAGCAAAATGATGAAGCCATGACGACTAAGACAATGTGTAGTTTCCATTTTTATTGTAAATTTTTTTGTTCCCTTATAAATCAGAGGGACATTGAAAATGCTAAGATGGCTACTTAGGGATGTAGTTAGATATCTATAAAGATAATGTTTTACCATCCTTAGCCTCTCTATGATTGGCGCACATTGTATATTCCCCAGACTCACTAAGAGGGGAATTCATGGAGCCAGAGAGATCACTACGTTTCTGGTCACCTTGGAAAGAAACATCTATCTTTGAAGCTAAACTAAACACAGATGAAAGAAGCATAACAAGAAACCAAATAAAGCCATGAAGACAACGACAATGTGAAGTTCCCATTTTTTGTTGTTGGTGTTCTCATAAAAGATCAAAAACGAATACGAAAATGCTAAGAATAATGAAAGTTTAAGAATAATGAAAGTTTGTTTGAGAGGCGGATTCGTCATTCGTGTGTGGATGTGGTCTTGAAGTTTTCTCTCAATTTTTTTTTTCCTTCTTCTTGGCTTTCGGGGGTGTTAGTGAATGACATTTCTTCTGATTTTTCGACGATTATTACTTAATAATAGGTTTGCATTTTAAGTATAGCCAAAAACAAAACAAAAAAGGCTCCTCGTAAGAGAGTTTAACCGGTTTCACGAATCATTCCGTTGATCTTAAATTTTTTTTGTCTCTGTTAATTGATTTTTGTTATTATATAAAGGCCGGAAAAAAAAACATCTTCATCGAAACAAGATGGATCGTTGAAACAAAAACTAGCCATATCTTTTTTTTTTTTTTTTTTTGAAAAGTTTGAATCGAGATATTCAAACTAGATCGATTGCCAGCTTACCTTTGCCAAGTTAGTTTATTTTGAAAATATTACAAAATTCCCAGAAGTATATGTTTGATGATCATTTTTTTCGTTAGTAGACTAAATTATGTTATAACTATATATTCGTATATTTTAAAAAGGACTTTAACGTTTTGATTCTCTTCGAATGATTTTTCTCAGAATCTGATAATGCAAGAATATATATCCGAAAACAAAGCATCAATTAGTGTACAAAACAGACCATCTTACGTTTTCTTTGTTTGTTTCCTTATACCAGTATCGATAATTTTATCAATAATAAATCAACCAACAAATGTAAACCATATCAATTAAGGAAACAACTTAATCAAAAAAGGTGAAAACTCATAAAACAAAAATCGAGTTTATATAGTTTTTTGCCGGTTAACAAAAAAAAAAAAAATCCTACTTGCCGGTGATTAAATGGGGGTATTTTACATTTGGTATTTCAATTTACACAGAAAATAAAATCGGTTGGATCTTTCAATTCATGGTCGAATCGGTTAAACCGGCGGTCTAGTTCGATTTCTACAATCATCAGGATGCTTTTGACATGAGCATAGATGTTCATCCTCACGTGGTGGTTTAGGTTTCAGAATTGTCTAACAATCATTTAAAAAAAATTATTACCTTCAATATGGCTCCGAATGAAAAAGATGAAACACACAAATAAACCGTAAAATACGAAGTACACTTCATGCCTCAGAAATGGATGAAGATTATCTCTATTACTTGGAGAAACTACTAATTATATATGCCTCACTTTCATAATAAACAAAACTTGTCAACTCTCGTAATAAACATACTAACCACACAGTAAAATAACTGTTCCGACTAAATTTGAGAAATATAACAAATATAAGGATAGATTCAAGTCAAGTGGATCGGTGGAATCGGTCTTCTATTCTTAGAAACGTTATTATTATTATGTTAATCTTTTATATCATTTCTTTTTTCAAAAGAAAAGTTATAATTGTGCAATTTTGAAATTTAAACTTCTAATCTTAATTTCCAGAAATTTTACATTTATGCTATTTTGATGCAAAATTCATGATTCAAAGATTTCATTATCTTGCTGTAAAATCGTCAACTCTCATTCCTCCTATTTTTTAAATGTCAGATATTCCAGCTTGAATCATGATCTACAATCTTGAACCAAAAGTTTTTTTTTTTGTTTTTTTTAAACATTTGAACCAAAAGTTATGATCATTTCAATGCAAAACAACAATGTTTGGTGTTGAATTATGGAAAACTAGAAAGAAGGCAGATGGTAATTTTAACAAACAAAATTTATGGAAAACTACAATTGTCTGTGAAAAAAGTTATTAAAAATTTCCTTAATTACAAATTTACAATGTTAGGTCATTTTCATATTTTTTTTACATTTGCATAAAGAATGCTATTTTCTACAAAAACTTTTTTCCTATAAATAGAATGGGGGTAAACTAAAATTAAGAAAAATAGAGAAAGAGCTATAAAGCTGTAAGAAGTAGAGAATTTGAACAAAGAAGAGGACAGTTGTAAGTCGCATTTTTTTTTCATAGTGAAATATGTAATAATAAACATGTGAACCTTTTTTTTTTTTTTGTAATACGGAATTTGTTGAATGTTGGTTTGTCTGTATTTTTTATGAGGTTGGGGTTAAAATCTCTATAGTTTACAAAAAAAATTTTAATAGTGAAACTTCCTTACACGTGAAGTCCAAGCTCTCTCGATGCATCAATATCCCACGTGGCATGGTTTCTCATTAAAACGATCTTCTCATATACGTGTCACCGCGAAGAGATATTTGGATGATAAAATGGGGAAATAATGAAACTACCAGAACACACGTGGCAGCTTTTGCTTTATCAATGTTATCACGTGGCATCTCACTATAACCAAAACACTTTGCTATAAAACCAACAAAGCAGCTCTACACAGTAATTACTAATTAACAAGACGAATATCAGAAATCTTTCTTGGAATCTAAGCAAACAAAAATCATGGCGTCAGGGCAACAGGAGGCGGAGAGAGCAGCGAAGTCCGAGAGAGCTGAGGCTATGGCGAGGCTAGCGGCTGATGATTTGAAAGATACGAACAAAGAAGGTGGTGTGACATACAAGGTGACGGAGAGGACAACGACGACCGAGCCCGACAGGCCCGGGCTGATAGGTTCGGTGATGAAAGCAGTGCAAGGAACGAAAGATGCAGTGATCGGTAAAAGCCATGATGCGGCTGAGTCAACAAGAAATGAAGCCGAGATTGCATCGGAGAAGGCTGCGGGAATGAAAGACGCCACCGGAGAGAAAGCTGGAGACTCTAGAGACAAGACGGCGGACAAGACTAAAGAAACCGCGGATTACACAGCGGATAAGGCGAGAGAAGCTAAAGACAAGACGGCGGCTAAGACTAAGGAAACGGCAGATTACACAGCGGATAAAGCAAGAGAAGTTAAAGACAAGACGGCGGAGAAAATGGGAGAATATAAAGATTACACGGCAGATAAGACTAAGGAAACGGCTGATTACACGGCGGAGAAGGCGAGAGAAGCTAAAGACAAGACCGCGGAGAAAATGGGAGAATATAAAGATTACACGGCGGAGAAGGCGACGGAGGCCAAGGACAAGACGGCCGAGAAGTTGGGTGAGTATAAAGACTACACAGCGGATAAGGCGAAAGAAGCTAAGGATACAACAGCGGAGAAAGCAAAGGAAACTGCTGATTACACTGCAGATAAGGCGAGGGAAGCGAAGGACAAGACGGCTGAGAAAATGGGAGAATATAAAGACTATACGGCGGAGAAGGCAACGGAAGGGAAAGACGCGGGAGTGAGTAAGATTGGTGAACTGAAGGATAGTGCGGTGGATACGGTGAAGGGAGCTATTGGTTTCTTGTCGGGCAAGACAGAGGAAACCAAACAAAAAGCTGTTGAGACCAAAGACACGGCCAAGGTATATAGCTTAGCCTTGTATGTGTTTATTTAATTATATGTACTTGTTTGTGTAACAAAATCTGTGTTGTTAATTACTAAAGGAGAAAATGGAAGAGGCAGGAGAAGAAGCCAGGAGGAAAATGGAAGAAATGAGAATTGAAGGTAAAGAACTTAAAGACGATGCGGGCCAAATGGCTCACGAGAAGACCGAATCCACTGCCGGAAAAGCCCGCGAGATCAAAGATTCCACTGCCGAGAGGTATGAAAGCGAATCTAATGAAACAGTTTACAATGAAATTAGATGTTAATGTAGAAGTTATTTATTGTTTTGTAGAGGTGAAGAAGAGAAGGGAACGATATTGGGTGCGTTGGGAGCAATAAAGAGCAAGCTGACTGGGGCGCGTGGAGATGACGAAAGCTCGGGGAAGACAACAGTGACGATTGACGTGAAAGATACTAGGCCTGGACACGTGGCGACTGTTCTGAAGGCGTCGGATCAGATGACTGGTCAAGCTTTCAACGACGTTGGAGAGATGGATGAAGAAGAAGGGAAAGCGAGAGTCGCAGTGGAAGAGAAAGGGAGAGTCACCGAGATAGAATAAAAGGCTACGTTTTTAGGATTTATGTAAAACGAAGATAAACATGTGTTTTTTTTTCTTTCGGTCATGTCTTTTTTTTTTTTTGCAGTCTTGATTTTGTAATAAAACAGCTTTGTTTAGCGCTTTTAACTATTTACTTTTGTAACCGGGTGAAATGAAAACGTAAGCATATGATGGAATCAGCAGACTTATCCGATTCCCTTGTCGTGACTGATAATATGATTTTTGTGGTTACTAATAGGTGAAATGATAGTCTTTTGTGATGTGAAATAGTTAAACAAGGTAATGGTGTTATAACACTAATACTAAACCGAAACTGGAATTGCACAACCCTTTATCAAAGATTATGAACAACGAAGGTGCTGAATTTCATCGGCATTAGAATCAGTGGTTTTATAAGATTCAGATATTTAAATCAAATAAATGTTGAATGTGAATAAATTGGTATTGGATTCGTAAAAGTACACAGACAAGATATCATCACTCTGCATGCTGTATATGAAATAGTCGTGAACCTCGAGTTTTCTTGTCTTTCTTGTCTTTCTATTAAACAGCTTGAGGTGGTTCACAGAGCCGATTTTTTAAATCACAATGATCCCCTTCGCTCAATCAGGGAACAGAACTCAGATACGAACGGACAAATCTCAGAAGTCAAATTGCTTGCTTAGGAGATGAGCTTTGGCTCGTACCTGGTTTAGAGTTTGGGGATGATATGG
Organism: Cardamine occulta; assembly: GCA_028015245.1. NCBI lineage: Eukaryota > Viridiplantae > Streptophyta > Magnoliopsida > Brassicales > Brassicaceae > Cardamine > Cardamine occulta. Next base: position 14,424,193 of record CM051379.1, on the reverse strand, counting down.
CAACGTTTCCCATTTTAACTTCCATAGCTTCTTGCTCCTCGTTCTCTCTCTTTCTTCTCTCTGTATCATGCTTGTCTTCGGATTTTTCGTCTTTAGGTGAGAGTGAAGGTTTAGGTTTTAGAGAGTGAGGACCAGAGTTGATCCAGGGATGTGAAAGACACTGAGACGCAGTTGGTCGTTTCTCGGGGACGAAATCAAGAATCGAGCCAAGAAAATCACTCAAGTCATTTGCATCTTGCTCACTGAACTCATACTTCTCTGTCAGGACTTTGTTTATGGGCCAGAAACGCAGTCTTCTGATATGTCGAAGATCACCATGCCTATTAAAGAAATCTCTGGAGTAGCGGCCTCCTAATGCCATCTGCCAAACACAACAGAGAAAGAGTTGTGTATTTTGAATCGTCGAAACAAATTTCTTACATAAAAGCTAGAATTATCTGCTGATGATTCTATTTACCTTGCGTGGCATCATTCCCAGAAGCTCCATCATAAGAGCCAAGTGGTCCTGTTAGCACAAAAGCAAATTAGATTCTCCAAACTCCTGGAAACAAAATTCAAAATATAAAACACAGCAAAAGAAAATAAGGAGTTTAAGCATAAGGCATACCTCGTCTCTATCATAATTGTCTCCACTATGGGGATCAAACAGTACATCTCCAGTGGCAAGTTCAAAACAAATACAAGCGAACGACCAAAGATCTGCTGATGTAGAGTATTTAGATCCAAGGATTACTTCTGGACACCTATACTGTCTCGTTTGAATATCGCTTGTGAACTGTTTGTATGTCCAACACGCATTACCAAAGTCCACAAGTTTACACTTGAGGTCAGCAGATGCCACAAGATGCCTTCTACTCGATCGACTTCCTTTCTTACCACCTTGCTTCCCTTTCTCGCTACCATTTGTATCAGAAGTAGAAGGACAATCTTCTTCAATCGACTTTTCCGCACCACTCGGTTTTCCATTAACCGATGATCCCACTTCACAAACTTTTTCGGATTCAACAATCCCATTCTTCTCTGCATTTCCCTGAGCCAAAATCTTTGTCTTTTGACTTTTGACAAAGTCCCCATTGGAGTCAACTGTCTTATTATCCTTATCAGTTGGGAGAACAAGAGAAGCTCCAGACTTCCTCGGATCTTTAGACGGATCAATCGTTGATGGTAACAAAACATTCTCAGGCTTCAAATCAGTATGTATAATCGAGAGCTGTTTATGCAAGTAGTCTAATCCAACCAACATATGATAACAAATCTCTTTAACCATCGGAATAGGCAAGCCACGGTAATCAGAATACTTTATCAACGTTAACAGATTATCACCTAAGTACTCAAATACCATACATACATGTTGACCATTGGGACCTGAATGTTTGAAATGATCCAAAAGCTTCACAACACATTTGGTATCATCAGTATCTCCTTCTGCAATTTGTTGCAATATTGTTATCTCATCCATGGCAGCTTCAGAATAGTGCTGAGCACTCTTTTGCACCTTCAACGCCACATATCTCTGTGCAGTCGAAAAAATAAACCAAAATTCAAAACTATACAAACAAATTCAAAACTCCAACATCTAATTAGAGAATCTGCGAGAGAGAGAGAGATGCGTACAGAGGATTGAGTATCCCAGGAGAGCCAAACAGTGGAGAAATGGCCCCAGCCGAGTTTGCTCTGAACAACGTACCGGCCGTTTTTAAACGAGTCTCCGATCCGTACGGCGTGGTAACCGCCGCGGCGGTAGTCTTCCGTGCCTTCGTCCTCCGACGTGTATTCACCACCGTCGCTACTCCGTTCATCCATTTCACCGATCTAGACGAGACTGGAAACGAATTAATCTCTTTCTCTACTCTTGGAATATTCCGGATTGAATCCAATTTTTTTGGATCTCTCGCTCTCTTTTGATTTTTTCTGGAAGCTTGTGCACAGAGCTTTAGCTACTTCTTCAAACTTTCATCTACTTTTACCAAACGTCACCGTTTTTTAAGTCCATCGACTTCCCTCTACCGGCGGCTATTGGAAAAAAATTATTGAGAGATGCTGACGTCATCACTACAATTTACAATGCGTTAATTGTATGGGCTGAAAAACGTATGGGCCTGTAAAATGGGCTAAGCATATGGGCCTGTAACATGGGCTAAGCATATGGGCCGATATAGTTAAAATGTATATATGCACGGAAATGGGTTGCTGCAGTCTCGTTGTAGTCTCTTATATAACCCTCGATTGAATTAGGGTTTTTTTCGTTTAGGGTTTCGGGAGCAGCCTGAGCAGGAAGAAGAAGACTAGCAGCAGCAGCAACCATGGTTCTCAAGTAATCGAATCAAATCTCACCTCTATCTTCTGTAGTTGTTCCTGTATTCATCTAATCAACATAGCTTAGTAAAATGATTCGTGAATTCACACTAGCGGAGGGATCGATTCACTGAATTGGCTCTTTGATTTCAATCGAAATTTATGATATCTATTGCTTTCTCGTTAATTTGGTAGTCAAAGCTGGGTAATTTCACGGTCTTCTGTGTGCTGATGAGATTAGGGTCCGCTGTAGTTGGATCTGGTTTTGAGTTATAAATGTATAAACATCTGTGATTGGTCTCTATTTGGTATTTGGATAATTCATTTCTGTCATGTAGCTTGAGATGTTTCAGTTTCAAAGATCATTTGCTTGTTTATTCTTTTTTGCTATGTCTCACTCTTTGGTTATTTGTGGAATTTAGGACGGAGCTTTGCCGCTTCAGTGGCCAAAAAATTTACCCAGGAAGAGGAATTAGATTTATCCGATCTGATTCTCAGGTTAGCTCTTTTATAAATCATGAGCTTAGCTAACAGATTTACAAATGTTTGGATCTTTAGTCTCTTAATGGTTTGTATTGTTTCTATGATGCACCAGGTTTTCTTGTTTATCAACTCGAAATGCAAGCGGTACTTCCATAACAAGTTGAAGCCATCCAAGCTTTGCTGGACTGCCATGTACAGAAAGCAACACAAGAAGGTAAATCTCTTTAGTTTGCTTCTGGTTGTGAATTGAGAAGTTATTGTTTTTGTAAGAGCCCTGTGATTAGTATTCTACTTTGGTTTGTGAGAGTGACACTGATCAGTAGTAAACTTTTAAAATTGTGGTCTTTACAGGATGCAGCTCAAGAGGCTGTGAAGAAGAGAAGACGTGCCACCAAGAAGCCATACTCAAGGTCCATTGTTGGTGCTACCTTGGAAGTGATTCAAAAGAAGAGAGCTGAGAAGCCAGAAGTTCGTGATGCTGCCAGAGAAGCTGCTCTTCGGTTAGTGTTCTTTCCCTCTCAAATCATCTTAAATGTAGGTGACCTTTTAACATGAATGTTATGATTTTAACAGTGATATCAAGGAAAGAATCAAAAAGACGAAAGATGAGAAGAAGGCTAAAAAGGCAGAATTTGCTGCTAAGCAAGTTAAGGTAAAGGCAAATTTCCCTAAAGCTGCAGCTGCATCAAAGGGTCCCAAGATGGGAGGTGGTGGTGGCAAACGCTGAAGAGCAGCCCACAAACTATCTCTTCTCTGTTTGTGTTTTCTGCTAGTGGCGACTTTTTAATAGTTAATGTTGATTTCAGAATCTTTTGCAGTACGTAAACCTTGTTATTGGTTTTTGTCTCTTACATTTTGCAACTTTTATAATCTCCGACTTGAGAATTTTGCTGTTTATGAACTTTTCACTACTCTCTCGTGTCTTCTCATCAGTAGAATCAAAAGAGTGTTTTTCTCACGATTTTTTCAGAATAGCGTTAGCCACATTGATCCTTGTTGAATTTGTTTTGTCTTAATCCATAATTTGATTATCAATAAAAGGAATTGCCTTAACATTAGACTTCTCAGCAGTAGAACCAAAAGAGTCTTTAGCTCAAGCTTTTTACAGATTATGGTTGACAACGTCTGTCCGTGTTGCATATTTTGTTTGACCATGTCCAAATCTCTAATTTGCAACGATTATCAAAGAATGACCTGAATAATTGACTATCATCAAAAGAATGAATTGGCTTAACACTAACAGAAGAGTTTGAATATCGCTGTGCCATATATGTTTTCATTGGTCAAGAAATATTGTAAATTAACTAAATTCAAAACTTGTTATATTATAAGAAAAGTAGCTTGTGGTCCAAATCGAGAATTGTACTGTAAGAGGAAGCAGGATCTCTAAACTTTCCTTGTCTTTCCAACTAGGCAACGACAAGAGTTCTACGATCGTTGCTGTTAGATAACCGAAGATGATGGTATGCCTATTGCGTAGTAAAGAAACCGAGCTCTCCAACAATTCACTCCTTCGATTATCATTGTTTCATCATGTGAGCTCATTATCGATGCTAAACTGCTTTCTAGGGTTTTTGTTTCTAGGTGAGCTTATATGAAAACTTTGCTAAATACCTCTCTACGCGTATGGTATGTATATTACCTTTCCCACTTCCCTTGGGTTTCCCAACTCGTCTAGAATTTCCAAAGACATAATCCTGGCCCTGGGCTCCTTTTTTTCTTCCCTTTAATATTGGGCCTGCTCGTAATTTACTCTTCAAATACGAAATTGAATCCAAGAAATTTTGTCGGTTAGAGCAACCACATTGGTAATGTCTCACATAATCTCTCAAATAATATAAAAATAAAATATTAAAAATCTTTATAAAAACATGAGAATCCCATGAGTGAATCTTTCATTTGAGAGACTATTGAGTGAGATTCTCACAATTTTTTAGAAACTTTTAATATTTTATTTTTATATTATTTGAGAGACTACGTGAGAGATTATCATTAAAGATGCTCTTAGTTACTCCAACTAACGTTTTCTCCATTTCTCATGGTTTGTGATTTGTGAACTCTTCTTCATCATTGAAAATAAGCTCACTACAAACTTCTCACGGTTTCCACAAAAACTCATGGGGATACACCCCTAGTATAATTTTAAAAAAAACTAATTTTATATCTAAAGAAAGCACTAGTCAAGTAGAGAAAGAAATTGAATCCATAAAAATTTATTTAGTAAAACACATACAAAAAGAAACAAAAAGTGAAGAACCCATCACTCCCTTCCCCACGCCGACTTGCATATTCACTCATATCTTCTCTTTCTAACTTTTATTTTTTCTTATTCTTTCTCATCGAGACATGACACCTATAGTATTTTGGAAAATATCTGTAAGAAATTAACAAATGAGCCATCAATGATTTACACATCTGGCGATTGAATGTGACCAAGTAAAGGGATGTATTGAAGGAATGTATTGAAGTGAATATTTGGATAAATTTGAGTTTTAATAATTTAAGATAATTTAGTGAAATTTTAGTAAATTAAAAATGTTGTTATTAAATTTTTTAAAATCTTATCTAAAACTATAAGATTTAGATCTTTGTATTTTTAACTAAAAAAATCTTCTCAAATCTCACATGAAACTTTTAAATTAAATCATAATAATATTATCAATAACAATTGATTTGAGTTTATTATTTAAAATTAATAATCTAATAATACTAGATTTTAAAAAATATTTTAAAATTTATATTTTAATAACATACGAGAATCTATCATTTAAACTCAAAATTTTTCAAATACTCATTCCAATACACTCCCTTAAATCAAAATTTCTTAACTTTTCATGATTTTTGAACGGAATCCTCGGTTAAAGGTTTCTCTTGGTTTTAGTGGAGATTACGTCATTTTCTTATGAATATTTTATTTTATACGTTACGTTTTACCATTATGCTACGTTATTAACTAAGTAAAGTTTTAAATAAAATAGATCTTTATTCTTTACCAGCAAAAAACAAAAAAATAGTGTAGGTCTCGAGATTGAAAAATCAGGGTTTTTTCTTACTAATCAAGTAGCGTTTGAAAAGACATTGACTAAGACCAAACAAATTATTCCTCTTTCTGTAAAAAGAAAAACAAGAATTTTTGAAGTAAATGGAAAGAAAGAGACAAAACAAGAAGAAAACATTATTCTCTCTTTGCATCTTACTTCGACGATCACTGATTTAGATCTAAGTTTCCAACTCCAACTTTCAATAAAACAATGTACAAGATCTTCTTCTTCTTCTTCTTCATCATCATTTTTCTTCAATCTCCACCACGAATAGAATCCCAAATCATCCCAAGAAACATCAGCATCTTCATCTTAGCAGGACAAAGCAACATGGCGGGTCGAGGAGGAGTTAATAACGACACCGTCACTAACACCACCGTTTGGGACGGCGTAGTTCCACCAGAATGCCGATCAAACCCTTCCATCCTCCGTCTCACGGCCAAGCTCGAGTGGAAAGAAGCTGAAGAGCCACTCCACGTTGACATTGATGTTAACAAGACAAATGGTATTGGACCGGGAATGTCATTTGCAAACCGGGTTGTTAACCGGTTTGGTCAGGTCGGTTTGGTTCCATGCTCTATAGGTGGGACTAAACTAAGCCAATGGCAAAAGGGTAAGTTTCTTTACGAGGAGACTGTGAGGAGAGCGAAGGCAGCCGTGGCTAGTAGCGGTGGCTCGTACCGGGCGGTTTTATGGTACCAGGGTGAATCAGATACTGTGGATATGGTCGATGCTTCGGTTTATAAGAAGAGACTAGTCAAGTTTTTTAATGATCTTAGAAGTGATTTACATGAGCCAAATCTTCCTATTATACAGGTACGTTGCATAAACTAATGTAATATATTTACAAAATATTACAATAGTTCACATAAAAAAAAAGGTCGTTTTAACACATCTTACACACAAAAAAAATTATTTAATAAAATTTATTTGATGATAAATCTAGTTGAGTTACCGATATATAATTTTTTTAGTACATTTATGATTTCGTTAGTTATTCTTTGTTTAAATCCAGGCTGTAGCTATACATTGTACCAATCCAGCAGTGGTGTTTCCAATTTATGATGTTTTTTTATTTGTTTGGTTGCTTTGGACCTAAACAACAAAAAGGTGGCACTGGCAACAGGGGCTGGACCATATCTTGAAGCGGTGAGAAAAGCTCAAATGGAGACAGAGCTTGAGAACGTGCATTGTGTTGATGCCATGGGCCTACCTCTTGAACCGGACGGTTTGCATTTGACCACTTCATCTCAGGTTCGGCTTGGTCAGATGATGGTCGATGCTTACTTGGCTATTCCTAGTTCAGCTCAACCACCACTTTATTTGCCTTTTCTCTCCTTGTCATGTTCTCTTTCATATTTTTATAATATTTTAGAACCTTTTCTACTACTATTTATTTCTCATTTTTTGGATTCGTCATGATATTTTTTTAAACTATTATCGGGAATCTTTAAAGAATTTTTTTTAACTTAATGAATTAATTTATAAAATCCTAATCTTAGCATTTCAGAAATATCCAAATTCAGTTTAGACAGATATGTGATTTTAGGATCCTTACTGGATTTAGAAATTACGATGTCCTAATTCTTTATTAAGTGAATCCGAGCAGACTTTTAAAAACAAGATATTCTGTCCACTCCTACGCATTGTTTGAAAAAGCCAAAAACAAATGAGGATGACAAAATGTAGATTTATACACAAAATGAAAAATATCTTTTGTATACACAAGATGTAGATTTATACTATATTAACTCGTTTATGTAGCTCATTGTCTTGACTTTTCATCTTGTATTCAAATATCTATTTTTCGGATAATATATATTTTTCTGAATCGTTCATGCATTTGAATTTCTGGATAAGCTTTTTGAATAATTATATTTTTATATAGCTTGAATTATTCGATCAAATCCTATGCACAATTATCTCTGGTTGGATATGATATAATAAACAAAGACACAGCACACAAATTAATTAGAATTAGTCAGACAGAATATTTTAGATAATAAACCTTTAAACATGAGTATATTAAAAAAAAAAAAAAAAAAAAAAGAATCTCGCCTAAAATATGTAAAAAAGAGTATGAAGTTAATAATAGTAAAAAAAAAAAAACCTCGATGAAATGCACAATAATAAAATGAAATTTGACCATATCGTCGACTCAATGTACCCTAATTTTGGGAACCAGTTAAAACGACGACAAAACCACTAAGAAATTAAACATCAGTTTTTATACCTTGAAAGAATAAAAAAAAGCTTTTGGTGTGTGTGATCTTTTTTTCTTCACGCTTCTTTCACAAAAGCTTTCTTTTTGTGTTCTTTCACATCACCAATTGGGTTTATAAAGACTGAATCAACACATAACCCGCCTTTCGAGTGGGTGCAATCAATCTGTTTCATCGACCATTGGATCTCAGTCGATGGTTCGGATCCAGTCACTATGAATTCTCCAACCCTATACACGATCCAGCAACCGCGCTTGTGTTGCACAAGTGCTTCTTCGTTCTCTACATCCTCCAAGTAATATTCACATGATGCCTCTTGACCATCCGAAGTTGAAAGCGAAAACCTTACCGGCTTTAAATCCCAACCGTGAGTGTGTTCGAAGTGGCACACACGTCTCCCTAGTCTTTTTGTGAATCTCCCTAGATGGATTCTGAATGATAGAGAGTAGACACCAGGTGGGAGATGGAATCTCACTGTTCCATCAACTTCAAACCACCAAATCTGCTGTAAGTAGGCTACAACATGGAACCTATTCGAAGGGAAGATTCAAAAAAACAGAGTTTATTATTTGTTCCACAACCACAAACATAAAACAAACTGATACACTGATAGCTATGTCGTTTGTCTTGTTCATAAGTAGAATCCTATCACACGCTTAAGCACCCATAAAGCTGTCTCATACAAATCCTGATGTTAATTCCTATGCTCTCCTCTCAAATCCATAATCATCAAGATTACGCAAGAAGAGCCATTGTCTATATTAGCTATTCATCAAATCTCAAAAGCTACTAATCCAACAGTAATCATCACAAAAACCTAATTGTCCTAAAAGGATCTGAGATACCAAGGATCAACAGCTTATGAAATTCAAGTCAAATGACATTATCACAAACTAAGTATTGAGATTGATCTTGACCTCTACTTGTTGAATCTTCTAAAAAATCTATTGAGATTCAATCAATCAGTGATTGTGTGTACCTAGATTCTTCTGTATGAATCCAATTCCAGTATCTCCGATCTTCAATTCCAGTTATAGCCATTCCTCTAGCCGAAATCGCCATACAAACTCGTCCTGTAACCCTATCAATCCATAGCTCCTACAAAGAAACCATCAATTTCGAAACTATCTCAGAGAAAAATCATACAAATCCAAAACGAAACCAAAACTACAAAACCCTAATTCCCAAATCCAATACCTTATTATCATCATCGAAGGGAATTGGACGAGAGAGCACAGCGAAAATATCTTTCTTCGAGAGACTATGATACCTCTCCGGCGGCAATAAATCAAGCAGATCTTGATAATTAGGCGGAAGCTTCTTCTCCCAAACAGAATCCGACGAAGCCGCACCACGAAATGACCGATTCAATCTAGCCAGATTGCAAATCTCCGGCGGCGTTAGATACATAAACACACAGGCAACGCAACTTTCCGGTATATCGCCAAGGCTAGGTCCCATAGCCAAACCATTCCCGTCGTTCAGATTTGACAAAGACGAACCCATACCTCTCTCAACAAACCTCGCTCGTTCTAATAGTTGACCGAGCTACACAAACACGAGCTCTGTACACGTATAATCACCAAAAAAACAACGCAATCGCTTATACGCGTTGAACGGAGAATCGATGAAGCTCGATAGCCATGGTGGCTAAAGTAATACTTGTGAAGCTTTTTTCTGTAAATGTATTGCTTTCTCTCTTTCTCAGTGATGTGATTTTCTCGGAAAATCTTGGGAATCAATGGCTCAAATGCCACAACTTGAGAAAAAGTTTTTTCTAATGCCACCGTTATGTTTTTATTTTATTTTAACAATTTCTTTTAAATTGAAAATGATGTAAAAATCCAAAAACCTAACCAAAAACATAAAACTACCAAACCAACCTAAATATTCGATCCAAGCCCAATAACTCAATGGATCTGACCTAATTTTTTTAAATTAATTTGTTTTTTTTTACCCTAATTCTTTTTTTTTTCTCTTTGTAAATCGTAAAAGTAAAAAAAAAAAAAATTCAACCATCACATTCAACACTATGGCAAAGAGATCCGTTTCCGGCGAACCTCCCCTTTTCTCCATTTATCTGTTTCCAGAGAGCCACAAGAATCTTATTCCCACCACCGTCAATTTTTTCTCATCTCGTCTGTTTCAATTTTGTAAGATCCATCCCTTCTCCCGTGAATCGTTTGGACGTTTAGTAGGTATTCTCGATTAGTTACGAATCGAAGAATTCTAATTGTTTGGTCATCTTGTTCTTTTATATGCTTAGTTGTCCTAGTTGCTCTCGATTTGTTATTCGTTTAGTTGTCCTAGTTGTTATCGATTAGTTGTTCTTGTTGTTATATATACTTAGTTGTTCTATGTGACCTAGTTGTTCTCGATTTGTTGTTCTTGTTGTTATATATGCTTAGTTGTCCTAGTTGATCTCGATTTGTAATAAAATGTTGTTTTGTTGTTGTTGTTGTTTTCAGTTATGGCAAAAGTAAAAGATGGTAGTGGGGTTTATGAGTCAACAAGGCTATGGTAAGAATAAAATTATAGTGAAACTTCGAACGAAGCTCCAACATAAGGTATAGCTAATGCAACATAAGCAGCTCCTGAAACTCGAACAGAAGCTCCAACAGAAGAAGATGATGCAACAAAATCAAAAGCTACTGAAAATGAAGGGGAAGAAGTGATTAATTCTACTAGGACAGAATAAGTTATCTTTTCCAAAGATGAAATCTTAAACGATATACCGTATATAGAATTTCTTGAAATCCACTCATGCTCTTCTGAATAGTACCCTCCATAGTCGAAATGTATGTTTGTGTTGCTGTTCTTCTTCATCGCGTCAAAATTACGAATTACATAGTTTTTTAGTTGTCCCATTTGTCTCATTGTTTCAGTTATACCATTTGTACCATTTGTCCCAGTTGTCATATTGTCTCTCAGTTATACCATATGTACCATTTGTCCCAATTGAACCATTTATCCTATTTCTGCAAATCTCGTTAATCGGAAATCTAATCGGAGATCCAAATTGAGCTAAATACCTAAGATTCAACACGATTCAACAACTACATTTGAAAAATATTACCATTAAACATGATTACCAACCAAATGGAGCATACCCAAACAAGCAATTTTTATATCAATCCCTAAATTTATAAAATCCTAAACCCCTCTAAGAAGAACAAAGATCTTACTCTGCTTCAGTAATGACGGAGGTGAGAGGAGAAGAAACTGATTACAAAAAAAAGAGCCACCAGAGGCTAACCACCAGAGGATGCGAGCTATTTGAAGTTTCCGACAAAAAAAGAAACTCGGAGAAGACGACGAGAGGAGCTTGATTTTTTTTATTTGCTGTTTTTTTCTTTTCGTTTTTCATTAAAGATAGTAAGATACTATGGGGTTAGCATATTTTGAGTGGTATTCAGATTAAAGAGTTGCACACCAATTAAAATTTCTCATTTTGTGGCATTAGAGAAATGCAAGAGGAGAGAAATGGAGAAAGTGAGGGGAAGGTATTAAAGAGATTGATAAATAAAAAATACACGGGTGACGTGGGAAAGTTAAGATCCAAGGATAGATAATGTTGCCACGTGGCGGCGCCGAATAGACGTGAAAAAGTCCGTTGGTTTGGTGTAAAGCATTTTGGGAAGTAATTATGTATCAGTCCAAAATGATGTATTATTCTTTTATGACACCTCATACGTGTAACAATGGGGATGTTGTTTCTTTTTAAAAGTTTCAGGATCTTGTTTGGTTAAATTCAAGAATCCTTTATTTCCTATCAGTTCATGTTTATGGCGCATATGACAAATGAAAAAATATAATAGTCTTCATTAGAGAGCCATGAAATAATATTTTTGATTCAAAAGAATGGAAATAAACTCTTAGGTTGAAAATAAAATTTTATCCTTTAAATTATTGATTTCAGTTCACTATTAGTCGACCAAATCATTACCTTACAAATGAGTTAATGTCCCCAGTTAAATAGTTTTGTCTGAACGTTTTATTCAAGATATAATTTATTTGATAACTATTCTCTAGTTGTGTACATGTAGATGTTAAGATATTTTCAACTAATAATCATATTATGTAGGGACCTTTTCTAGTTTTGTGATATATATTTATCACACGTGAATAATTGCGATTGAGATCAAAAAATGAAATAAATGTATAGATAGAGTGAGACGGTTTGATTTAATCACAATTACAAAGAGTTGTTGTAAAGTTAGGGAGAATCGTAATCACTCCGAAAGAGGATCGTGTGGATGGGAGACTTGAGGGAAAAAATCAAGACAAGTCAAAGAAACAAACGTCATAATTCATAATTCATAAATCATAACTAATGATCGAGCGTCAATAAACTATCTTTTTCTAGACAAAGACATTAATCAATTGGGAAAAAATCTCGATTCCATGTCCAACCAACTATAGAAATGTTGGTCCCCAAACTTTAGCAATGCAAAGCTAACTAAAATTAATTGAAAACCTACCATATAAATGATGCACAACTAAAATAGATGATGTTAAAAACAATAAAGACTATTTATGTGTTATTTAACGAATTAAATTTTCGCCAAATTACACACAAAAAAACTGTTATTTTATCGGTCGTATGTTTTTTTTTTGTTATATAACGAATATTATTAAAAATCATATTATTTAACGAATATTATTTAGGTCGTATGTTTTTTTAGCATGCAAAGCTAACTAAAATTAATTGAAAACCTACCATATAAATGTTGCACAACTAAAAAAAATGTTAAAACATCGGTCGTATGTTATTAATTTTTTTTTTCATCGGTCGTATGTTAGTCAAACATAACATTTAGCTAACATAACAATTTTTGTTTTTGTTAGAACAAATAGTTTTCTTTTGTTTGGTAATTTAGATTGATGTTTGTTCGATCTTGTTTTCGCTGAAATTGGACGTGATGCCGTAATGGTGTATGAGTTTGTTGTAATTCTATTATGGTTTTCGGTTATGCCTTGCGTTGATATTTTCATTTTCTGATGAAAATATGTATTTTATATTTAATACTAAGATAATACGATGACAAGTTGACAACCACCACTTTTTCTCCTCACTATAAATTCTATTTTAATTTCAGTTTACGACAAAAAAAACCCCATTTTTCTATGATAAAATCTAAAAATGGAAAAAAATACTTAAACTACGGAAAATAATGGAACTTCATGTGTAGACATGACTGCAAGAGAGAATTGAAAATGGTCTAAGAGGAGCAAGAGCATATAATTTTGTAACAGACGAAAAAGGAATGTTACAGCTTCTTATTATAAAATTGCTAGGCATTGTATACTTTTATCATATGCTAAAATTTGAAGATTATCAAATATTGCGGAAAAAAAAGGAACACCCTCAAGAGACATCAAATCTCCCAAGTACAAAAACCAAAAAGTCCCGGAGATAATATAACTCACTCCGGCATTGGAGTGATCAATGCAAAGGCAAACCCAAAATGCAGCCAATTTTATAACAATATATATTGTTTCTGAGGCAAAGTTAATTAATCCTCGAGCTCAATGATCTTAACCACTGATGCATCTCCAACTTTCTGACACACCACTACTCTGTCATGCGACTTGATAACTCCAGCATGCTTCCCATGGTCTAGTGCAACCTTCAGGACTGACTCGTTTGTCGCACTTGTTGATTCCGCCTTTAAACAACAACAAAATTTTATTTAGAACTCTTAAGTAACTTGTATGAGCCTCTGAGACAACCATCCAATTCAAACAGAACACATTTGGGCACCAATTGGTAGCAGCAATATTGGTTCTAAAGGTATCAGTCTTGGTCCCTCTTGGAGATGCTATAAGTGTACGACATATGTAACAGAAGAAAGAAAGATAACAAGACTTACAGGGTGACGAGGATCAGCGAGCATTGGGAAGAGGCCTCTCACAATAAGTGACTGTCTCGCCTAATAAGATTCACACGGGTTAATGCCGGACAACAGCTATGAATTATATCTTTTGGAAAGCAGAAATTTGTTAAATTCTAATCTCTAAACTTGAGAGATCAGGAGGGGAAACATACCTCAAAAGCTCCACTAAAGCTCCATTTCAGCTGATTTGTCTTAACTCGGGGAATGACAACAGAAATAACCGGCATTGTTGGCCTGTATTTGGCAATCAACCTGCACGGAGATCAAAGGAATAACAATTCATTAGAAAAATATGAATAGATCAAACGAAAAAAACAGTTTAAGTGAAAGGGAATGATATGAACCTGGCTGCTCTTCCAGAAGAGGTGAAGCATATAATCACGGATGCCTTAACCTTGATAGCTGCTCGTACCTGATCAAGTGTCAATTAAGGTAAGATAAGAAATTCTGATGGCAATTAGCGTCTCAAAAACCAGAAATTCTAATCCTTTCTTATGTCTCTGCAACACAGAAGACAAGCTTACAGCTGAAGAAGCAATGGATTCCAAGTGAGTCATCGGTTCTCCAACATACTTGACAGTCTTCTTGAAGTACAAATCTTGATTGAAAACCTTCTCTGCCTATGAAGAGGTAAAGAAACTGTATAAGAGCAAACCAGATGACAAGCAACAATTTGGTTCCACATAGTTGTAAGATGCATAGGATTTATCTATGTAAGGAACCAAATGATACTAAAGAAATATATCATAAAGCCTACCTCAGCACAGATCTTACCGACAATCGATATTGTCTCAACAGGGTACAATCCACGAAGGGTCTCAGCACCAAGAAGAATTGCATCACTTCCTGCAGGAAGTAAAAAAGAAGAAGAAACCGCAAGTTATGACAAATGCTATGATCCAGAAATAGATTTTCCCTCCACCATTTCATAAAACTTACCAAACAAAGCAGACTCTGCTACAAAATATTAGAAGTACCATAAAAATAAGTACATTTAAAGGATAAATATACCATCCAAAACAGCATTAGCAACATCCGTTGCCTCTGCACGAGTTGGTCGCAAGTTGTCAGTCATACTATCAACAACACGGGTAAGAACGGCTGGCTTTCCGGCCATGTTGCACTTGTAAAGAGCCGCCTTTTGAAACAAAAACACCTGCAACAGAAACCAGCAAGGTAATTATAAAAGATTGTAAAGTTTGGTGCCGGACAAAATCAAACTGAATGACCAACATACCTTTTCCGGGGGTAAATCTATACCCAGATTTCCACGAGAAAGAATAATTCCGTCAGCTTCTTGTAGAATCTCATCAAAGTGAGTTAGTCCCTACATAAATTAAAAAATCAGCAGCTTCCTAATGAGCAAAAAACGAAAGAAAAGTTACAGAGACATACTATAAATCTACAATCAATACATTTCACTTACCTCTACATTCTCAATCTTTGCAAATATTTGTGTTTGAGAGAGGTCACCCAACTTTTTAAGCATTTCACGTGTCTGTGTTACGAAACAACAATTGGTTATTGTTCAAGCTTATCAGAAGCTCATAATTAATAGGACTAAAGGGGCACCATAAAATACAGACCTGGCGAACATCCTCCGCATGACGACAATAAGACAATGAGAGGAAATCAATTTTATTTTGAACTCCCCATGTGCTTATAACCTAAAGGATAACAAAATCAAAACAATCTGGTCAAACACTCTAACAAACTAGATGCATTATAATGGGAACAAAGTGAATCACTGAGATTTTCAGATTAGAAGCATTTCTGACCTCCTTATCCTTCTCTGTAAGAGTAGGCAGATCGATATGAACTTGAGAGGCATGCAAAGTGAACAGAGAACCAGCTAGAGTAGCAGCGTTCCTTGAAAGGCAAATGACATCGTCTCCTTTAACTTCATCAACCTGCAAATTCGTTTGGGAGGGGAGTCTATGTCTCAAACTTTAACATAGAGAAACCACCAAAAAGTCCATTTGTAAGCTTCATTTTCTTACCTCGAGCCATACTGAAGTTGTTTCACTACCAGTGAAAAGGTACTGCCCAACAAAGATAGTATCTCCTTTCTTCACAGCCTGAAAACATCAAACAGTAACACCCATCACACGACTATATTAGTAAACACTAAACCATTGATTATATATCTGAGATCATCTTATCTTTTAAGGGTCTTAAACGAACCTTGGCAAGCCCATCAAAATTAATAGGAAGAACTTCAGAAGAGGCTTCTTGGTCTTGATTTGGTGTCAAAGTTACAAGACCATCAGCTTTCAAAGTAATAGCTTTCTCAGATTTGTTAATAACTTGCAACTCAGGTCCAACAGAATCAAGCATCACCTGAGTAACCCAAAACATACAATCTCAACTCATATACATATAGCAAATCTAAAGTAATCACCAAGATTAAAAATTTCAGAGAAGAGAAAAAACATACAGCACAAAGCTTCTTAGTACTCTTCACAGCAATCTTCAAATTATCCAATGTTTCCTGGTGATAATCAGCATCACCCCAAGAGAAATCAAATCGAGCCACTGCACAAAGGAAATCACAGAACAGTGAGACGAACCCAAATCACATATTAACAAAACTAGAGAAACATAAAAATCGTTAGTACCGGACATGCCGGCTTTGAGACAGCCGGAGAGAGTTTCGACGGATCGGGATTTAGGACCGAGGGTTCCGACGATCTTAGTCAATGCTGGGAAGAAACTCTGAGAAAATACATCAAAAAAACAAAATCGAACCGGCAAAAATCAAAGCTTTATGAGTAATCGATCCATGATTAATCACAAATCAATGAAGAATTGGGAAATTGAAACAAAAGAGCTCACAGATTTGGAGGGTTCGAGAATTGAAGCCATCCTGATCGGCTCCTCGAGAAGAAGATGACTGGAATGCATCTTCGGTAACGAAAGTATTGAGAGATCTCAGATGTTAGATGGCGACGGCGACGGCGACGAGAGAGAAGTGAAAATTCGACGGGAGAGAAAAGTTGAGAGGTTTGGTAGCTAAACTTTATATAATTGACTGTCGAATATGCTTTCTTCTCCGTTCAATATGATATCACGCAACGGAAGAAAATTAAATTAAAACAAGTGTTAAAAAGGAAAAACGAAAAAAAACAAGTCGTCGCTTTTCTTTTACTTTAACCTACACATTCTCAATTTAATGCAAATTCTAGCCTCTATGTTTTCTTTAAAAAATTAAAACCCAAATTATTATTCTAACTCGAAAGAAGAAGAAAAAAACACAACAAAAATATGAACTGGGAATAAAAAAAGAGAGTAATAACTCGACTGTCTAATTGTGTAAAATATATCAAATGAATGTATATTTATGAGAAACAAAATTAATAGAAGACCAAATTTAATTTAATTTTTTTAACGTTTCTTTATTATTTAGAACTTCGTACAACGTAAAAAACGGATTTGACGTTTAAATAAAAACTTAAGTTCAATTTCTATATAACATGATGGGTATATCCAGCGAAGGGTTGTGTTGGTTCATCTAATATAATCGAACTCAATCCAATTATTGATGCAAATCTATAAAGAAATCATTAATTATGGAATTTAAATATATGCCGTAACTTAGTATCAAAGTAAAACTAGAGGGACTAGAAACGAATTGAACTACTTTATTGTATACCGTAGAAACTAAATCTGCAATAAACAAAATTATGCAGGACTAAAATGAAAGAGCTCGTTGGCACGTGGAGTTTTGCCAACTTACTTTCGTGGGGAAGGGGTCAAATAACATGCACGCGCATCTTTTAGCGCGTGTACAATAATTTGGTGGGCTTAGGGTCAGTTATTATGAGTTGTAGTCCAAATGCTTAATATGCGCGTCGGATACATGTCCCTTGGTAAATATATAGATACATAAATATATATATATACACATATATATTCTAATAAGAGAAGTAGCACTAGCACATGTTTATGGAACACGAATATAAACTGTGTCTCGCCTTTAAAAGTGTTAAATGGGTTGGTCTATGTTCGTCTAGTCTCTCCACGATAAGTAATGTTTTGTTTTGTGATAAGCGGATTGGACTCATGGGCGAAAAACTTATGCACAAAACCTGTCTTTTTAATCCCATCGGATTAGCGGACCATGCCGCAGACTTAATTTTTATATTTAAAATTTCAATTTATTGTTAAAAAGGTAAAATGAACAATTTTAAATTTTAAAATAACTTTAAATATCATTTTTATTGTATGTATTATATATAGTTCTATACTTAAAATTTCTTTATATTATCACATGTTTTACATATTATAGTTTCATAGCTATATAAAAATATTTCTTTTATATATAATATATTTATTTTTATTAAATATTTGTAATCCTCATACCGATCCGCTAGTCCGTGGACATAACCCGCTAAAACCTGCAATTCACTTGGACTCACCTGCGAGACTCACTTTTTAACGACGTATTGGGATGAGATAAATTTTCATGCTTAAACTCGTTTTGACACCTCTATCCATAACGAAATTTAATTTTCAAACTTATCGTCTATTTTCAGGAAATGTTTGGAGATATTTTAATTAACATTACATTTTTGTTTTACTTTTTCTTTATAGTTAAATATTACTATTTTTGTTGTGTAATTCGTAACAACATTACCAAATTTTTGCTATTATATTTCCTCGAAATAACGACTTTAATATACATCATTTTGAAATTTTCACTATAAACACTTTTTTGTTGCTTGCAACCAAACTTTTATATTTCTCGCCCGTCGTAATACTGCATTTTCTTTTGTTTTGGCATAATGATTATAGCATTTTAGAATAAAACTTGTCAATAATTTCATATTTCCATATTTTGCACGATATATGTTTGATCTCTTATTCAATACACAATGTTCAATATTCATAATATATTTTTATACAGACGATTCATAAATTATCTAAAATATGCGAAAACACCACCACACACTTTCCTAAACCTTGTTCTTAAAACTAACGACGGATTGTCATATGATACAATGAATTATGATCCGACCTTTCATAATAAAAGTTTAAAACAAATAGAAAAAACGTTTCAATTAGTATTATCATAAGTCGTTACTCATGTACCTTACCTATTGGATTTGAAGCATCTAATACCTTGTTGTGTGTCTTTGTCTTTCTTCCTTTTCTCCATGTGATGTTTCTGCTAAACAATCTAAATCTCCATGCCATTAACTAACCCAATCTAAACCCCAAAGAAGATAATAAAACTTTAAATCTCTTTTTGTCGACGGATGATTTGACTACATTTTTTTGACCTTCATCTAAGCTCCTATCTTCTTTCTCCTTTTTGGTTGGGTATCACTAGGCACTAGCTCTCTCCCTATGTAACCGAAGATATCTCCTTCCCGGAAAGGGAAGAAAACGGTTTAAAAGTATCACCAATATGTTTCATATCTATTTTTTTTGTTTTTACTATCATTTTGTTAAATGGTTTAAAAGAGAGGATATTTTGTTCGGGAGGATCGTAATTCGTATCTGGGTTTTTTCATAATTTATTTATGTAAACTTGACGCAAATAATATAATATAACTCTGCCAAATCTAGCAAATGAACTAACTATCGTGATCCGTGGCGAATGTGGTTCGAGATCTCTTTGACTTAGCTTCCCCTCTCATTTCTGTTTAGAGCTTCTATTAAATTTTCTTGTTTTCTTTAAAATTTCGTTAACTCTTTTTTTACACACTGGGTTTCAACAAAATAGGGATGAAAAACCTTCATTCTGTCAATGCCATTTTTAATACTGTAAATTATTTATTTTGATAACTAAAACTAGTCAACATGATTAATATTTATTAATTTTGGTTGATAGTAATATTTTATATAGTAATCACAAATATATCTCGTTTGTGGTTGTTTTGAAGTTCGGCATGCGGATTTTATTCAAATGCCGTTTGGATTAAACAGCTAAAAACATTTATTCCGTGCCGAATATTTTTTTAATCATAACATTTGATTGAGCTGATTAAATATTTATTAATCATAACATCCCCCCCCCCTTTGGGATGGATTTAGAATTGTATGTTTGTGATCATAACTAAAATTTTCCGCTATAAGTTGTTGTTGTTAAAAAATTATCTTAAAATATCGTTTAGGATGTTTTTTTATTATTTTTGTATACAGAACTTTGAATGTGAAGTACAAATTAATATGCAATGGGGCTTTTAGAAATACTTTTGCACTTGTACATTTTGTGGCCCTCAAGTTTTTAAACTCGACCCCATTCGTTAATATATAATATGAGTCATTAATTCCTCATAATCTCTAAAATAGTTATTCAAATTCGTAGCCTAGAGATTCTAAGGAGATAATTACCGTCTTGATAATAATATGATTGAAATGAGAAAAAATAAAATAATAATCTATCTTCTATAAATTTTAACACCGTCTAGCTTTGTAGCATGTACTATAGTTCTATCCTGGATTAAAATAATCTATCATCTTTTGTCTAGTGGGAAAAATTGGCTAATCATGTGCTTAGGAAAATGCTAAATTACTTAAACCTACGTGCTTAAAAGTTTAAACGATATGCGAATGGTAAAATTCAAACTGCAGAACTATATAAAGATTACAACGGACTTTTTCCAAGCGATTATATCCTATAAAGATTCCTAATATAATAGCGACAAGATCCGTCATAACATCAACAAATTGTTAACAATTTTTCTAATAGATACGAAACTCATGACGAGTAAAAGCGACACGACAACTGATCATGCCTATAAAGCAAAAACATTTTGTACTATTTTATAAAGCCAATAAAAAAAATGATCGAACAATTAACAAAGAACGAGTTAATCGGAATATTTACATCCATTGCCTTTCTCATATCAGACGTTACATGTCTCATTCATACCACAAGACGTCGTACGAGACTGCCTCCGGGACCAAATCCTTGGCCAGTCATCGGCAACATCCTCCAACTCGCCGGTTCACCGCCACACGACTCATTGACTAAACTTTCACGGCGTCACGGACCGATCATGACTTTGAGGCTCGGGTCGATGCTGACTGTTGTGATCTCTTCGAGCGAAGTAGCTCGGGAGATTTTCAAGAAGCACGACGCAGCTTTGGCTGGCCGGAAGATTTATGAAGCGATGAAAGGAGGGAAGAGTAGCGAAGGATCTCTTATCACGGCTCAGTACGGTGCATATTGGCGGATGCTGCGGGGGCTCTGCACTACTCAGTTCTTTGTCACGCGTCGTCTTGATGCTATGAGTGACGTACGCTCTACGTGTGTTGATAAAATGCTTCGGTTCGTCGAAGAAGGTGGCCAAAACGGTGAGTTATTTTTATTTTATTTTTACTTATAACACCATGCGTTATTTATAGCATTATTTTGGTTGAGTTTGTAAATTTTTTTAAATGAGGAATAAGAATTTAAAAATATGATAGGAAATCCATCATATTTTAAAAAACTGTCTCTATTCCAAATTTCCATTTTTATTTAACAGAATTATAAAATGAATAAAAACTAAATTTTTGGAATAATAAAATATTATAATATAAATAACTAGTGATGGATGGATCTCTCCATATAATATATACAGGATCTTCAAGTTTAAAAAGTATCAAATATAACCCCAAATGGTCTTCTTTTTTATTTTGTTAAATATAACTTCAAATATTCAAATTTGATTCTGTAACTAATGAATGGTTTTTAAATATATTTTTAAATGTGTGATATTTATAAATCAGGTACAAAAACTATCGACGTGGGGAGATATTTTTTCTTGATGGCATTTAATCTCATAGGAAACCTAATGTTCTCTAGAGATTTGCTCGATCCCGATTCAAAAAAAGGATCTGAGTTCTTTTACCACACCGGAAAAGTTATGGAGTTCGCCGGAAAACCCAACGTTGCCGATTTCTTTCCTTTCCTAAGGTTTCTTGACCCACAAGGAATAAGAAGAAAAACGCAATTCCACGTGGAAAAAGCGTTTGTAATCGCCGGAGAGTTCATCAATGAACGAACTGAGGTTAGGGAGAGAGAAACGAGCGACGAGAAGACGAAAGATTACTTAGATGTTCTTTTGGAGTTTCGCGGTGGCGATGGAGTCGACAAAGAACCTTCCACATTCTCACCAAGAGATATCAACGTTATTGTTTTCGTAAGTTATCTCAGCTTTGCATTTTATGGCTATAGAGTTTTAAATAATCACTATTTTACTTCACTTTTCAATTGAAATTTAAAATTCATTCTATCTAGCTAATGGATTACAAAGATATCACTAAATATATCCCATTTTAGTGTGAGGAAACGTTCACGGCGACAAATCTCTGGCCATGAATGTTTGTAAGTTTTTAAATGATTTTTGGATTATAGTTTTTGGTTTTTGGATTATGGTTTTTAGATTTGTATTTAAAAAAAATAATGGGAACAATAACTCAAGTCATGTTGAAAAATGAAAAACTAGTGAAAGATAGATTCTAGATTTTTATTGAAAATTGAAAAAAAGTATGAAAATTTAGATTTCCTATTTTTTTTAGGAAAACTATTTTTCTTATAATCATGATTGATTATAAAGTAGATTTTGTAAAAAACTAAAACCAAAAACAACTTCAAAATCTACTAACCTGGTCAGAGTATTGCGTTGTATAATTTACCAATTTTTAAAAAAGAACAAATTATTTTTGATTAATCAGTTTTATAGTTCACTTGTTTGATTGATATTTATAAATTTGGAATTTATTGATAGGAAATGTTTACGGCGGGGACTGATACGACAACGAGCACGTTGGAGTGGGCACTATCAGAGCTTCTACATAACCCAAGAACCCTAACCAAACTCCAAACCGAACTCCGGACCTACTTTAAATCCCCGAACCAAAAGCTCCAAGAAGAAGACCTCCCAAACCTTCCTTATCTCTCAGCGGTTATCATGGAAACACTGAGGCTGCACCCACCTCTGCCTTTTCTGGTCCCACACAAGGCCATGTCCACTTGTCAAATCTTCGACCAATACACCATCCCCAAAGAAACACAAGTCTTGGTCAACGTTTGGGCCATAGGGCGTGATCCTGGAACATGGACTGACCCAGTTATGTTCAAACCCGAGAGATTTATATCCGACCCGAATCCTCGAGACTTCAAGGGACAAGATTTTGAGTTCTTACCATTCGGTTCGGGTCGACGTATGTGTCCAGCTTTGCCTTTGGCGTCACGGGTCTTGCCTTTGGCTATTGGGTCGATGGTGAGGTCATTTGATTGGGTCTTGGCCCATGGGCTTAATGCAGAAGAAATGGATATGGGAGAAAGGATTGGTATTACATTGAAAAAAGCTGTTCCTTTGGAAGCTATTCCCATTCCTTATCGAGGGAGTTAGATTCAAGATGTGATATTTATACATTTCTCTTCGTGTTTCTTTACATCCACATGTAAGTGAACGGTTGGATCTAATAAGTGTATTTAAAAAGAAACTATATAGATTGTGAATATTTTGGCGTTATTAGCCCATCTAGTGGTGAAGACTAAAAATAACATTTGAGCTATTTGTGCATCTATGCATCATGCATGCCAAGCAAGCATTAGTAACAACCATATATGCAAACGTGGCATGCAATGAGCAACCAACCCAACGTCGTTTCCAAAGGTCAGGATTTTTTGGGTCTTCAATCTCCATAGATTAATTTAAAAAGACTATTCATTCATTATTCATCTTGAACTTTGATTAGTCATATTAAAGATGCACCGGAAAACAAAACAAACAAACAAACAAACATCGTGGCTTTTGGAGAGGACGATGGGTTGGTAACATCTATTTAATGTTTAAACAATTAAAAAAAAAAACGAAATGATACATTAAGAAATGCAGAGAAATGTTATTTTTCAAAAAACCCAACTTCAATCAGTGATTATGTATCTTACATTTTATGGAAATCAATATCTATCTTAAAATTTAAGTGCTAATCCATTTTGTTTATCATATTTGTAGTCATAAGAGAAACAAACATACGGCGAACTTAAACAAAAGACCTCTGATTCATTATTCCGTTACAAATCCGACGATTCGTAGATTTAAAATAAGCAAAAACAAAACACAGAGAAAATTCAAAAACGGAGAAAAATCGAAAATCAAAGGGCTTTAAGCATATCTTCAGCACTACTGTTAGTAAAAGCTCCACCTTCTTCAAGATTCAGAACTTTCACAACACCATCCTCCGCCAAAATTGCATATCTCCTTGACCTAACTCCAAGTCCCACAGGCTTATCCCTCAAATCCAATTCAACTCCAAGCTTCCCAGTGAATTCACCGTTTCCATCAGATAACAGCATCACCTCATCGTTGATTCCAAGGTCCTTCTTCCACGCTTCCATAACGAACGCGTCGTTAACGGAGATACAGGCGATGACATCGATGCCTTTAGATCTGAGCTCTCCTGCCTTGGATACGAATCCAGGGACGTGTTTTTGCGAGCAGGTCGGTGTGAATGCGCCGGGGACGGCGAATAGGATTGATTTCTTCCCGGTGGTTAGGGAGGAGACGGTTACTGTTTTGACATCGCCGGTGGTGGGATCGAGGTAGGAGAGAGTTGAGTCAGGGAGCTTGTCTCCGACGGAAATGGAGGCGGATATGGCTGTTGCGAAGGATCTGGTGGTGGCGGAATTGGTGCGGCGGCTTCGGAATTTGAGGGAGAGATTGGGAGAGAGAGAGCGGTTGAATGAGAGCGGCGCGGTGCAGGCGACGGTGGGGGAAAGTAATGGCTTAGCGACGGAGATTACGGTGGCTGAAGAGGTAGAGAATAATCTGGAAACGGAGAGAGAAGTCGCCATGGATGATGAATCGGTGTTTGGTAAGTGACTCAGGTTTGTGAGTTTTTGGATGAGTAGAGTGAGAAAGATGAAATGAAAGGCTCTCATTATTGGGCCTACTGTATGTTAATGGGCCTATATTATAATTGTCTTGACTGCCTGGGCCTTCATTGTTACTTTCCTATAAAATAATTTAGGGCTCAAAAATCAAACCCTAGTTTCCCATGGTATCCTTGGGAGACACGACAATGTCTAGAACTCGTAGTGATTGGTCCAATCTCTGTCCTGATGTTTTGCGAACGATTCTCCAAAGGTTAGGCGCTAAGGATTTTCATGGATCGAGAAGTGTTTGCTCACACTGGAATTTAGTTTCAAGAACATGTACGCGCGACCTCTGTATCCATGCATGGCGAATTTTGTTCGACTAGGATATTACTGTGTTGTTCGATCCCGAAGAAGAAAAGGTACATGACATAGAACATCTCGGATTTCGATTTATCGAAAAGCTCTATAATTGCTAGTTGCAGCAGTTGGCTCCTTATGGGAAAGGACGATCGTCGTCAAGATTTATATCTCATAAATCTGTTTACTGGCGAGGTAATCATCCTTCCATCGAGGGAGGCAATGTGGAAAGATTTCATTAAGAGCAAGAAGAAAAAACAAGAAACATGGTCTCTTTTGAAAAAACCGGCTTGTTTTTGGGTAAACGAGAGAACAGGAGATTATTTTGTAGCTAGGAGTCACAAACAAAACTGTTTGTTTACGTACAAGAAAGGAGATGATCATTGGTGTAGTATTGAAGGTATACATTGTATACATATGACGTATAAAGACGACAAGCTTTACGTATACATTTGATACCTACATCAAGATTTTTGATTTCTCTGGAGGTTTCCCTAAGGAAGTAATCCAAGAAAACCCGTATTATAACCATCCGTTCAACTTTGCTTCGCAACTTGGGTAATATGTTTGGAAGGAGAGAATGGCGATTACGAATTCAGGAGAGGTTTTGATCGTTATGAGCTTTCAAAATGTTGAAGAGAAACATATCTTTTACATCTTTAAGATGAATTTGGAAAGTGGTGTTTGGGAAAGAGTAGACTCTCTTGAAGGTGATATGTTGATATTTGGTCATGGGGTCACAATAAAAGCGCCTATCAAAGATTGTATATTCAAGAGTGATTCAATCTGTTTCAGTGAAGATGATCTTTGCCCAATTAGAAATAATCCTTTTGGAGTGATCACAGAAATTAATTGCGGAGTGTTTGATCTTTCGACAAGTACAATTAAATCATTAGATGTTTCCCCCTTTAAGAATTTCTGGTTTGTTCCAGGATATGCTTAACTGCTTAAGTCTTCGATTAGGAGTCTAAATATTTTATATAGAAATTTAGCAGCTGAAGTAGAATCAAGTTGTTTTGCGGCTCTAAGTTTTGGATCTCCTAACTATTTCTTCAAGTTTTTTTTTGTTAAAAGGCTATTTCTTCAAGCTGTAGTTTTTTATTATTATTGTTTTATCTTTCTTTATGCAGAATTTTCAAGGAAACTTATGGTTTAATCTTTGGTTATTGATACTACGCATTAGATGGAAACTTATTATTTGTTGACTTACTGGTTGAAACGTGGTACTTGTAAAAGGATGTGCAAGATAAGTTGTAAACTAATTTTACTGAAATTGAATAGTAATATGACGATAACGACACTATAACAAATCACAACAACAGTAAATCACTAAAGTATAACTACCGATACAGTCATAACATAGCGACAATAAAAATAAACTCGCCTAGTTCCACTCAAATTTGAAAATAAATAAATTCATTTTCTCCACAATTAATATATAGTTAAGAAGAAGTAAAATTGATTTTGGAATCCTATTATTATTTATTATTTTCGTCTACTGGAATCCTAATTAGGATTCAGCATATCAGCATATGCATCTAATAGAAAAATCAGAAAGTTCCAACAAAGACAAAAGAAACTATCCTTGTCGGCTCCAACCTAACACTTTCTACCAATCTCAGTCCATAAAATAGGTCTCACACTCAAAAAACAATGATGACTTGAAAGAAAGATTTGGGTAAAGGGTAAGAAAAATCTACTTGGACTAACGAATGATGGTAAAAAAGAGAAAAAAAATCTAAGTATGTATGAATGGTATCCATGAGTTCAGATCATAAGCATAAACATGATATTTGCAAATCAATATTAGGTTCTAATATGTAGGGAATGATTTCAAGTCACAGTATATTTCAGTTAAAACTAAATGTCAAGCAATGCCTTCAAAGTAGGGTTCTACCTTATGCTTCAATGCTTATATGACATGCATCCTAGGGCTTTTAACCAGGACATTAACTTTATCGATTTAAGCAGCATGCTAATAAGGTTATGGTCATCATTATCCCTTATGCAAAAATCCTACATGATATGCAACTAGACTCAATCTTAAAATGAAAATGTAACTACATAAACACTCTGTTTTTTTTATAATTTCCAAAAACATTTTAAATTTTTATATTTTCTTTTATGCAATAGATGCTGACTCAAGATATGCAAAATTTAAAATAAAAAAATAGAGAACAATGTTAAACACCTCTCGAACCCTCCCCCAAACTTAAATTACACAGTCCCCTGTGTAAGAAAAATTCGAAGGAGAATTCGAGAAACAAAATAAAAGCTAAGCTAAATGCTGATGGTATTTACAGTGGGTTTGGAGTTGGTACCTCAGGGCGCGTTGAAGAACTGGTCTGTGAACACGTCCATGCTCTCCCGAGTGTAGCCAGGAACTGAGGTTGAGGTGTTGGGGTCGTTGGCGAAGGACTCGGTTTGATGGACTCGATGTGGCATCGAGTCGGCTCTTCTGGCGTCGAACTCGGTCTGGTGACCGAGTGATCTCCTCGAGTCTTCTCCCAGGTCTGCTGGAATTGCTCTTCGTTTCCTTCGCTGTAGGTCTCCAGCAGATTTCCTTGGGGAATCCACTGGGACACTTCGTCGTGCCCTGAAACTGAAGGATCCACTCCTGCTCAATGCGGCTTTGGATGGTGTGCCTCTGCTCTTTCCTCTGAGCTCCTTGATTTGCCCCGTCATCTCCTTCACAGAGTCTATGAGAGCATCCACTGTATTCTTCAGTGCTCTAACCGTCTTGTCTTGCCATTTGTTCCATTTCTGGAGGAGGTTGATTCTACGGTTTGCTTCCTTGAGGGTCTTAGCTGGGGGCTCTTCTTCAAATGTGTAGCAACCTGGCTCACGCTCCTCTTCGACCTCAGGCTCAATCTCATCTTCTGGAACTAGCACTTCATTAGGGTCATAGAGGTCTTCCACTGATGGGCAGAAGTCGATGTTGTCACCGAGCCGGATCTTTGTCAATGCGATGTTTGGGAGGATGAGCTTAGCTTCGCCAATCACCGGGTGGGTTACCGTACCATACATCGTAAGGTATAAACATGATAAACATTTCCTCACACTTTTCTTTGAAGATGATAAGACAAGTAAACCAGATTGGTGTGAGATTTGTGAATAGGAATCATCACCTTATGGCCGAGAAGAAAGGTTCTATATGTGCAACCACTGTTGCACTACTCTTCACGTTGATTGTTTGCTTGGGAAAGACCGGTATATGAAACCACGTCTAACTATAAAGTTTTATGGTATAAGTGAGGTTCAAATTCTTCCCAACTGTAATTTTTCTAGACCAATTTGTGATCACTGTCAGCGCCGATGTGGAGACAAAATATTTTTCAAAACACATGAAAAAATAGTTTGTTCCATGGAAGAGTTGTATCTATTGTGAACACTCCTTAAGTTATTCATTTTCTGAAATTAGTTTTCTATTTTACTTTTCAAAGATAAAATTGTGGACTTCTTATCATCGCAAGTAAATCTTGTGAAACATAAGTTTTTCTTTTATAGATTGTGGAATTGTCTTTTTCATCAAAACTAACTCTTTAGCCTCGATTCCAAATTGTTTGCGCTGTTGAGCTTATTTTGTTGGTATATATAGTAACTAGACCAAGCCGATATGACCTCATTCAAGGAATTCTTTTCAGTGATATTATAAAAAACTTGAGAATCGAAGACATGTTCCTTTATTAATGTCATATACAAATTATAAGTAACAAAGAAAAAATATATTTCAAGCAAGATAATTAACCAATCACACACATGTAAGTTTTTATTCAAGAGAGAGAGAACAAAAGTTCATATACTTCTTCTAATGATCATGGCTCCAGCCTCTTTTTCCAATTCCGGTTGGACTTTGACTAGGACTAACCGGTTTACGTCGGATATCTGTTTTCGGGTTAGGACTTCTAAAACCTGGATAACCCGTTGTTACTGCTCCACCCGAACTTGACGAATCACAACCCGATCCATTTATCGACCCGTTCTTGGTCGAGGAGTTCCAATACGGCATGAAAGAAGTTCCTTGAAGCTTGACGGTTGTGCCTTGGTCTCGGACTTTAGCCTTTGCAGATGCGGTTGTAGCCATATAACTTGGTCTATGGGTTGGGCTTTTCCGTTGCTTATGGGCTTGTCTATATGATCCTAAGTCTATATACTCTCGATCAATAAGACCAATTATGTTGTCTTTGAGGCTAGTCGGAGTGGTCACGTCCATTTCCACAGTCTTCTCTGATACATTGTCGGATGTGGTGGTTACCGCGGCTGTGGGGTAAGGCGGATACAGAGGAGGATTGTATGGTCCGGGACCTGGACCCGGGCCGGTTTGACGGCTTATGTATGGCTGGGAACACATCCAATGGTCAAGCCAATTCCAAGCCCACTGTATTCTACCAGGCCCATTAACAGAAAGACCAATCGCCTCGTCATCATTTGTGTGTTGTATTTGCCGCTTCAATGTGAAAATCGAAATCATAAGCGAAAAAATAGTTAAGGATTTCATATATTTTCGATTCTAAACAGAATAATAATATGTAGAAACAAAGTAAGTTTTACAAGGAGAAAAAACCTGGTAAGTGTATGCATAAGCAAGAGCCCTCTCTCTTTTCATCATTCCTTCACTCCTTTCTTTTTCATGTATGTTCAAAATATAATAATAATTAAATTTAGTAATTATTTCAAGATAAAAATATTGAAAAATGAGAAAAATAGAACGTTAAGATTCTCCACATTACCTTCCCTTGAGTTTGGTACAAGCTGGTTCGGTTCACTTCGTGCAATTTCTTCGGTTTCTCTCGTTCGGTTTGGAGTTTTGCAAACCCTACAAAAACCATTCACATATTATGTTCTCCATTACTAATGTATACATATTCGGTGCTTTAATATTTTACAGAAACTATTTCAATATACCATTGTTCGGTTTTTCCACCCCGGACCGCTTCTCTTCTTCCTCAAATTGTTTCTTAAACCGGTCATGAGCCACTTGGAGCCTTCTTGCTCTGACTCGGCCTTGGACACGAACCAGAGCTTGCATACATTTCATAGTCATTTGCGCCTGTTTCCGTACGTGGTTGTCATGAACCAATGCTTGTAGCCTAACAAGTCCTTTTAAGGCACGAAGTGCTCGTCTCGCCTATAATAGAGAAACAAAAACCACAAAACCGTTCATAATTATTCTGGAATATTTTCTGGTTTGTCATAATTATTCCGTAAAAGAACTATATTAGTCATAAATTGCCTATACTAAACACACAAAATTCCATTAATACCTATCTAATCACAGTACTTAAATGAATTTATTACATATTAAATCTTACTCTAACTGAAATGCAATTTCCAAGAATCGGTAAAGCTGATAGTCAAGTGGTAAATAAAGTCATATTCAAGAGTATTTATATATTGATGATGAGAGTTGAAGATTATTATAAAATAATAAATAGAGGTGGAAAATTACCAAATATCCCCTGGAGTGAGATTGGATGAGCACGGCGGCGCTATCTTCCTCCGCCTGACGGTTGTAGCCGCCAAGCCACACAACTTTAGCGGCGGCTTGTGCGGCTGCAACAGCTGCTTCGGCAGCAGCTGCCGTGGCTATAGCTACAGCCATGGCGTGTTTTCTGTCTCCAACATTGGTTGCTGGAGTAGAAGCTGTGCTCTCGACGTCATGGGAGATCTCCGGTGAACTTTCCGCCGGGAAATTTTCAAACGACACAACTTCTTGCGTGTCCTGTTGCTGCTGCCATCTCTCGCCGTTATTATTACTGATGTTGTTGTTCTCTCTCTGCATGTATTTTATAATTCAGCGTGACATAATAATAGTAATAATCATTTTGAAATCTTTCTATCTTTATAAGCCTGTTGGCTTATGATTACTTCCTTTCAGTTTTCTAGTATTATTTAACGTCAAAGTATTCAACCTTATTTTTTTACTATGCTACACAACTATTTGATTTTGTACATCTGGTCATCTTTTTTATACTATTCACTGTAGTTAATTGATTATAAAAAAGAAAAAATTTGTACAAAATTGACAAAGATTCAATTAAACTGTATAAAGGTAATCTGATGATATATTATCATGTTAGTCAAAAACTCCAAACTATAAACCAAATTCTAATAAACGCATGCATATATTTTATTTTTTAGAATTCTTTTGATACGCATACTTTTTTGTTGTCAACTTATTAATAGCACAATTAGTTATCGCGGCTAATATTAATTAAGACTTTTTAGTTAATAAGACCACCGTAAATTTTGAGACTCAATAAAGAATAGAGTTGAGAATCTTGAGATCCAAAATATAACTAAAGGCTGTGGGGCTAAACTTTGGATAGTGGTAAAAAAGGATACATACTATAGTAATGTGAAGCTATGTCTATCTCTATAGATACAAGTTGATACATATATCTCATCTATAGGTGGGGAAATTAATTGGGTGGAGTGATGGCGAGGGAACAAAGAAATGCACATGAAAATTGGGAGAAGGGAAAATAGATTTTTTTAGGTGTCATGAAATTCCTATTTAAATGTGCTTATATTATAATCTATTATATGCTTCAGCATATCAGCATATGCATCTAATAGAAAATCAGAAAGTTCCAACAAAGACAAAAGAAAATAGATTAAATAAACAGGCGTAAAAAAAACAAAAAAAAGAGAGGTTAAAAAGTAAAGATGCCAAAGGAATATGCGTCAACGTTAGTGGGGTTGTTAAGACACTTGTCATATCTTATGTTTTGTAACTTTATTGTTACATGCAGCTTGCTTGGTGTCCCAATTCTAAAACCTTGTCATAAATTAGCATATACCTACACATTTGTGGAATGAGCCAATGGGCTATGGTAACTAACCCAATTTGTTATTAGACACTTCACAATCACACTTGATTTTGTGGTTACGAATCGTAAGATCATGAGCTTTAGTCAACTCGTTCTTCTTTATCGTACATTAATGACTCAGAATCTATGTACATTTTTTTTTGGGAATCTATGTACATTTAATATACACGATCGAATTAATATCTAATTTCCTTATTAGTTTAATTACTTGTTGACTCTCCCAACTCGTATTTACTTGGGCAAGGAGCAAGAACAAAAAAAAAGAAGGAAAACCTCTTGGGCATTTGCAAAAGTCACAACGCAGCGTTTTAACGTTTTTCATCGTACGGCTATTAGTAGATCTCAATACTTTTAATCGGACGGCTATAATCTAAACCGAAAAGTTTCCCCTTTCCCGTTATATATGAAGCTAGAAGAGCTCAGAATCGTATCTCTGTAAATCAAAGCTTCGACGAACATTCTTCTACAAAACCTTCGAACTCTTTTTTGCTTCTCATCGTCTTCATTAG
This sequence comes from Cardamine occulta, assembly GCA_028015245.1. NCBI lineage: Eukaryota > Viridiplantae > Streptophyta > Magnoliopsida > Brassicales > Brassicaceae > Cardamine > Cardamine occulta. The sequence continues at coordinate 14,391,734 of CM051379.1, read as the reverse complement.
CTAAGATCTAATCGAACTATGGCTACTATCACTGTTGTTAAAGCTAGACAGATCTTCGACAGCCGTGGAAACCCCACCGTCGAGGTTTGTTTCGATCGGAATTTTTCACGCTTTTAAAATTGTTTGATTCTCGTATAGATCTGTTTGGATGATGACTATTTTAGCTGATTCTGCTATCTATCTCTATACATCGCTGTTTTAAGCTACTTGAATTGCTTTGTGAATTGTGAGTGATGAACTGATGATCAGTGTTTGATTAGGAAGAAATAAAGTAATGTTTGATGTTTATATTACTTTTTTCTTAATCGATTTTGCGATCTGTACGACGGATCGGAGTTAGTCCGATCTGTAATGTTATCCGCCCTGATTTTTTTAAGCTCAAATCCTACCGTGCGATTTGATTTTTCATCGATTGATATGAAAGTAGAAAAAGGACTGATGATTATGGGAGTTATATGTTAATTTTTTAGGTCGATGTTCACACATCCACCGGTGTTAAGGTCACAGCTGCAGTTCCTAGTGGAGCTTCCACTGGTATGTTCACTTTCTGAATTTTCCTCGGTTCTAGTAAAATAATTATGTCTGTAAAATTCACTGTAGGTTATGTTATTCCTTTGTTTGACTTATGCAGACATATATGTTTGGTTAAGTGAAATTTTTGGTCTGTTAATAACTTATTGTGAACTCTACTATAGGAATCTACGAGGCCCTTGAGCTGAGGGATGGAGGATCTGACTACCTTGGAAAAGGTGTCTCAAAGGTTAGAATTGTGTTATGGTTGGTGATTATGTACAGAACGAATGTTATGCTTGATGAGACTTTTTTTTTTGTTTTGTTGACATATTTTGTTATTGATGCTTGTAGGCTGTTGGAAATGTTAACTCAATCATTGGCCCGGCATTGATTGGCAAGGTGACTCTCTCTGCATCAAATGTTTCTTAAGCTTTTATTTTTTGGCCAGCATGGATGGATCACTTGCTCAATTTTTTTTATGTTTATTACTTGTTGCAGGATCCAACTCAGCAGACTGCTATTGACAACTACATGGTTCACGAACTTGATGGAACCCAAAATGAGTGGGGCTGGTGCAAGCAAAAGGTGCTTTAAGAATACTTCTTGTTTCTGCAGTTACTTGATAATGAACAGATGATTTAACCAGCTTCTTCGATCTTGTGTTTGCTTACAGCTTGGGGCCAATGCAATTCTTGCTGTTTCTCTTGCCGTTTGCAAAGCTGGCGCTGTTGTCAATGGAATTCCTCTCTACAAGGTTCGATGATCTTGCACTAGTAACTGGTCTCTTGTAACCGTTTAGCACAAAACATTGCCATTTTGCTTTATGGTACATGGTCATCTCAATTTTTTTCCCTTTGCTTTGTATCTTGGTGCAGCACATTGCCAATCTTGCTGGAAACCCGAAAATTGTGCTGCCAGTTCCTGCCTTCAATGTCATAAATGGTGGATCCCATGCGGGAAACAAGCTTGCGATGCAGGAGTTCATGATTCTCCCTGTTGGAGCTTCATCTTTCAAGGAAGCTATGAAAATGGGTGTGGAAGTTTACCACACCTTGAAGGTAAATCATTTTCTTCTTTGAGATTTTCATGTTATGATGAATAATGATTTAAGAATGTATGTGTTCAAAATAACATGTCTTTTTTTTTTTGTACTCCTTTAACTGCACTGAAAATTGCTCTCACATTTCTTTTATATGACTAATTCATCCTTCTTGTTCTCATGTGAATTTTCAGTCTGTAATTAAGAAGAAGTACGGTCAGGATGCAACAAACGTTGGTGATGAAGGTGGCTTTGCACCAAACATTCAGGAGAACAAGGAAGGTCTTGAACTGCTCAAGACTGCCATCGAGAAGGCTGGATACACTGGCAAGGTTGTCATTGGAATGGATGTCGCTGCATCCGAGTTCTATTCCTCAGACAAGAAATATGACTTGAACTTCAAAGAAGAGGTGAAACAACCATTTTCTTTAGACAATCTTCCTTGAAAAGAAATCAAGAACAAGGCTCTCAATATCTATTTGTGTATTTGCAGAACAACGATGGCTCTCAGAAGATCTCTGGAGATGCTCTCAAGGACCTATACAAGTCATTCGTTGCAGAGTACCCAATTGTATCCATTGAAGACCCATTTGACCAAGATGACTGGGAGCACTATGCTAAAATGACCGCAGAGTGTGGCGAGAAAGTTCAGATTGTCGGTGATGATTTGTTGGTCACCAATCCCAAGGTCTGCCATTGTTAAACAAGTGTTTATCTTAGAACTCTTTCTATCTTTCTATATCTCTAACACTATGTCGTGTGCAGAGGGTTGAGAAGGCAATCAATGAAAAGTCTTGCAATGCTCTTCTTTTGAAGGTAAAATATCCTCACACACAAGAGTATTTTTCACTAGTATAAGTCAATTTCAAATCCTTGAAATAGTGTTAGTAAATATTTGGTGAATGAATGAACAGGTTAACCAAATCGGATCTGTAACCGAGAGTATTGAGGCGGTTAAGATGTCAAAGAGAGCTGGTTGGGGAGTGATGGCCAGTCACCGTAGTGGAGAGACTGAGGACACCTTCATTGCTGACTTATCTGTCGGTTTGTCAACCGTAAGTTCAAAACCTCACGATTATATAGCAAGAAGAAATCTCCCATTGTGTCTTGTCCATATCATATCATGAAATCTGAGTCTGTGAGTATTGTTGTTTGTTATATAACAGGGGCAAATCAAGACTGGAGCTCCTTGCAGATCAGAGCGTCTTGCCAAATACAACCAGGTTTAGTAACAAGAATGTCTTGTTTTTTATTTTGATAGACGATCACAGCAGATTGATTCATCAAACTGATATGAGTCTAATTTTTGTGATATAACGAAATAGCTATTGCGAATTGAGGAGGAGCTTGGAGCAGAGGCAGTGTATGCAGGAGTCAACTACCGCAGGCCAGTCGAGCCATACTAGAGAGCGAAAGAGAGGAATCATCCAGAGCTGAGAGTTTGATAAACACTTGAGGTGTTAAAAAAAAGTGAAATAAAGGATTAGTTTTCATTTGAATTGGTTCTACTGTCTTTGGTAGAGGAGAGAAAACAGTGTGTTTGAAATTCAATGTGAGCTCTGCCTTTTCAAAGGACAGTAGCCTTACTTTTAATATGATTAGCTTTTGTTTTGTTATCTCGTAATCCTTTGTCTCTTTCTGCTCTCTAATTACTGTTTTAACATCTACAAGATTCACATAGTCATCACATGGCTCTTTGATATATATATAACTCATATGTTTCCAAAATAACCGATTGCAGAATCTAACGAAAATAAATTTTCATATCCAAAATTTCGGTTTAGATGGAAACTTGGTTAGATGAAAAATAAAATGTTATGCAAGCATGTTTGGAATCGTGAGATCTTTGTCGTTTTTCAGCAATTGATTTTTAATGATTCAATCTCCAAGAAGAGATCTTCTTGAACTATTCAACTACCATTTGGACCAATCATAAAATGCAAATTGGCTGATAACGATTTTATTAGTCTTGTGAGTTCTCTCTCTCTATATGTTTTCTTCAGGTGGAACTAAAAAAATAAGTAACATAAATGCAGGCTGTGGGGTTCGAACCCACGCGCACTTATGTGCAGAAGAACTTAAGTCTTCCCCCTTAACCTCTCGGGCAAACCTGCTCTTTTGTTATGTAGATCTGTTGTAAACTATATATACAAGACATTCGTATCACTTGTTTCCGAGACTCATTCCAACGTACGTTCTTTAGCTCTCATAATGATAAACAAGATAGACCTTGTTGTGTCCAGATTGTGATTTCTTTGCAACCAAACCACACCCACACCCACACCACACATCCACAAATCCATGTATATATATATATATCAAAGCATAATTAACCACAAGTCCTCAGGACATTGATAGATCCATATGTTTTTTCTATCTTCCTCATACCCACACAACAATCTCTTTTGGCAAGTAACAGTATTACACAAATTCATTAACAAGAACGAAAGCAAATACATATTCAATTAGATCAAATACTAGAAATTGCAATGTGACAACTAACAACATTCCCTGTTTTTATTTCCTTTGTTTCAGAGGTCTTACATAAACGGTCAAATCTAATCTTCCTCTCTTCTGAAGAGGGTTTTTTACCCTGTTAATTTAAATTGTCTTAGGGAAATAAAGTTTCTTTTTTTGCATCTGCAAAACATGTAAACCCAAAATACAAAAGACACAAATTGTGTGAAACTTGCCAAAAAGAGAAAAAAGGAGTTTTCTTTTCCTCCCAAATAGTTTACCTTCAGCAAAAATCATATCTTTGAACGTTTCAAGTAAACTACTACAGCTATGCTCGTTAGGACAATAGCTCCTGAAACCACCATACCACCACGCCATGAAACCCATCTGCTTCCTCTATCTCGAGAATCCAGTTTCTTGAGTTTGCCGGTTTCTGAGCTCAAGCTTCTTGTTGACTCGGTGAAGTCAAGATGCAGCCTCAAAACCTTTTGTCCAGCAGACCTAGCAAGAGTAACAGCACCAACCAAATCACTATCCGATGTAATCAAAACCTTATCACCTTCATCATCCTCGTATATAATCTGAGGCCGTTGTTCTACACTATTGATGTCACTGCCAATTCTTTGCATCACAACACTCATAAGCTCTTCAAGGTTTTCAGCAGAAGAAGTAAACCGATGTACACGGCCTTTTGAATTATCCGTGATTATCGTTGACAAAGCGGGTTTAAACATTCTCTCCCTCAAGGTTTCAATGAAAGCATACGGCGCAGAATAACCGCTTCCCCATTGCTTCTCCACACCTTCAACTGCAGCTGCTAAAGCACTACCTTGCTCTGCAGCTTTCTCCATTCTAGAAATAGCATCATACAAACACTTTGTAATATCCAACAAAGCAATGACTTCACCATTCTCTACAACAGGCAAGTGTCTAAATTTCCCTTGAACCATCTTCTGAAGCGCCTCGATCGCTAACGAATCAGAGGTAACAAAAATAGGATTCCTTGTCATAACCTTAGATACCAAAGTTTGATCTGGTCTCAACCCTTCAGCAATCACTCTTGTAGCTACATCTTTATCAGTAACAATCCCAGAAAGAAGAGCACTTGAATCAGTTAATAAACACGCATCAACACGCCTCGCAGCCATTCTTCGACAAGCATCATAAACAGTGGTTCCTTCAGGAATAGTAAGAGCTTTTGATAAACGAAGCTTCTTAACTGTTCTCTCTCCATTAGAAGGAGGAGGTTGAGAAGGAGGTGAATTTGGTTTTGAGGTGTTTCCATTATTGACACTTCCGTTCTCTGATTGGACTGGTTTCTTAGACGGTGGTTGTCCTCTCCGTACACTCGACGACGTGCTTCTTCTTCCTGATAGTGAAGAAGGTCCTGTCCCATGAGTACTCATATCAATCAATCTTAGGGTTCTCTTAGATCCTGAATTTGTCAAAAAAATGATTCCTTTAGAAATTAAACTATCTCTGCAATGAAAGATTCAACCTTTAATTCAACTTTTGTTATATGCACAAATCTGAATCAAACCCAATTCACAATAAATACGATCCTAAGCACATACACGAAAAATAAGCATCTAAATTCAAGATTCGAAATTACCAGGAGAGGGAAATGATAAAACTTGAAACCCTAGAGATTGGGATTAGGGTTTACCTTGTTTCAGAGGTCTATCTCTCGAGCAATTTTGTTGTTCCCAAGAAACCAAACGGCTATTATCAATTGGCTTCAGCCAATTTTATGGAATTTTCATTGGTTGTTCTTGTTTCCGTGTGTGTGGTGGTTCGCCACCATTCCCTTTTTCTTATAATCGACGACTAAAAATGTCAAATTTAATGTATTTATATAATAGATTTCGTAAAACCAAAGGAACTAACCGGAAAATTAAATTTTCTCTGTTGTTGTAATAAATGTAAATAAGTACTCTTTTCTTCTTAAAAATATGAAATTTTGAATCACTCTCCACCAACAATTTAAATACACGCAATGAATATAACATTTATTTTTTCTAAAAGGTTAATGGCTAACATAAATACAAACTTTATCATCGTATGTCTACATCTAGGATTACTCATTTATTTGTGTGGGTTAGATGGAAAATGTCAGATAATCAAACAAAAGGAAAATATATATTGACAAAATTGTATGCAAGCAAGTTGCTTCTGGTCAACTGGCCCCATGACTCTTTGTTACAACAAGTGGTCAAATGTAATTTCCTCCTTAAAAAAATTTACCAAATAAACCAACGTGTGGTTTAAGAAAAAAAATCTAAAAATTTGATTGGTGAATATCCTCTCTTTATATGTTTGAAGTAGAGATGAAAAATTCTACTATTTACGTAGATTTATTTTTTGATAATACTATTTACGTAGATTTCTATTATGTGTTTTTTTCTTCATTAATAGTTTTAAATGATAAGTCTAATTATTCAGTATAATAAACTATTCAGTAAAGATATATTTATTTCCTGACATCAAAATAATTCACGTCACGTGATTGCCTCAATTTAACGCTTTTGCTAAAGTCCAAACGACACCGTTTAACATAAACAAAACCTAAGCGGCTTAGCCAAACGATATAGTTTCATACAAAAAAAGTCCGCGGATTGGCCTGTTACTACACGGTTAAGTTCGTTTAATGCCCGCCATGAACCCGAATTTCTCCATTGGCGAAATTCAGAGCCATGGGCTTCATATAATGAGACGGGCCAAGTCAGCCCAATATTTAAGTCCACATTAAGATCCCTACGCAGAATTTTGCAATTCAGGGGTTTGGTTTCGCACCATGTTTAACTTAAGGCTTTGGTCGTAAGAAATAAAGAATTTAAGGGTCTTTTGTAGTTTCTCCTAAATCTAATTATGCAAATGACCACTAGTGATCAGAGTGAAGACACCAGAGCATGAGCTTCCCACTAAAAAAAATTGAAATTGTTTAATATTTTATCTAAAATTAAAAAAGCGAGAAGGCGATACAAACGATTTTGAATGCTTCATCTTCTACTTTTGAAATTCTTCTACCAATGCTAGATATGGATCTCAGTGTTCTTCTACCATCTCTTATTCCTTCATTGCAATCTGTGAGCTCTCTCTTTAGCTTTGATTCAATCTCGCATTTGTTCTTCTGGTTTCTGGTTCGCTCTCTGATCAAACTTTGTTAAATCCGTTCCGAGATTTTAGGTTTATGTGCTGGTGTTTTACTTCGTTTACTTGGCCGTCGCCGGAGAAATTCTCCCTGGGAAAGTTATTCGCGGCGTCCTTTTATCAGATGGCTCTCAACTTCGTTACCGATGCAATGGTGATTTGATCTGATCTAATTCAGTCTCTATAAATTCCTCAGATTATCTGAGCTCGAAACTTTAATTTCCATTAGTTTTGTTAATTCTCCGCCAAAATATTTTCAGGTCTACTCGCACTAACATTGTTGGTAGCTATTTTTGGAATCTGTGCAAAACTTGGCATTGTATCACCTCTTGTAAGTGTAGTTACCATTTTGTTGATCAATGTTAAGATTGCAATTATGGCTTTCTATGAATCCGAATGATATAGATTTATGCTTTCTTGTATTCATAGCATCTGAGATGTTTTGTAGGTTGTTGCTGATAGAGGACTTGAGCTACTCTCAGCTACTTTTATTTTCTGTGTTTTGGTAAGATGATTAAAAGTTCAATTTGATCTTAGTCTTAGTTCAGATATGTGTCTCTGAGTTTATGAATTTGCCTTTGGTGGTGTAGTCTTTAATCTCTATGATTTTTCTTAATATTCTCAGGTGACGTTAGCATTGTATGTTACTGGACGCAGTTCCTCGGATAAGAGTTCTTCCTTAAAGCCCCATGTCTCGGGAAATCTTGTACATGACTGGTACTGGCATAATACATGTGTATATCTATCTACTCATTTCTTATCCCACAAACTGTTGTGTAACTTGTGTTAAAGTTTTATATTTTGACTTCTGCCAGAGCAAAAATAAGGAATAATCTGTAATCTGGTACACTATAGAGTATGGAACTACGATTTAGGGGACAATAGGATTGTATAGAACCACTAGAAAAATCGAGTAATTTCAGAGAGGCTGTAGAATGACGTAGCTTCTGAACTTTTCGGTTGAATCCAAAAGTTCCGGTTTATTTCTTTCACTTTTGCGTGTTTCTTCCAAACAGCTGCTTTGACTTGTTTCCCCTTATCTTTTTTTTTTTCTTTTTCATGTGATAGGTGGTTTGGAATACAGCTGAATCCTCAGTTTATGAGCATCGATCTCAAGTAATCTATCTTCTTTCCTTTTTTTCTTTTCTATTTGTAAGCCCAGGCAGCATCACTGCTTCAGTTTGCTTAGTAGACATCTCGAGTAGCGTTTGATAATAGTTATGCATGTTTTTGATGTTGAGAAATATTCCTTGTGTAGATTTTTCTTTGTCAGAGCTGGGATGATGGGATGGCTGCTTATCAATCTCTCTATTCTGGCAAAAAGTGTGCAGGATGCTTCCTTGAGTCAGTCAATGATTCTTTACCAGATCTTTTGTGCGGTATATTTGGGTTTACTTACAACTACTGCTTCTTGGAATTCGGATCATCTCTGTTTGGTTAGTTATGATTAATTTTACGATTGCAGTTATATATATTGGACTACTTTGTTCATGAAGAATACATGACCTCTACGTAAGTTCATGGTGTCTTGAGGAAATATATCTGTCTTACCAAAATATGGCCATTTCCATTATTCCACTTACTTTGATTTAACTTTTTCCAGGTGGGACATAATTGCAGAGAGACTGGGCTTCATGTTGGTGTTTGGAGATCTCCTGTGGATTCCTTTCACTTTTAGCATTCAGGCATGTAACTGTGAGCTTGAACACAAATAGAAATAGTACATAGTTAAATTTATCATATTGACAGTATCTTCTTGGCATGTATCAGTTATTCTCGGAAACAATATCATTCTTGAATGCTTGATCACTCTGTGACTGGATTGTCTTCTCTCTGGTACAGGGCTGGTGGCTTTTGCACAACAAAGTAGAACTAACAGTTCCTGCTATCGTAGCCAATTGCCTTGTGTTCTTGATAGGGTAAGTTCTCAGTCATTAGGTTATTTACATTCTTAGAAACTAAACTAAAAAACCACAAATTCTTTTTTTGGTAGATACATGGTTTTTCGAGGGGCTAACAAACAAAAACATATCTTTAAGAAGAACCCAAAAGCACCTATATGGGGAAAGCCACCAGTGGTCGTTGGTGGAAAGTTGCTGGCTTCAGGCTATTGGTATGATCCTTCTATCCTTCTCTAGTTTCTTTGCATGGTCTCTGTATATGATAGTTCATCATGTTGCGAATGGTGAAGTGAAATTTCCGCAATGAAATATTTCCGATAACTTCGATGCTGTTTTATTATATATTACAGGGGAATTGCAAGGCACTGTAATTACCTTGGTGACTTGATGCTTGCTCTCTCCTTTAGTTTGCCCTGTGGAATAAGGTAACTTCTTCTGGCTGAGTTCATCTTACAACTACCAAAGTCATGTAGAAACTAACACCTCAAAATTTTCTAAAGTCGATTTTGGCTTAAACTAAAGATGTTGATCTTAAACCTGATATAATTGATTGATAGTGTCTGCTAATTTCTTGCTTTTAAGACCATCATTTGAACTTTCCAAAGCTGTTTTTATGATAGTGTCTTGTGTATTCTCAGTTCTCCTGTTCCATATTTCTACCCGATATATCTTCTGATACTGTTGATATGGAGAGAACGAAGAGACGAGGTTCGATGTGCAGAGAAATACAAGGAGATCTGGGCGGAGTACCTAAGACTTGTCCCCTGGAGAATACTTCCTTATATCTATTAATTGGGTCATTGTCATGTATCTTTTATTCATCCTTTTCTCTTCTTCTTTTTTAAATCTTCTTGTTTCAATGTGACATGAGAAGATTCCATTATGGCTTTTAGCAATATTTTAGATTGATACTTTGAATACGTTTGAGAATTCTACTTCGGTTCTTGTTATTATTGATCATTGAAACATTTTTTTTTTAATGTAGATGTCACTATAATAATAGAAAATGGAAAAAGCACCCATATACAGTCATACAGACGAACGAATCTATTTTGAATATATCATGCAAGGACACTATTGATGTTGAAATTTGCTGAATATGTGTGTTTGACAAAATGGAAAAATATCACAAAAAATATAAAATGAGAAACACAAAAGTTAAATGCACTATCTAATCTATTTAGAAACAGATGATAGAGTCACATCCGTGTTTCTATTTACATATAAGTACACCTATTCTTCTCTTTTTTTGGATATATTGTGTTTCCTTTTTCCCCCTATTTTCTTCTTAAATTTTGTATTTCCTATTTCATTTTCTTTCTGAAATATCATAACATTTGTTTCCATTTATAATCATATTTTACTTGTAGTAGATCATCATAGAGTTTTTTATTTGTTTCTTTTTGTCAACGAGCTTTTTAAAATTATGTACGCATATCCAAATCTAATTAATAAAATGTTGAAATACGTGTCAAAGTCCTGTAAAGTTGTTATAATGAAATGTATCATTTTATAATTACTTGGACCTAAAATCCAAAAAGTCTACAAGATAGAAAAAAAACCATTAAAGATCCTAAAAGACACCTATAATAAAACTTTAAAATGTATACTCTACGTGAGACGTGACTATATCCTGTCGGTAGAAGGAAAAAGACTTTGATAGTTTTGATGATTCATTGGTCTGAAGAGTTGCAGCTAGTTTCGGTTATGTGTCTCTATCTATATATCTCACATCTAATTTTCTATGTTCGGAGTTCTCAAAGTCGCACTTTTCTACGAATCTAGAAACATACAGCATTTTCAGTAAGAATATTCTATTGATTTTTCTAAGTCAAACTGTTAAGTGTGTATTATGCTTAATAATACAAAAAATTTGTTAAAAATCATATGATTATAACTAATGGGTTTTATTAATTCATTTGACGGTTTGGGCCGTGGTAAGGCCGAAGTCATGCTTTTTTCTAAAATAACATATAGAGTTACTAAATTATCCCTCAACTAATCGGACGTGAATTTAAAGTTATCAAGGGTAAAACCGAGATTACTCAAAACTGCCAACAATACCACGTGAATATCCAACGGCTGAAAAGCTATTTCTTGGAGAACATGCCACAGATCTAACCCTTAATTGTATTTTCACCAACCAATAGCCTTCTCATCCGCAGCTATAAAACTCAGCCTTTTCCTCTACTGGTCCACCATCTTCTTCTCTCTCGTCTACATCCTTCCGCATCTCTTTCTCTCAATTTCTCGATCAGTCCGTCACTATGTCTGCCTTCACCAGCAAATTCGCCGGTAAGATCTATCTCTTCCTCCATACCAATCGCAATTACGTCTCGGGATTTGTGTATTGTATTCGATTCGTAATCGTACTTCTCATGAAAGCTTTAGATCTATTGTTTCGCGATGTTTTAACTCTCTAGATCTGGATTAGATGCATGAAGCTTAGCTTCTTATAGTATTTCAATGGATCCTTCGATGATTTCTACGTTGTATAGATCTGATTCAGCTCTCATCGTTTTTAGACTCTTTGGATATTCCGTTTTGTGATCGATCCGATATATGAACGGATCTAAAATTATTGTGTTCACGATATGAAATTTTCAATTTATTGTCTCTCATGGTGATTGATTTTTCTTGTGTTTATGCGTAATCACAGATGAGCTGATCGCTAACGCTGCCTACATCGGAACACCTGGAAAAGGTATTCTCGCCGCCGATGAATCCACCGGAACCATCGGAAAGCGTTTAGCTAGCATCAACGTTGAGAACGTTGAGACTAACAGACGTAACCTTCGTGAGCTTCTCTTCACCGCCCCTGGTGCTCTTCCATGCCTTAGCGGTGTCATCCTCTTCGAAGAAACTCTTTACCAAAAGAGCTCCGATGGTATGAAAATTGAATTCTTAAGTTTACTCTGTTATGTGTATGTAATTGTCTCTGAATTTTTCTTATTGGTGATGTTTTGTGTGCAGGCAAGCTTTTTGTTGATATCTTGAAGGAAGGAGGAGTTCTTCCAGGTATCAAAGTTGACAAGGGTACCGTTGAGCTAGCTGGAACCAACGGTGAAACCACCACTCAAGGTCTTGACGGTCTTGGTGACCGTTGCAAGAAGTACTACGAAGCTGGTGCGCGTTTCGCCAAGTGGCGTGCTGTCCTCAAGATCGGCGAGAACGAGCCATCTGAGCATTCCATCCATGAGAACGCTTACGGATTAGCTAGATACGCTGTTATCTGCCAAGAGAATGGACTCGTACCAATCGTTGAGCCTGAGATCCTAGTCGATGGATCCCATGACATTCACAAGTGTGCTGCTGTTACCGAACGTGTTCTTGCAGCTTGCTACAAGGCTCTTAGCGACCACCACGTTTTGCTTGAGGGAACTCTCTTGAAGCCTAACATGGTCACACCTGGATCTGACAGCCCCAAGGTTACACCAGAAGTCATCGCTGAGCACACCGTCCGTGCCCTTCAGAGAACCGTCCCAGCAGCTGTTCCAGCCATTGTTTTCCTATCCGGAGGACAGAGCGAGGAAGAAGCCACGAGGAACTTGAACGCGATGAACCAGTTGAAGACCAAGAAGCCATGGTCATTGTCTTTCTCATTTGGACGTGCGTTGCAACAGAGCACCTTGAAGACATGGGCAGGCAAAGAAGAGAATGTGAAGGCAGCTCAAGAGGCTTTGTATGTGAGGTGCAAAGCTAACTCTGAAGCCACACTTGGAACTTACAAGGGTGATGCTAAGCTTGGTGATGGAGCAGCAGAGAGCCTTCACGTCAAGGATTACAAGTACTGAGCATCGGTCGTCTCAGTTGCATCAACCTGGATATATTTCTAGGGGGTTTTTATTTTTTGCTTGACACTATCGGATTAACGTTGCTTGTTTTTCTTCAGTTTCCTTTGGATTTGTGTTTTGATTTTGCTTTGGGCTTGTTTTTTTTAGAATTGAGTGTTTAAAGACGCCCAAATAAAAAAGCCATTTGAGGTCATTTCTGTTGATCTTTTCTAAAACCTGTTTCAGGGATTTGAAATCAGTTTAAATTTGATTCTCCGCTTATTGAGCCTAATTTATTGTCTTTACTTCTGAATTTTATCTCTGAATTATAAGGAGGGATAAATAAGTTTTTTCAAGAATCAATCGTGAATCTGAAACTTTATGTCACTATAGGATGAGCCTCAAAATGGGCCTACTGTTTGAATGTATATCTAATTGGTTCTCCACTAAATATCATAAAAGCATTTTGCTTTCCAGATCATTAGACCAAATAGTTTGATAGTATATAGATTAGCACATTACTGTGTTTGTACTAGAATCGAATACTGTCTTACCAGCTCAAAGAAAAGGGAATTTGCTAGATTATACTATATAAGAAAATGGAAATACTTGAAGAAAACAACTAAATATCAATAAGCTAGTGTTTTCTGCAATTTGACATATATTCTTGCAAGATATTATATAAATGTTTATTTTCTATGTAGATGTGATATATTCCACTAAAGAACGATTAGTAGTAGTAATTAGTATTTGTCTTTGAAAACAATTAATAGAAAAATGTTCAAATCCGAACTTTATTGCGTCTATTGTGAGTCAAGATATGATTTACTTTGACAATAAGTCGTTTCAATTTCAAAAGCATTACACACGTTCGATGGCGAGAGGCTACTTTTCCAAAAAGCCAAATATTATTGGGAGGGAAATAAAATTAAAATAAAGCTAAAAATTGAAATAAATAAAATAATATTAAAAGAAAAAAAAACCAAGAAACAAAATAATTCAAACTTACAAACCCTTTAGCATTCAGAAGCATTACCCATATTATCCCTTCACCCTAATATGGTTAATCAGAAACACGAAAAACCGATCATAATTTTACAAATCATACCAAAAGAACTAAAACACCCAAAAAACTAAAGAAAACAGCAATGAACATCTTCCAAGAAAGAAAAATAAATACATCAAATAGAACCATGATCCCTAAACCCAAATTAGTTCTTGATTGGTTGGTCTTGTCTTGTGAGATTAGATTCACTCGATGTCTATGCTCTTGCTTAACTCATCCAACTTCTTCAACCTCAGCTTCTCGCTTTCTCCAACCAACTGTCCCATCTCCCCAGGGAGAAATTTAAGAAAAATGAACAAAACCAATACGGTTAATGTATATTCGGTTTAGTATGTAGCGAAATTAGAACCAAGAATTCGAAACTAACCTCCATTAGCTTAGTGATGAGCTGAACTTTCTCACGATTCTTCTCATTGAATGTATCCAATGCTTCTTTGTATTCCCTTTCCTGTTTCATGTCATCACACACACAAACAAAAACATGAGTTTCAGGTTTTGTTGATTGAATCAAAAAGCAAATGGGAAACAAAGTCTTAGATTTTTGACTTTTTGTGAACCCAAACCTTGCAATCAACACCCACAACTACCCAAAAACCTCTTCAGTTGACATTTATGAGTTTGGGTTTGGTAAAGACCAGCAAATGGGTCTTGACAAGTATTTTTACCTTCTTTTGAACTGTAGCTCCTAATGGTTTGAGTTCTTTGTTGACGCTATCAATCTTCTTACGCACCCATGAAACTTCCTTCCTCATAGGATCAGCCATAGACTCAAGCTCCTGAAGTAAAACAAAATGATCATTTACACAAAATCAAACCTTTACTAAGAAAACCCCAAGCAGATGTTCAGGTCCAAATCATAGAAAAAAAACAGACTTGCTTCGCTAAAGTAATCAAATCTACATGAACTTACAAAACCCCTTTTACTCAACAGCACAAAGATTGTTACTTTGTTCGACAAAATTGAGTACATGCAAAACATTTACTTACATGATAAATGACACACAATTTTAATCTGAATTCCAAGCTAAACCCATTTCTGTTATATATCATTCTCAAATCATCAAGTTTACAACTAGAAATTTTTATGAAGAGCAACAAAAACAAAAAAGTTTCTCGCTTTATCCCCCGAATCTACAATTTCACATCTTAAAAACCCTAAATTTTCTAAAATGGCAAAAACAGCAACAAAAATTTCAAATCACAGAAACACATATAATCAAAACGTGCATGAGTGTAATTTTCAAAACGATTTGAGCTTTAAAAATTCTGAGATCTTAAAAAGTTTCAAACTTTAAGAAACCCAAAAAAAAAAATCAAACAAACCTCACGAATATTAGCAAGACGACGGGTCTCTTCCTCAACCCGACCCAACTGAGCTTTAACCCGTTCACGAACTTCCATTTTCCTCTTCTCAATCTCATCTTCTTTAGCCCTAAAAGCAGAGAGAGCAGAACGAGCCATTTCTTCATCTTCTCTAGACATCTGACTACTAAAACTCAAGCTCACCATCTGCTGACCTTGCGGTGGCTGTGAAGCTTCCGTCGTCGTCATCTTCTTCGATTTGTCTTCCTTGATTTGGTTTCTGTAACTGTTCTTCTTCCTTAACCCACAACAGGAACGCGACTGATGCAATTCCTCAGTGGAGTTCCGGTGAGGTTCTTCGATTAAACCTATTTTTACTGATTTGGGAATGAATCGAAGCAAAAAGCTTTGGTTTTTATTAATGGAAGATGTGTGTGGATGAGTGGGTTTTGTGTGTGGTAAAGGTTTCTTCTCTCTGTCTTCTTCTGCTCACTCTTTTATATTTTGGTTTCTTCCTCTAAATTTTTAATATTTTTATTTTATTTAATGGGTTTGTTTTACGTATCCGTTAAGTTCGTATTAGTTTTTAACTATACTTTAATTACGTGTCGTTTACAGCTTGTTTTTCTCCTTTTTTATACAATAATAATCTTTGTTTCAAATAAGTAGAGGTGGCTAATAATACTCGATTTGTTAATGGCATTAATTATTATCCTATATATTTGGAGGTTTCGTTTGGATACATGCTACAGATATTTTGCGAATATAGTTACAGATATATTGATATGGAAGATTTTGAATCCTTTTCTGTGATTCGAATTATTTACATATTACTAAATTTTCTTAATTTTTTTTTTCATTTTGTGATATGGATAATTACGAATCCCAAATTAGTTTTATAAAAACCGGTATTTTTCATCATAGATGTTCAAATACATCGAAAGTAAATACTGAATCGATGCACATTTTTGTTTAGTTCTAAAATATAACTTTGGTTTGATTTGATGCGAATATGTAAGGTTGCTTGATTTTTTTCTTTTCTGAAATTTTAATGAAATCCGGTATCGTTTGTTAATATATACTTATGATCGAAACAAACGGAGCATAAAGGATATCCTATTTTTAACTCTTGTTAAAAAGGGTTTCTATTTGTTTACCAAAAAAAAAAAAAAAAAGGGTTTCTATTTTTTTGCTTTTTGTAATCGGATTATTATTAGAAGAAGAATATAGTTGTTAGTTGTTACCGAATAGTTAGTTAACTAATAATATAAAGTGTATCATTTCTTACGGGATTGTATAACCATGGCTCTTAAAAGATCGTTATTACGTATAGGGAATTTCATAATTTTATTTGATGTTTGTTTGCTTGTAGAATTGCTAAATTAAACTCCATATAATATTTTTAAAACTGATATCTCAGAGTTAAACAAAAGAATTATAAGGATTTTCAACAAAAAATGTTCTTCTAATATTTTTCTGGCTAAATGATTTGGAAAGTTAACAATTGTATTCTAATATCTTTCTCGTCCATTTATTTTCATTATGCCAAGATTCTAAGTTTCTAAACTATTTGATTTTTGTCGTCTGGTCTTTTGACATTAATACGCTAACGGTCAGTTTCAGGAATCATTTATTGCTTTTTTTTTTTTTCCTTTTCAAAAACCATGAATCATACTATATTGTTTGTAAATGCAAATTTGGGGTTTTCTATATTTTATTAGGAACTTGGCGTTCTCGAATTTTAAATGAATCCATCTTTCAAAAAAGATGACGGCTGTAAAGCAAAAGCACAAATGTGTAGTTTATTTTATTCTACCAATCCTATAGTAGTTTTAGAGAGCTTCGTAATAGTAAAATAATGCAATGACATTATCAAATTGAAACAAGTTGACCTGTATAGCTGTAATTTATACTAATATCGTAGTAGTTGTGCTGCCATCTTAATTCAAACATACATAATTGATTTTAGAATGAAACAATTAATTAGTTATACTTACTGCAAAATGTGAGTGAAGATTAGCTCTTTTAAATCAACAATGTGCCAATCTAACTTTGGCTAATGGGTGGGCTCGTAGTCTTTAAAGGAGTCAATCATGCATGTTTGCTTATGATATATAACAGATTTACTGTTTTTCATACTTTCTTATTTTACGGGAGGAGAGACGGAGAAGATCTTTCTTTTCACATTGTTGGGTTTTTTCGTCTATCGGCTTCTTTTTTTTGCAAGAAAACATATAAAATTAGTAATAATCTAAACAGACAAGCACTCCCTCATCTAATGTCTTAGTTGCCTAGTAGAGTCAGGAACTCGGAGCCTATCACAGAAGAGCTCCCCGGGGTCTATCATCATGACTCTCGAAGTCATGTGCGGTAGCAATACCAAACCAAATACGACGAGTAGTGGGGTCCTGAGCTAAGCCTTGGCTAAACCTTGGAAATGCCCAACTTCTTCATTCATGGCCTTTTTTGTTTCTTTGATTGATCTCCCTTTCGTATTCATTCGACCTGAGTCAAAAGAGAAGTCGTACAAAATAAGAAAAAGAAGTTGCGAGAACAATTAACGAAAATATTATAAGAATCAATATTCTTCACTTTTTTAATATCAATGTTTTCATCTTAAATAGAGCACGCATGTCTCTTACTTATAAAGATTGAACCATGTTAGAAATCCCATATTAACATCTTATCGTTTGCATTGTTTTTTTGTAATTCCAAGAAATTGCCTTATTATTATGATCTGATATGCATGCATGCTATTTAAAAATCTGATCAATCTGGATAATAATTTTAGAAAAGCGAGTACATAGAGAGTCAAGAGATATATTAAAGAGTTTGCTTTTAGTTAAATGAGAGAAAACAATAGCCGAAGGGCTGACTAGTGACTATCCAAAATGCCAACCAAAGCTGCCCAATCATATAAGCAAACATTTATTGGCTTTCTACTTTCTCCTCGAACAGCTTCGAAAGATGCAAACAAAGATAAAATACATTTTGACAACCAAAAGATTATGAAATCATTATAGGCTTAAAATATACTATAGGTCTAAATGGTAATGAATTTGGCA
The DNA here is from genome assembly GCA_028015245.1 of Cardamine occulta. Taxonomy (NCBI): domain Eukaryota; kingdom Viridiplantae; phylum Streptophyta; class Magnoliopsida; order Brassicales; family Brassicaceae; genus Cardamine; species Cardamine occulta. Next base: position 14,373,468 of record CM051379.1, on the reverse strand, counting down.
GCATTGCAGAATTTTTTTAGAATTTTTTAATTTTTTTTTTCAGAATCTAGCGGAATAACTTATAATTCAAATAGTAACAGATGAATATAGCAAAAATTGACAAAAAAAATTAATAAATTAATTAAATAAGCTAATAATTAATTAAACAATTTTAATTTTCATCAAGAATAATTAAATAAAATAATAAATATTAAATATTAAATATTAAATATTAAATTTGATATTTTTAATAATTTTATTAAAATGCATGAACATTTTGGATACCTAAAAATATATGAATTATTTTATTTTCTGTTGAAATACACAAAATTTTAAATTGCATATTTTTTACATCCACGAATTAACATATGTTGACAGAAAGTTTGTGTTAGGCCTGGATAAAACATCCGAAATGGTTTTAAAAACCTATATCAGAAGAATTAAAATCGAAGCCAGACCAAACAAAGAACCGATGAATACCCAAAATACAATTATATACCCAAAATATTAATTATATTTAGATTTAATATAATTAAATTCTAAAATTACAACCATAAAGATGAAACTATCAATTATTTTTAGACCAAAATAACTGAAATTATTTAGTTATATTGCAAAAATTTAACCAAATTTTATTTAATATTTACTAATTTTTTTTTTACGATTTTTTGGGTATCTAAATCTGACGCAAACTCGAATGGAACCGAATCGAACATGAACCAAAATTTATAAATATCCAAATGTGTCTTAGATATTTGAATCCAAAAATGTAAACAAGATCCAAACCAAACCCAAACATGTATTCGAACGCGAATGTTTAGTTTGTTTGTTACAACCAAAAAAATAAATAATAAATGTGTTTTTTTAATTGTTGAATCTGGCAAAATTTGATTAAATAACAAATAGTAACGGCTGAATTGTTGAATCAGCAAAATCTAGCTGAATTTCTTTTTTAACTTACCAGCTAGGGCCTATATGTCAATAATATCCACCAACGAATCTTCTTCACTAACACTTGTTTTTTCACATTATCCATCCAGTCTACACGATTTACTAATTTAATTACAACGACAAAATGAAATCTATATTACCCCAACCTCGGTATTTATTTAACAAAATTACATATATATATATATATTTACACACAAAGTAGAAAATGAAAATAAATAAATGGAGAATTAAAGGTGTAAACACAATGCAGGAAGAGAGGAGGCAGCTCACTAAACCCTTTAGACAATAATAATATCAACTTCTTTCCAACTCTTACCTTCCATTCTTAATCTTATTTAATTACTTCGTTCGTTGTCTTCGTTTTTCAATTTGATTCATCGTTGGGAGCTTCTACATCATGATCATCATCATTTCACCGAATCTAAGCAAACAAGAGAAACTTAGAAAAATATTTTGAACTTGAGATTAGTTGATTGCTCAAACTTCTTAATTAATGTCCAAACTTTTGTTGATTTAATTTTGTCAACTATTATTGATTATCGAGTACTAATATGTTAGTTGAAAAAAATATATATGTTAGTTGAAGGCGTGAAACTTACATGCATACACCATTTATTTCAGTAATCAAACATCAATATCAATATCAATATAAGAGATATATTAAGTCTTGTTTTGTAAAGTAACAATGAGTACACGTGTCACTTTAATAAGTTACATATGCAATGTCTTCATGGAATTATTGTGAGTGTGGTCAATAAAACAACTTTACAGATTGGAAATTTTCATATTGAATGTAGTAAAATAAAATAAGATAAAATAAATATCACAAAAATGATTTACAAATAAAAGAATCAATGAGTTCCTAAAACAGTCCAAGGCATGATTGATCGGTAGTGCTACAGAGAAGAACCGGTGGCGGTAGGGGACCAAACATAATAAATTCGTCGTAACATTCAGACAAATGTACGGCCTGGATTGAGAGATCTCCAAGATATCTCATGGGTAGGGCCCATCCAACGGTGGACCAAAAAGCAGATCCACGAGGTATGGTAACGACTATCATGTTTTGCTATTTTGTTTTTGCCGTAAATTTTAGGTTATTGTGTCAATCGATTGGATTATGTGACTAACGTTTCACAAAAATATAATCTAGTATGCTCACAAAGTCACAATAGAAAGAATATATACCCAATTCATATGAAGTCTTAAAAAAAAAAATTATCTCCTAACTTGAGGATTTTGGTGTATATTATGGTGTGTTCCTTGGTTGGGATCGAGTTATCTATATTTTTACTGACTAGTAGAAGAAAAAAAAAAGGTTAAAAATTACAAGTCTGGTCAATTCTTATTTTACATCAAATCTTACAACATTTGTTGGTGTTAAACACACGAGTTTGAAAGCCCATAAGAATTATTCGAAATTGTGATATATTGAATATAAAAAGCCCATTGAGAAATCAGAGGTTTTTCTAATGAAGTGGTTCGTGATTTTGTAATGGGCCTGATAGCATTTAGATATTCAATCTATTATCCTTCAAAAATCTAAAGAACCTAGTTAACTCATGAGAATGCAACATGTATAAAAATTATACTTCACCAATATGTGTCACAAATAATTAAAAAACTTTCACATGTCAAATTCATAAATAAAATTATTAAAAATATATAAAAAATAATTTTAGAAGGAAAAAAAAAACCAATAATTTGTTAATTTATCTAATAAATAACTAAAATTAAAAAATAATTATTTTAAATATAAAAACGAAAATAAAAGAAATAATTTTTTAAAAAAAAGGAAAAAATTATTGTTAATTTATCTAATCAATAATTAAAATTAAAAAATAATTTTTAAATAAATCTAAAAACAAAAATAAAACTAATTAAAATATCCAACTAATTTTAAAAGGAACAAATGAAACCAAGAATTTTTAATTTAAATAATCAATAATTAAAATTAAAAAATAATTTTAAAAAGAAAAAATAAAACCAATATTTTGTTAATTTATTTAATCAATAATTAAAATTAAGAAATAATTTTAAAACAAATACAAAAACGAAAATAAAACTTAAAAACCCATATCTTAAAGAAAAAAAGTTAAATAAGAATTTTTTAATTTATCTAATCAAAGGAAAAAAAACCCCAATATTTTTTTAATAGTTAAAATTATGAAATAAGTTTTTAAAAAATCTAAAAAACGAAAGCAAAGTAAATAATTTTAAAAGAAAAAAAGAGAAACCAATTATTTGTTAATTTATCTAATCAATAATTAATATTAATAAATAATTTTAAAAAAAAATCTAAAAACGAAAATAAAACTAATTAAAATATATAAATAATTTTAAAAATAAAAAAAGAAAACCGATAATTTGTTTATTTATCTAATCATTCGGTTTGGTTTTGTTCCATCTGCATTCGAGTCAGATTTGGATATACAAAATAGAAAAAAAAATATTAAAAATTGGTTAAATTTTTATAAATATAACTTAGAACTTTCAAATAATTTTTCATTTTACGTATGTTGGTTATTTTGTTCTAAAAACAATTGATATTTTTGGATTTATAATTGTACGATATATAATTGAGTTATATCAAGTTTATATATTATTAATGGTTTTGAATATATAATTGAATTTCTAATATTTCAGGTATACATTCAGTTTTTGGTTTAGTTTTTCAGATAAAGAAGTTTAGGATCTTATCGGGTTTTTGTCGGGTCCGATTCGGTTTAATTTTTTAGTTCTGATATTTTTAAATTATATATCTCATACGGTGACTAAAAAACAAATGACAAGATGGACCAAACTAATAGATGTAGTATATGTTTTTAATATGTTAATAATAAAATTATAATATAAAAATTAATTTATTTATGTAAAATATGTTAATAACTAAACTCTTTTCTCTAACGAAATATGATATCTACTTTTTTTTTAAATACATATTTATTTTAATAATTAGTTTTATTTAAATTTAATTTATTTTAAAATTAAGACCGCGGATCCTAATCTAGTTTACCATAATAAGCGGTATAGAGTTTACTAATACATAATGAATCAATGGATCGAATATGGGGAATAGATTTAGCAAGCATATATAGTTGGACAAAGATTAAAATTATATTCAGTATTTTTTTAGAGTCAATAGTTCGGGTCAAAAAATAATCTTATAAAATTATTTTCTAAGTAATTTGATTTTTTTTTTGGGCGAAAATATAAACCGCACTCAAACGCACCAAAAGTTGTTGCACCATGCTAACCCACACAATGGTGATCGAAGTTGGTATCATGCTAAAAAAGAGTGATCGAAGTTTTTTTTTTTTTTTTTTTTTAATGTCGGTGTCCAAAGTTAAAAGAAGAATTTATGTCATATGAATATTTGTCTTTAAAACCATTACATTAATCTACAGAAAAATCAATCTAGTGGAAGATCTAGCTAGACGATTGATAAAAAAAAAATCTGCATGATGATTTGATACACGTGATAATCTCCTAGGTTGGAGAAATGTAAACCGAAATCAATGGTTATGAAACTATATAATCGTAAGGCCGTAGTAGTCATTGCCCTCGTACATAGTCATGGCAAATCAAGGAAAATAATAAGGCACGTGAGGCCTCGAGTGCTGGCGTGACTTGCCTTTTAACTTGACAAAAATATAAAAATTCTCAACCAAATGGAGAGTCTAGCCCCACGTTGTCTCACCATCTGCTGTAATATGCATACGATTTATTCTGAAAATTTAATTACTTGACACAATGTCCCAGAAAACGTATTTGTCTTGTCATGGACATATGTGACTTCAATAGTCTTACAAGTGACAAATTCCTAGCTTCTCTTTTTCTTTTTCCTTTTTTCTTCTTCTGAATCTCCATTTTTCAACCATTTATAACTCTTTTCAATATGTCAAATTTGATCTATAATAGATGTTGATACATATATAAGCGATAGAACTATATATGTATGTAATCAATCTTAAATTTATATGGGAACTAATATTAGAGCAATCAATCAATGTACATCATCTGATTTCTGGAGGCTATAACACAATTTTTGGTTAGCACAAACAAATAATGAAGTGATTTCGGCCTAATTTATCGAAAATCTTTTATATTATTCACCATATTTTTGTTGGGATTCGTTTAACTTTATAAAAATGGGAACATAAGTCTACTTGTAAAAATTTCGTACAAGAAAGTTCTTGGTACATAGGTTATTTAACGTTTATTCTTTGCCCTAAAGGTGGCAGCTACAATCGAAAATTATTATTTAAATAATTAATCACAAAATTATAAAGAAATGGCTTTTTTTTGGTTTTGATGTTAGGGGTAAAAAACAATTGAAAAATGGAGTAGAAAATCAGAAAAAATATATTTAAATATAAAACCAATTCACCAAGGCCCGGCCCATCATAAACGAACATTAATGGCATAGTGCGTAAATAAACGTACTCTTCTGGGATAGAAAAGTCAGATTGTAAGATTAACCCACACTTATATAATTGGTCATTGGGTCTCACATCATAGGTGGGACCCACTGTCCCCGTTGGAAACTAGAGCTCATAAGCTGATTTCGTTGTCCGGCTCAATCTAATTCCAGCTTGGCTCGGCTCGCGTGATTTTCTAATCTGTGCTTCTGGTAAATTCGAGTACGTTGAGAATTTGGGCTGGGCCCTCTTTTGATCTCATGTGGTCTTAATTTTAGCACGTGATCCAACCTTCCTCCAGTGAATCTCAAAATGTAAACTGTTTATCCATAAACCAACTTGAAATGGATGATATTTTCTTTTTCTATTTTGACATCAGGATGGGATTTTTTCTTTTTAATTATGCTAAGATCCAGACTCAAATTTCTCTAATTGGTCATCAATATATGATACAAACTTCTAAAAAATAATTTTCCCAAAATTTGAGAAATTTTTACTATATTTTATAGTTCTCAGAATGGAGTAGAAGCGAGAATATTGTTGCTTATATATATTCTCAAGTTATTTTATAACCGGAACTGAGGGTCTGATATTTAACAGTCAATAAAACATATGCATTTCTAAGGATCATAACTTTTGGACGAAAATTAAAATTCTACTTCAAACCTCAAGAGTAAAATTGATGAACTAACGAAAATTGGGGGAAATGTCACTGGCACTAGTCTTTATTCAAGATGAATCAGAGACTAACAGCGGTGAGATATTTCAAAAAATCACTCATGTCACTTATATTTTAAATGATTCCAAAGACATTATCACGTCAAATTCCATGATGCTTTCGTGCATTAAGAGTGAAACAAAGATGTGGCATTGTTGTGATTAATTGAAGCCCTTCCTCAACCATTGTAGTCTTTGTTTTTTCAGTACATTGTCATAGTAAATATCCACATATCATTTGTCTAAATGGTGTATGGTATGAAAATTCCTCTCCAAGTTTTTGTAAACCCAAACAACCATTGCCTTGTTGTTCTAAGTGCTCAAACCCAAGAAGCAGTTTGAGTAAACGGAAATCGAACCATCCATCTCTGATTGAAATCAGTAAAGCATCACATGAGTGGGCTTCAAAGTGAAATGTTTTTTAAACTGTGACACTTAGACTCTTACCTATGATGAAGAAAACTGGAATCACCAGGTAAGATTGTTTGTTGATTATCGTCATCCAGAAGCCAGCACATTGATTGAGCTTCTTACTGTATCCCGCTGTGAAACTGCAGTTCAAAGGCTTTGGTCTGGTTATAAGAAAATGTCATGCAGAGAGACTGACAGAAAGAGAGAGGCAAGGAAACAAATTTAAGGAAAATATAAAAACACAACTTGTGCATCTGGTTTATTCTAATAGATTTCCTCAATGATTCGTCCAATAGACTGAGGTGCTCAGTGTTTTCTATTCTATGTTCGTCTAACAACTGAAAAAAAAAACACCAGAAGAAGAAGACTCAAATATGATTGACACATTCAAGAAGCAAAGCTTTATAACTCAAGCAACTATAAATTTTCACATCAACCTCATATGACACTCCATAAGCTGAGCTTGGTAATTCACTATTTTGTTACTTAGACCATGTGGTCGTCAAGGTAACATAGACTTCAGCAATTTGTCTCAGAGAGATTAAATAGTATCCAAGAAAATTCAAGAACCAAAGATGTCGATCCATATACCTCAATAGTTTGATCCATGTAGGAAAGATAAAAAAAAAACATCTCAGATATCTCACAGGCTTACAATTACAAAAAACGGTTAGTAATTATAAGAACTCGTGGCAAGCACCTTGCTCCTAAAAAGTTATATATATTTACATCATGATCCAGTTTCTTAAAAGTCTTCTTCAATGCATGTAATACATCAAAACAAATCAGCTCATATTTGTGTGTCAAACAAAACCAAAAGTTGATAAGAAGGAGGATATAGAAAGGAAGCAATACAATGAGTTTTTATTTCATTACTTCAAGGGTCTCCAATTTCCTGAAACGTTTTAAAAAAACACTTTATTTAGTTTCATAACACAAATTACATCAAAGGATAGAGTGTAATCCAAAATTTTAACATAAATCAGGTGAATAAACTCATATAAGTTGATTGTAAGAAACTTGAATACAGAACCTGAAATCCGGGTTTACTACTTTACCTTGTATTGAGGTTTGTTTCAGACAAGTTCTAGCTTTTACACAAATTGAAACTATAAATTGAGTTTAGCTTTGTTTCGAGAAATTTTAAAATCAACACAAACACTCGAAAAACCATGATTATTCTTTCCAGACCGGGATCCTCTCCACTGTTTCTATATTCTTGTCGTCCAATTGAAGGTAATCGATGAAGAGAACAAAAAAAAGAAGAAGGAATCGATGAAGAGGTAATGAAAAGAAATTGATTCAGAGAAACATATCAGATCTAAAAGAAAGAAGGAAGATGATGTGTAAGCTGATGTGTTTAATTGAAATAAATTGATTGGTATTCAACTTTTTTATTGACATGGCATCCCCATAATTCACAAAAATGCTAAGGTGTCACTCTTGAGAGAAACACTGCACTATTGCTGTGTTGATTTATGTTCCTTGATTAAGACAAGTTTGGTCATATTCATTTTTTTTCTATTATCAAACAATTGGAACATGAGGAACAATTAAAAAAAAAGTAGTTTGTATTAAATACTGAATCATTTAGTTGGTTGTTTTGTTACCTTTATTGCCATATAAACATAGTTGTATTCATGTCAAAAAAAGATATAGATGTGTTTTATTGGGAGTTTCAGTTTCATTACGTTCACACTTTGCTAAAACGTTCACATTATACTCATGACTCATAAGAAGATAAAGTGCGCAGAGTTATTTTGTGTATATAAGTTCTGGCCCAATTATTTGCGCACAATGATCCATTAATAGTGAAGATCCATCAAACAAAAATTACCACATTTTCCCGAAAGTTCCACAAAGGCACAAAATATTTGGAAAAAATCAGTTGCAGTAAACCCTCTTGAAGATTTTCCAAATTTCTAAGATTAAAGAAGTTATGGTATATTTGCAAACAAAGATTTTGTTTTGCTTCAAATATTTACACTTAAAATGAAGTCGATACTTGTAATATTAAACATGGGTTATGGTATTTTGAGTATTATTAAAGTCAATTCTACCTATAATAGTTAATTTGATATTGTGATATTTTCTTATGGATGCGAAAAACGCAACGTTTAGGTAATATAAATGCCGCCGAAACTGGTGGGAATGAATGAATAGAAAAACTTAGGAAGCTCCTCTATCATAAGATAAGAGCATTGGCTGGCTCACTCCTTCATGAAATATCGTTATCGTCCTTCTCATATTTATTACTTTTATTTCCTCAAAACTACAAAATAATGCTATCGTTTTTCTTTGTCTTTGCACCACCAAATAAAGATACTTTGATGTCTTTTGTATTATTATTAGGCCAAATGAAGATATCAAGTAAATGTTTCTAACTTCATTTTAATAAACGTTTCCATGTTTACTTGGCCTTTTCTGGTAATATTATTATTCCCTGGTATCGATATTTAGATATACTACTAGCTAGCCATGTTTTTTTCAAGAAAAGGGAACCACAAAAAAAATCATGTTCAGTAAACAGACGTTACAGATTTTTTTTTTAATAAGTAAACAATGTAAAAGTCTAACAGATGATAAAGTAAACGACGGTTACAAATTTGAACTAACTAAATATTTTAATTATAAGCCCAAAGACAAGCATGGTTAGAAATGCTAAAATAATGATATGGAAAATTTACTAGTTAAGTAGTTTCTTTGTAAATAGAAAAACATAGTACTAAGTCAGTTCATATATGTAATTTTGTGCCACAAGAACACAATTATATGGAGACTACAATAACATGTACAGTACTACATCCGTTGACTCTGTGTGTACTTAGTCAAATCCAAAGTGATTATTATGCTTGGAAGTTAGAATCTACTAGTAATACATTTGTAACACAATCTCTGAAACAAATGACATCTGTATCACAGAAATTGAAGGTTACTTTTCACCACATTAAATGATTCTTTAATTTAACTTATCTTAATAGGCTTCTCATTTCTCTTTAACCTACTTATGGAATATTAAAATGAGGTAAATAAAGGAAGTGATATTTCCAAGGCAGTGAGACATAAACACTGCAGGTTACTATCTCTCCATCTGCATCTTGCAGTGCTTTCTTTCTGTTTTTTTCTGACTTACATATTTTTATACTTAAATAATGAAACAAACCATTTTTAAACCTATCAAATATTATTAAAAATTCACTCTTTTTTACTCTAATCTTGTATTTCCACCACAACTGTCTTGTCTCATAGTCTTTTTTGGTCTCTCAAGTTCCCTAATAAACACTTTTCTCTAGCTCTCTCGAGAAAAGAGTAAAAAAAAAAGTTTTTTAGTTTATGGGTATTTACATGAGAAGCCAAACAAATAAGACTTTTGTTGTGGTTGTCTTTGCTTATTAAGCCAGACTCTCTAAAAACAAAAGAAGTGGGGAAAAAAAAAAAGCTATCCCAAAAGCAACCAACACATTTCTCTGTCTCTCTCACTCACTCTCTCTTTGTTCCATGGACTTGCAACTGAAGAAATGGAGAAGTCAGCAGCAGCAGAATGAGTCAGAAGAACAAGGCTCTGCAACTAAGATATCAAACTTTTTCTTTGATCAGATTCAGTCCCAAACTGCAACTTCTGTTGCAGCTCCTCTTCCTCTCTTTGTCCCTGAACCTACCTCTTCCTCATCTTTCTCATGCTTTACTCCTGACTCTTCTTCTTCTTCTTCTTCATCCAGGTTCCACAGTAAGTTCTTTCAAAAGAGCAAGACTTTTTTTTGTTTTTCACTCAAATATTTTAGTTTATTGCTGATATTTTTGATGTGGGTCTAACAATGTTAAATTTAGTAGAGATGGGAAACTTTTTCAGCTGGGCACAGTGGCAAGAACTTGAGCTACAAGCACTTATCTATAGATACATGTTGGCTGGTGCTTCTGTTCCTCAAGAACTTCTCTTACCCATCAAGAAAAGTCTCATCCATCAATCTCCTTTGCACTTTCTTCACCACCCTCTTCAACATCCTTTTCCTCATCACCAACCTTCTTGTCAGTCTCTCTCTATCTCTCTCTCTGCTTCTAATGTCTTTGAAAGAATTTTTCTTACTTATCATGAGTGCACATGTTTTTTTTTGTTCTTGATGTTGGATTTATGTTTCCAAGATCTAGAAAATTCCAATTCATAGCCTCACCAAACAAAAACAAGTATTTATATATATTTACTAATGAACATTCTTAATATCAATGTCTTGTCTTGAGTGATATTTTTGTTTGTTGTTTACTAATGAACACACTCTATATATAAATTAAAAAAAAGGGTATTGGGGAAGAGAAGCAATGGATCCTGAGCCAGGGAGGTGCAAGAGAACAGACGGGAAGAAATGGAGATGTTCGAGAGATGTTGTAGCTGGTCACAAGTACTGTGACCGCCACATCCACCGTGGAAGAAACCGTTCAAGAAAGCCTGTGGAAACCACCACAACTACTACCACCACAACAGCAGCCACAACAGCCGCATCTTCCTTTGTCTTAGGAGAGGAGCTTAGGCATGGACCAAACAACAACCACTTCTTCTCCTCCTCTGGTTCATCATCTCAACATCTCCACCTTAATCATCATCATCAAAGGTACATGGAACAAACAAAACAAAAACACTGTTTAATTGAAGTCATCATTAGCTTTGGTTTAATTACAAAAGGATTTAAGACATTAGTTTTGAATAAATATAAGTTGAGATTATGAAAAGTTAGTGGACTAGTTATTTCACTGTGAAGTGATGGTGTGAAGAAAGGGGTAATGTTGGCAATTGGGTGACACAGAGACTTATCATCCTTTGTTGTTATGATAAAAAAAAACATATTCTTCTTTTCTTTTTCTTTTGTTGAGCGATAATGATAACAAGTTGGATTTGATAGAATCTAAATTTTTTTTTTACTAGTTGGGTGAGACTTTTCAATCAGAGAAATAAAAAAGAGAGAGAGAAGAAATAAAGAGAAATAGATGTATACTTATATGTAGTTTGTAATAATTATGTGATGGTAGGTCCTCAGTGAAAGCTGACTAAACCTGCATACAAGAACCAAAAAAAGCTCTTAGATTCTGCAACCACTTCCTCTTACAACACACATTTGAGAGAATAAAAACATTTTAAATTATTTGACTTCTTTATTTTCCTAACCAAATCTCATTGATAGTTGAAAAGATTGAAACTTTCCTGTTATATATTGTTCAAATGTTGGATCTTCTTGTTGAAAATGTTCATAAAAGATTGTGACTTTGTTTCTCTCACAGTTGTTCCTCAGATATGAAACAAGAAAGCAACAACAGTAACAACAACAAGAGGCCATATGAAGCTCACAGTGGATTCAGCAATGGAAGATCAGACGATGGTCACATCTTGAGGCATTTCTTTGACGATTGGCCAAGATCATCAGACTCTACTTCAAGTCATATGAACTCAGCCACTTGTCATCTTTCAATCTCAATGCCTGGTAACAACACTTCCTCAGATGTTTCTTTAAAGCTTTCCACAGGCAATGAAGAAGAAGAAGAAGAAAACATGAGAAACAACAATGAGAGGGAGCAATTGAACTGGTGGAGCAATGGAGGGAACCATCACAATATGGGAGGTCCATTAGCTGAGGCTTTGAGATCAGCCTCATCGACAACGTCAAGTGTTCTTCATCAGATGGGAATCTCAACTCAAGTCTTTCATTGAAGAAAAGTGTTGTAATCTTCTTTGTTGGCCTCTTTTAAATTTTCTATGAATTGTTTCTTTTTTGAGATTGGAGTTGTGTTTGTTTTGGAATTGTTTTCTTTCCTCCTAATGCTAATATATTTATATCATAAAAGTTTGAGAATTTGTACAAGCCAGTGAAGCTTTTGTTTTACAATCAAACTAATATAAAGAGTCACAAGTTAGGTTTTCACTTAAATGCTAAACCGAAACAATTTTGGAAAACCAGTTGAAAGAATTAACCGGTTTCCGGTTTGAAGTAAACACTCCGATAGAGATGAAGGGTTTAGCCGAAACAAAACCTAATGTGTGTTTTTTTCTCTCTCCTTCTTCACCGACGGTGATAAACCTTCGAACTAAACCGAAAACTAACCGGAATAAACCTTTTCCAGAGGTTTTGTGTTTACCGCAGTCGCAGCACAGTAACCATTACCATTTCGTCGTTTCTTTTCGCCAGAAAGTTTCCTCCTTTAAGTAAGTAAGATAATTCATTTCAATTCAACACAAACTAAAAAAGTTTTAACCTTTTTTCTGATTAAGCTCAAAAATCCTTTTGAAATACTTGTTGCACTGTCTGATTGAAAGCTCTGGTTACAACAATCCTCAAATTCTGCACTTTATTGATCAAAATTTAATTTTTTACCCTCAATTTGTGCAAAGAGCTTTTAGAAGTTTGATTGAGTTATTTGACCAGGAAATGAAGTATGTGAAGCCATTGAACTTATTGGGTAATGCGTTGAAGACAAAAGTGTCAGTCCCTGGGAGGTTTCTCGGTTTAGATGTTGGTGATAAATATGTTGGCTTATCTATCTCAGATCCTTCTAATATGGTTGCATCTCCATTGAGGTACATATCATTCTGTTTCATACAGTAATTGTTCACTACAACATTAGTTTAACTAAATGTTAGCTCCATTTCCGAAATTGCAGATCATAATAGCTATTGAACAATCTTTTACTTCTCTTGCAGTGTTCTGCTCAGGAAGAAAACAAACATTGACTTGATGGCTACAGATTTTCAGAATCTGGTAGGTGCTTAAATTTTGATTCTTTTTAGTTCTTAGACTTAAAGGAGAGCTTAAACAAATACACAGCTTTTAATTCCTGTTAACAAGTGGAGGAACTATAATTTCTTAGTTGTTTTTGAGAATGAAGAAGAAAGTTTTGATAGTATTATAGATCAGTGTCTACTAAGATTGTAATGATTGATCATTACTTTCGTCCTACGGCTTTTTGTGATTAAAGGATCAAGGTTTTATCTTTTAGGTGTTTGATATCTCTATAAAGCTTAAGTTATATCCAATACGTGTCCATGACGTTGTAGATACTTTCTATCAACAAGTAGTTTGATAAACTCTGTTTGATTTTCACTGATCTCTTTGGCTCATTTAGGTCAAAGCATTTTCTGTGTCGGGCTTAGTCGTTGGTTATCCATTTGGCAAACTGAACAATGTAGAAGATGTAAGCTTTTTCTTCCACTGAATTGTTAAGTATTTTTCCTCTTCACTACCACTTATGACCTATAAACTTGGAACAGGTTGTCACTGTGAATTCTTTCATTGAGGAACTTCGTAAAACCGAAAAACTCAAGGATGTCAAGTACACATATTGGGACGAGCGGTTATCATCAAAGGTATATTTATGCAGATTTAAAAATCTTGCAAGTTCCTAGTAAAGATGTTAGAATTTAACTCTGTAATTTAGAAGCTTAAATTTCATGTGATACTGTCAACAGACTGTTGAACTGTTGTTGAAGCCCTTGAAACTGCATCCAGTTCAAGAGAAGACAATGTCGGACAAGTTAGCTGCAGTAGTTATACTTCAGGTACGGTTACTAATCTATACTTAGAGACCGATGGATTCTGTTCTTATGTTTCCTCATTTCTAACTTGGAAACCTCTTTTATGTTTGATTGTTACTTGCAGGAGTATTTAGATTACGCTAACAGGTATGTAAACACTGAGCCAGCAGAGTAAAAAGAAAATAGCCAAAGCAGCTAGTAGTTTTGGATATATGAATATAATGATGTTTGATTTGTTGTGACATTATCTATGTATACAATGACATCTTGCATCGAACTAAATTTTTATCTTTTAAGAAATTGTTTTTTGCCAGCATAAACCTTTAGACCTTTCATCGTACATCGTGTTACATCATAGTTCAATTTTAATAGAGAGGACTTGTATAGAATCTAGTACACAAAAACCTCAAACAAGTTTTCAGACTCTTTTAAGGTAAGATCCATGTGGATTTGTTTCTCCTTCATTGCAAGGTTCCAACAGTCTTGTTGATTTCCTCCAGTTTCTTTATCCTTAATCTTTCACTTTCAGTCAGTAGCTGCCAAAGAAAATCATCAACACACATTGGATCTGTTTTAGGAGTCGACAAAGCTTAAGTGGTTTAGACTAAATACCTCCATTAACATGGAAACAAGGTGAGCTTTCTCTTTGTTCTTTTCGTTGAAAGCTTCCAATGTGTCTTTGTATTCCTTCTCCTGTCATTTTTATTCTCTTGTGTCAGTTAAACAAAGCTGCAAAGTTAACAAGAAAAAGAAAAAGATTTTGAAGGATAGAAATGTGAGAAACCTTCTTCTGACAGCTTTGAGCCAAAGATTTGATATCTCGATTCGCCATATCGATTTTCTTCCTCACCATTCCAACTTCTTTTCTCATAGGATCTCCCATAATCTCTAGCTCCTGTTTTAGTAAAGAACGTTATTAACTCTTTTTTTCTATTTAGAATCCAATCCACCATCTTTACACTTACTTCCAATGTTTGAGTTAAGCATCTTGTAGCTTCCTCTGCAAAACCGAGCCGCTGTTGAACTTTTTCTTTAACAGTCATCTTCTTCCTTTCGATCTCTTCTTCTCGGGCTTGAAACCTCGACACTGCGGCTTTCCATATCTCTTCTTCTTCATTCTCCTCCATTGGTAGCTTACCGTTGGTGTTGTTGACTCCAGAAGCTGCAGCAGCTCCTGAGTTCTTGCTACTCATATTTTTTGTCTTTCTTCTTGTTTACTACAAGAAGTCTCTATGTCTGTTCCAACTCTATTTATGTACTTTTTTTTGTTGTCTTTTGCTTTTGCTTCAATTCAATCTTCTCAAATGAAATTTTGCTTTGCTTTTACACTATCCCAAAATCAAAGCAAGCAATCCCGCCAAAAGGAAAAGTTAAAGAGTAAAAAAAAAATCAATTTCGTAATGTTAGTGGAGCCAATCTGATGATCAAAGATGTCTTTTTGAGCTTTTCTTCTTTAATGTTTGAAAGTTGCAATCTTTGTTAATTATGTGTTTCAAATTTGATTAAAGCCCAAATTATGAAAATTAGCTTAGCTCAGACATTCAGCAACACTTAACCTGCAATATAAAATTTTTTTTTTACAATATTAAAAAACTGAGATACTTATGATTTTCTTTTAGGACTAAGCTGGTGAATATAATGAGATTATGTCTCTGAAGAAGAGGCTAAATTTACATATTACATTTGAGAACTTAAGAGATATATAACTTACAACAACGTTTACTCTGACAATTTTTACCAGAAAATTTCTGTCTTGCTTAAAACAACTCGAACTCAAGATGATCGCCAATGGCTTTACATTCAAGATACTTATTATTACTGCCTCCAGGCGAATCCGGTGCAGCCTCTTGTCCACCACCAAACTCGTAGAAATCCGGCAGCTCAGGCGGGATTGCACACCGGATCAGAGCCCAATTCAATCCTTCAAAGAAAGGATGTCTTTTGATTTCTGCTGATCCTTTCTCTGACCCGAGTCGGTTCTCTGGTTCCTTAACTAAAAGCCCTCTGATCAAATCCTTTGCCTGGAAGCTCACAAGCGGACTATCAGGAAACTTAAGGTTCTGCAACACAACATTGGCCAAAGTCTCGTCGTTGTTGTAACCTTTGAAAGGTGTTTTCCCATATAGAAGCTCGTAAAGGAGAACCCCGAAAGTCCACCAGTCAACAGCAGCACCGTGTCCTTCTCCTTTGATGATCTCTGGAGCTAAGTACTCATGTGTTCCCACAAAGGAATTGGATCTTGCTTCAGTTGGTTCAGCCACGAGCTGAGGCAATGATCTCTTCAAGTGTTGTTGGGCTTTTGAAAGATGATCAGCTTTTTTCGGCTTCCTACCTTGCTGTTGGTTTGAAGAGAGCCTCGGGCTGAAACACGAAACCTGGCAAGATGGTTCTATAATACAGAATGGTTGTATGCAGTTGGATGTGTTGTATGGACCTGAAACCCTAGCAGGTTCTTTACCAGGCGGAGAATTTGACCTGAGAAGAGTCGGGTTCACTGCACAGCGAAGTGAGAGGTCAAAATCCGTAAGCATAATGTGCCCATCTTCACGGACAAGAATGTTTTCCGGTTTCAGATCTCGGTATATGATACCAAGCATGTGTAAGTACTCCAATGCAAGAAGAATTTCCGCAACATAGAATCTGAAAACAAAAACAAATTTGTATCATCATCAATTTACCAAATTAATGATATAGATGTGAGATGTAAAAAGTAAATCGTTACCTTGCTGCAGGTTCTGGGAAACAACGGCCTAACTGCTTCTGTCTGAGGACATGAAGATCTCCTCCAGGACAATATTCCATGACTAGACAAGACAAATTATCCGAAGTAAATTGAGCATATAATGTAGGAAGAAAAGGATGGTCCAACATTTTAAGTATTTCTCGTTCGGCTAGTGCCCTCGGACTCTTCTTCCTTCTCGCCAAGAACTCGTTGTCCATGACCTTAATAGCGAACAAGCAGTTTGTACCAATCAGTTCAGCAAGATAGACTGTTCCTATATCTCCACAACCGAGTTTCTTCAAAAGGTTGAAGTGTCGTAAACCCAAAGAGCCACATTGCAACTTGACATGCTTAATCGCTTCCCATCTCACATCCATCGACATGTGAGGCTTATTCCCACAGCTAAATCTGCTCACATTGCTTTCCTCACTCATGCTTGTGCTCCTGCTATAATACCCTAGACTATCTTTTGAACTCAAGGAGAACTCAAATTTCTCACTCGAAGTTGGATTCTCTGTTTCCTTTCCATCCCTTGTACCGTTTCCACTGTCATTGCTTGTGGAAACATCTTGTTTCATGATGACAATCTCAGCTTCAGAGCTTTGACTTACATTACAAGAACCCGAGGAGTTCTCCTCAGCTACTTGATGAGCTTCTTTACCACCATTATTTGAAACAGAGCTCAAACTGTCTGAGTAAATCTCAGGATTGTGACTACTAGTATATGAGGGCGGGTGGTTTTCAATGCTGGTGCTCTTCAACGAACAGTGACATCTCTGGCAGAGAAGTTGATCTGCACTAGAATCTAAACAAGGAACACTTTCTTCATCCTTTTTAATTGGGATAGTTGCTGAAACCACCCCGATTTTTAACTTCTTCTTAACCAAAATCTTCTTTTTCGGTTGCTGTTTGGGTCGTGGAATCATTCTTGTTACCTTGCGTACTGTTTTGCTCTTCTCTGTTCCTGACTCTAAAGCAGATGAGAGAATTTTCTTGTCAAGCTCCGTCGCATTATCTTTCTTGCTAGAATGAGAAGGCAGTGATGTAACATGTTTGTCTATTTCTATCACATCATCTTCAACAAACACATGACTCAAAGGAGAGGCAACATTTTCATCTAACTCTATCTCATAATCTCCAACTCGCTGAGGCACGCTCATTGAAGAGCTTGGTTTATCATTTACCGGTACCAAAGATGTCTCAGCCAAGCTTCCTTTACCTTTGTTCACAAGAACAATCCCAGACTTGCTAGTAGATTCATTCGCAACTTGGTTATACAAACTCTTTATCCTATCTGCTTCCGAGACTCTAGGAGAAGCAGCTGCGGATTTCGACAACCGTTTCTGTGCAGCCAAGTCAGACGCCTTGGAAATGCAACGATCCCTCAGAGCCTGCTTCAAAGAAACCGAATCAGACATACCAGCAACTCTAGGCGATTGGGGTGTCCCCGGTCTTTTCATGGATGCAATTCTTTTCGAAGGGCTCGTAGTCCTGCTTGGACCGGCACTCGCACTCGTCTCAATATTATGAAAAGAAGAACTCATTAGCCTCGTAGATGACTTCACATGAATAGACTGAAAAAGCTTATCAATGTCATACTCAAGAGAACCATGATACTCTCGCTGCTGCTTCTGCTCACTTGATGATCCCAAAACCGATTTACCATATCTCCCAGAATGTTTTGTCAATCTTACTTCATCATCTTTCTCTTCAACAATCTCACAAGCTCCTGCAAATGATCCCATTGTAGCAGAGCTTTTAGAAGTAACTGAGAAAATCAAAACGGCGCCGTGTTATTCATCTTCTGTGATATGTTACTAAACTTCTGAAGTACAAGATCCTGAGAAAGAACAAAGAACTACAGAGTAAATTCAAATGAATGGAGAAGCAACAGATCTAGAATGCAAATGAATAGCATGAACCCTACGCAAGTACAGACAGAGATATTCATAAAATTAATACAGCGAAAAAAGAAGACATTTTTATTTTTATACATAAAAATTGAAATCTGAGACTCTAGAGATATTTGGAACATTTGAAAGTAAATTTAGTTGATTGGTGTGAACATAAACTGTGATTGGACCCATCATTTACGCGAGGGATTAAAAGAACCCTAAAAAATCGAAATTTACAGAAAAAAGGTTGGGAAATTAATAAATCAAAACCGTGTAAGGTAAGAGATCTAACAAACTATGAGGTCTGAAATAAGAAGGAATTGAAGATTGTTCAGAGTCTCAGATCTCAATAGCTTAAATTAACTGGGAAACAAAGAACAGTAGCTGAAGTAAGAGTGGAAGATTCAATGTAACCAAATTAAATGCAGCAATTTCTATTAAAAATATAATTTTTTTAAAACCCCACAAACAATCTCAAATGTCAAATCATAGAGAAGTGAACAAAGAAAACAAAACTAGCTAAAGCACACCCAGAAACTTCAAAAAAGTACTTAAATTTATGAATTGAAACTGAACAAAACCAAAGTGACCACATATAGAAAATGAAAGGTTGGTCAGAAAAAGGAAAAAAATTCTAAGAAACCCACCAAAAAAAAAAACTTGAATACGGTCCCCAAATCTCATAAGAAAAAAAGCAATAAAATGAAATTAACAGAAGAAAAAAGTGGAAATGAAAGCGTACACAAGAAAAAAGGGAAAGGAAAAAGAAGAAGCTAACCACAAATTAAAGGAAGAAGAAGGCTTACCTTTGCTGAGAAAGAAAACAACTCTAAAATTTAGGTTAAATCGGAGCTCAGATAAACCCTAATGGCCTTTAGCTTGAAGGAGGAGGAGGAGGAGGATTCAGAGAGAAAAAAAAAAAAAAAAAAAAAAAAAGATGGAGAGAGTAAAAGTTTTTTTTTTAAACAAAATTTTTTTATGGGGTTGGGTGTAATTTTTGTTTTTGGTGAATAGAGTTAAGAGGTTATCAAGTTGAAAAAAAAACATAGTGGGGCCCATAGCATATGTTTGCGAGTCTTTCATATAATTATTGTATGCCTCTGAAATATTAATTTAAATTACTGTATTTTTCTTCTCTGCAACCTTTCATATACTATTTCACTTCCAAGTTCCAACAGATATTTTTACACTGTTCCTAAATCTTGATTCAATTTTTTTGTTCAATGTCACTTTCGGCCGTAAAAAATTAGAAGAAAAAAAAAATTTAATTTTATAATTGGATCTATATTTTAAATTTTTATAAAATAATTATATTCATGGACTTGTCTAGTCATTAATATTATATATTGTCATGTCAAAATAATTTTAAAATTCACTCACATCAAATTTCATGATCAATAATTTACTTCTACTATCATGACACATTTGACCAGAGTCGTCAGATTGCAAAAATTTTGCCCGTCATTCATCGAATAGTGACTAGCTGGTCCGTACCCAATCTAATTATAATCTCTTCAAGTTGTATAACACAGTGTGTTGTCTTCATTCAATACCACCAAAAACTTAAGAAACATGCATAAAATAGAAATTTGGAATATAGTTTTCGATGGGTAAAAAAAAATTAATTACAAATTAAAATAAGTGGAAATTTCTTCAAATAAAAACGATAAATAATATTTAGTGTGTTTAAAATATAATTTATTTGCTAGATCCATAAAAAATTAGATTCTTAGTATGTGTAATTGTTCAAACGTCCTTTTCTAATTTTAAATACTACTAGTATATATATTAAGGTTGCATTTTTTTTTTTAGTCTTCCAAGTATAAGCTAGTTGTCGGTGAATACACCTTTTAGTCATATGTCTGAATTTACGTGGTAACCTGGTAGATAAAATTAGAGAATTTTTTCTTTTGAAGAATATAAAAGAGATGTGAATATTTTGTATTTGAAAAACAAAACAAAAAAAACTACGGAGCAATATTGTCAGAATAACAGGTAGCAGTGCATCATTATTTTCAAAATGCATTTCGACAACACTTCTTTCGAAGAAAAAAAAGATTTTCTTATTTTATTTTGTGAATATATTTGTGTGTGTGTTTTATCATTCTTTCGAATTCATAATATTATACCTAAAACAGTAGATTACGAAAGTACTACTGAACATACAATTAAGAATAACGCATGTTACTAACCAGGGAAACATTAATGATTAACGAAAGATATGTTCAAATTTAACCAGACAAAAATAATACAAATCAATCTAATTTTTTTTTTAAACACAGCATTACTCTCGAAAAAAAAAGAGAGAGTAGCATATGACTTCATGTTCAAACGAATTTTTTATTGAGAAAATTGGTTAGTTTTTAAGTTTTCATTGGTGATTTAGATAGTTTTAAGTTTTAATTTGACAAATTGATAGTTTTTAGGGTAGTTTTTTAAGTAATACCTCTTATTATCTCTTAAAAATTATTCATTTCTTAAATTAAAACTTAAAACTACTTAAATCATAAATAAAACTACATAAATCACAAAGACGGCTTTTTTTTAATGATGACCAAAGTGGCAAGTAGATAGATATATACATTGTCTCAGTACACTATTGTACCCATTGATGGATTCATTTGTGTTTATAGGTGTTGTTGACTCTTGAATATGATGGTAGGTCAATGGCTCATAGATTACTTTGGATCTCGTTAATAAAGCTTATACACAGTACATACAGGCGAATCGGTACTTTTCCTCGGTACAATATACTATACGATTGCAATTTACAAGAAATTAAAAACATTTTCCCCGTAAAACGCTAATAAATAAAATTTTGGAATGGTGTAAATCATAAGTAAAAAATATAGTCAATCGACGTTTACATTTTCTCCAACAATTAAAAAGGATTGAAAATTTACATGTTAGCAAAATAATTGTCTCCGTTGACGTTGTGACATTAAAATACGAACACAGTAGTATTTTCCCAAAAAATATCAAGTTTTTCTTTTAATTGTTTCATGTTGAAAAATACAGTATGATGATTTAGGTGAATATAACACAGAACTTTTGAATCTGGCAAAAAGTCTAAATCATAGTTGGAACGTGGAAGTTATGAAATAATGGACTTCATAGGCCTTTGAGAACCCTTGAGCCTAGGATTCTTCTTTCTGCGCCTTTAATATCTTTTCTATTGCTTTTAATCCTCATTAAATATATTTTAAAGATTAACTAACTCGAATTAGTTCATCAAATGTACTATCTCCGCTTCTGATTTCTTACTTAACTTAAAATCCAGCCATCACATCAAAAGATCGTATCATACAAACATATGCACGCGCATATACAAATATATGATGGTCCTGCTTATCATAAATGAATTATTTAATATTTGCATCTTTTCAAGAAAAACGATCGATGGAACCAGATTTTTTGTGTTTAAGAAAAATACTAAAGTTTCGATCATTGTAAACATTTTTGTTAGCGATTAAAATCATTTTGAATAATTATTCTTAGTTTATTATAATCTTCATATTATGTTTAGTAAACGTGCAATTTTTTTTGTTGGTTTACAATTGGCAAACTATTTATAATACTGGTACTATTACTAATATAAATCAGTAGATCGCAAAACATTTCAATATATAAATAGTCAAATTACGTATCGATGATTATAAATAATTATTGTGTGGACGGCGTACCAGAAACAACGGTGCACAAGGACAAATGATTTGAGTTATGTTTATTCTGGTAAGTATTAAACAAAACAATATAAACGAGAGCTAAGATCTGAGAGATAAGAATCCGAGGAAGATGAGATATATACTAAATAAATAATAGAGGAGAAATCAAATTAGTTTAGGTAAAAATAAAAATAGAGAGGAACAAGCTAGAGAATAAGGTTAGCAGTATTGGTTTCACATGTTTGTGTCGACAGGCCACACACACCCATAAAATGCTTGCTTGCCATTTTTGTCATCGCATGCATCTAAATCCACTCCACCAATTTTTTTTTATCCTCCATTTATTAATTTGATATTTTAGTTATATATATATGTATTTTGATTTCTACCATTTGAAAAAAGGAGCATCACTGAAATGCGTCATTGTACCTATAGTTTTGAGATAGGAATGCGAAAATTAGTTCCTTTAAAAACTGGTATTTATTTAATAGAGAAATTAAACAAAGAGAAGAAATATTGCTTTCAATTTTAATTTTTTGTTTAAATACAAAAATACGTGCATTATGTGAATTTGAATTTCAGTGGTAACACAACAACCACACCAATTACGAACCGTTAAACAAACATATCCTAGTCAAAATCGTGCGAGTTTATGTGAAAATTGTACGTAATTGAACTTTACTTGTAAAATATATATGCTTTTGTCTTGTTTAAAGTTTGTGTTAAATTGGATGTAGTGATATGGATTTTGAGCTGTGTTCTAAGTTCTAACAAACTATGATTGTTTACTGGTTGAATGGTTTTAATATCATGCATGTGATGTGTGTCGAAGGACTAAGCTTTCTATATTTGAGTTTCTTTTTTCTTTCTGATTTCATTGAATTTGTTATTTTGGGTGTTAAACCCTTAAAGCCTTAAAGGTCAGAAAAAGCCCAATAAGGCATACTTTTAAATTACTTACTACTTATCCAAATGACGTGGCACATTTGTGACTTTTCCACCAACTATTTTTCGGGTTAAACATAAGAATTAATCATTCCTTTTTTCCCGTCCTTAATCGTCGATATAATTATTTTCTACTTTCCTTCCTCCTTATATAGCATGGATCACGATCGTTGGATAATTTGAAGGATATAATCTTGCCACGTGTACGCTCTTCGTCTACATCCTCCAATCAACGGTCGCGTTTTGGTTAAGTTGTGGCCAATTAGACTAAAAGCTGTTCGTTCGTTCATAGAGTATTTAGCATTTTGCTCTTTCCAGTTTCTCTCTCTACACACCAACTTAAGCGACAAGATAACAAAGAGCTTCGGAAGATCGGATAAAATGGCGGAGAAGAGCTTTAAGTACATCATCCTCGGCGGTGGCGTCTCCGCTGTGAGTAATTTCTTCCTCTTAAAGATCATGTAGTTGCAATATACAACAATTTCTCATAATTGTTCATGTCCTGGAGCTCGTTATTGGTATTCAGATAGTGAATCGTAAGTTTATAACGTCCCGATCGGTGATTGGTTCTGATTTGATGCAATTCGCTGCTATTTTCTAAGAATCGTTTAGTTAAATGTTACAATCGCAATTTGATTTTGAATCTAACAAATCGCATGTCTCTCGATCCATTTTTTGAGATTCTCTCTTTAGTGTATCTTGGTTTGAGCTCAGATTAATCGTAGAACACAGTTATATATGCACTTATCAGTACCGAACCAAATTCAAATCTGATCTTGGATTTTTTGTGTGTGTAGGGATATGCAGCTAAAGAGTTTGCAAATCAAGGTGTTAAACCAGGAGAATTAGCAGTTATCTCGAAAGAGGCGGTACGATTTCTCTCGATTTGGGAAACTATTGCTCTGCCATTGTCGTATAATTCTTGATTTACTTAATATATTGTGTGGTGCTCAGGTGGCTCCATATGAACGCCCTGCACTTAGCAAGGGGTATTTGTATCCTGAAGGTAAGAAAGAATAACTTCCTGGTTTTGCTTTACAATGATTAGATTCGGTGTTCTGAGAAACAATTACGATCATCTTTCTGTTGCAGGGGCTGCTAGGCTTCCAGGTTTCCATTGCTGTGTTGGTAGTGGTGGAGAAAAACTTCTTCCTGAATCCTACAAACAGAAAGGTAATGAACTCTCTGCGCATTACCAAATATTCAATGCCTTGTTCATCTATGTAGTCCCACTGATCGATGACAATATCTATTATCCCACGGAATTTCTATAGCACTACATTACTCTCTATACAAGCTTCATTGATTACGCGACTGAAACTAAATTGTGCTCTCATTTTCGTTGGTCTTTGTGTTTACAGGGATTGAGTTGATACTAAGCACAGAAATAGTGAAAGCTGATCTCTCTGCTAAAAGTCTTGTCAGTGCATCTGGGGATGTCTTCAAATATCAGACTCTCATAATTGCTACTGGTTCTACTGTAAGTACTGATATCCATCAGCAAGCTTCTGACATATTCTTTGATAAAGAAGAAAGTAACTCTTTTTCTTTCCTTTTGCAGGTTCTCAGATTGACTGATTTTGGAGTAAAAGGTGCAGACTCTAAGAATATCCTCTACCTGAGAGAGATTGATGATGCTGACAAATTGGTTGAAGCAATTAAAGCTAAGAAAGGCGGAAAGGCTGTAGTTGTTGGTGGAGGCTACATTGGTCTTGAGCTTAGTGCAGCTTTGAGGATCAACAATTTTGATGTCACTATGGTTTTCCCCGAACCTTGGTGCAGTAAGTTGATTCATATCCTTATGTAATTTGGTTATTCATTTGTGTATTACTTAGTTATACATAATAAAAACAATGTTTACGCGCAGTGCCTAGGCTTTTCACTGCCGATATTGCTGCTTTCTATGAGACTTACTATACAAACAAAGGAGTGAAGATCATCAAAGGAACAGTGGCAGCTGGGTTCACCGCTCATTCAAATGGAGAGGTAAACCAATTAGCTAATAGGAGTGGGCAATCCAGTAAAGTCTAAACCAAATTATAATGTTATGTTTGTTTGGTGAACTGATTAATTAGCTTTTCCAAATGGTCTCGGTGTAAATGTCTTACTTGTGTAATCATCTTTCAGGTGAAGGAAGTACAACTTAAGGATGGGAGGTCACTGGAAGCCGACATTGTGATAGTTGGGGTCGGTGCAAAACCATTGACATCTTTATTCAAGGGACAGGTCGAGGAAGACAAAGGTGGGATCAAGGTATCTATCTGCTGCGTCTATGTTTCTTTTTTCTTCTTCTCCTGTACCAGTTGGAGTTGGATCTTTTAATTAACCGATTAACCTGTTCTCACAGACCGATGCATTCTTCAAAACAAGTGTTCCTGATGTTTACGCTGTTGGTGACGTTGCCACATTCCCTTTGAAAATGTACGGAGACGTGAGAAGGGTCGAGCATGTTGATCATTCCCGCAAATCAGCAGAGCAAGCTGTTAAGGTAAATCTTACAGAAGGGTCGAGCGTGTTGCATATCTGAAGAAGCGTTTATAATAAACTATGTATATGTGATACATTGTGGCAGGCAATCAAAGCGGCTGAGGGAAGCGGATCTGTGGAAGAGTACGACTATCTTCCATTCTTCTACTCGCGATCCTTTGATCTCTCATGGCAGTTCTATGGAGACAACGTAGGAGACTCTGTATTGTTTGGAGATAGCAATCCATCAAACCCAAAACCAAGATTTGGAGCATACTGGGTTCAAGGTGGTAAAGTGGTTGGAGCATTCATGGAAGGAGGTAGTGGTGATGAGAACAAGGATTTGGCTAAAGTCGCCAAAGCTCGACCTGCTGCAGCGAGTCTCGACGAGCTCATCAAACAAGGCATCTCCTTCGCCGCTAAGATTTGAGAGAAACACAACCATTGAAGGACTCACTTTTTTTTTATCTTCTATGTTGCAATAATAACATGTTTAGCAAATGTAATTTAGTAAATACGTTTGCTAAATAAGTTGTGTGTTTGTATTGCCTCTTTAAACTCTCCATGAGAAGTAGAGGATACTTGAATCACATTTACATTTTATATCATGTATTTGGTCTTCTTTTCTGTATTTCAGTTTTTGTGTTCGTTTTCATAAAGCACTTATGTTCGTCGTTATTCGTATTGTGGATAAACTGATTCATCGTCTGTTACCACTTATTCTTCTTCGCTTCTCAACGTCAACATGACTAAGACTAACATCACCAAGTTTTAGGATACCAATTATCTCATGTGGAGTATGTTGGTATCTAGATAGACTAGATGGGTGCTATCTCTAATACAGCTGCTGATGTGTGGTAAAAGCTGGATGCAGTGGTGCAATTTATGCTAAGCCTCAAGTAATAATATTAAACAACAATATTAAACAAAATTTAATACTCTAAAAAAAAATTAAATTAATATAAAATTTTCGGACAAAACATATGGAAAAATACTAACATTTGTTTTTATGGAGAATGTTAATGTAGATCAATTAAATTATATAAAAAAACCCCCCACGATTTACGTATCTAAGTCTTTTAAATGTTAAATTAAATATATATATATTTTTTGAACAAAAATATCAAATTAAATTTAAAAAATATATATCTTAGGCATATCAAAACAAATATATACAAGATGCTTCAAAATTTTGGGCATGGAGAAAGCTTATGTGAATCCGAACATCATAATCTCCTTGACACTCATGCAAAACCTGAAAATTTTTAAACAAATTTTTTTATCTTGGTTACTTTAAAATATATAAAAATTGTTGTTTTTATATCCTTAGATAAAAATCAAGAGGTTGATGTATTCATGGTGCATAACATCATTTGGATATAAGTTAATTTTTAGCAAATGTTTGGATGAACTTACCATAATGTTTGCTTAGCAACTATAGTGAATAAATAGATAAATAAAATATAATTTCCGATTTATTTGAATATACCCAAAGTATTAGAGTATGTTCTTAACGATTTATTTGGTTCAACAGTTTAGTAATTAAACTCAATTACTTAGAGATGATCGTTTGTGCAGAAAGTGCTTAACGGTTGAATTAAAAATGTTATATTCATTGAAATACCATCTATTATACTGCTTCCTTCGATGATCTTAGTCCTGCTTCCATCGATGCTAATATAAGATTGACTCTGCAGATAAAAAAAAAAAGGAGAGTTTGACTTGGTCAACATCGATCTTACTCAAATACACACCCTAAAAAACTTAACCCTCTTTTCTCTTTTTCCTATTAATGGGTACATTTTCCTATTACCGGGAGGGCTTCCTCTCAATAACCAAAGGCAAAGCGGGGTAAGGGCCACTAAGAAGACAAATATTTTCTACGAAAAAATTGTTTTGATTTTGGTTATCATTCTTTTGGTTTAGTTATTAAACCTGTTTGGACACTTATAAACGTTACCATATTTGGGGGGAAAAAAACGTTACCATCAAATTCATAATAAGTGTTTTAAGTAACGCTAATTACATTGACTGTTCACATGGGATTAGCCAAACTGTAATTAATTAGATAATGAGAGATGTGATGCATATTCATAAGTTTGTTGGTGGGCAAACTCTAATAAGTATGGAGGTCTTATTGTTAGGTCTTGGTCTTAAATTTAAAGTAACTGGAAATAAAGAGGACAGTGAAGCTCAACCAAAAATATTCACCAGAATATTGTTCATTAATTTAATATCTCTTTTTGTAATAAATATATGCTAAATTTGTGAGGAGGAGGACGAATTAACTGATTTTACATGTCTACGTTTTCCCCCCTACAAAGACAACAAATATGGTGGGACATTTATGACCTAAACAAATAACGTCACAGAACCTAATTAAATTTTTAGAATAGTTGAATGCTTAAACGTGTAGATACTTTACATAGACCATGATGGTTAGCGTTAAAAGAAAATAAAAAAATAAAAAAGAACAAACAGATAGATCATGAATTTTTTTAAAGGGGGTTTTGTGAAAAAAGATTGCGATTGTTTTTGAAATTGTAACAACTGACAAGTGTGAAAACATAAGAATAGCCGGTCTAAGCAATGCTATTTGATCCCGGAATTAATGAAGAAAATATATTCAATCTTGACGTATATAATTTGACTATCTCACACCATATTATAAACGAGTATAAACAGAACTTATCAATAATTCTTGTTCGATGTTTTTTTTTTAAAACTGAGTATTTCTCGAATAGTCTACAACGCTTTATTCAAGTCACCTCGTGGAACATTTAGGTGGTCGGACAAAAATTTCCAAGCTGTAGTGGAACGATTAGGTGGTCGGACAAATTATATCCATCAGTATGTTAATTAATCTTTTTAAATAGTATTATGCATTTGTCCTCGTGTTCTACACTGAGCCAAACAGATTTAAGTCTTGAGGTTTTTTTTTTTTTTCTTTTTCAAACTTAGGGTTAGATCCCATGCATATGAAAAAACTTAGGACCGTAAACAAAGAACTATATCTATGTGGCTAAACCAATTAAATAATAATTATGCATTTGGTGGAAATCGATCACTGACTTCGACTAGCAGAGCAACTACTCATCAAACGAAAACCACTATACCAAAAGAACCTGGTTGAAAGTCTTTACATTTAAAGATGGTTTATCACTTTTGAAATCTTAACTCGAATAAAATTATTATTTTAAAATTAAATATTTGGTGATAAATATAGAAATATATATAGTGCAATACAAAAAATATATATATCAACTTACAACATTAAAATTGAGGTTATGATTATGATTGGTTGCATAATTGAAAATCACTGGAATAAATATGTGATTAGTCGTGTTTTATCGATTAATTTTAACTGAGAGATTCCGCTATCTCACTCAGTAAATAGCTGTCATCAAAAGAATTGCCTCATTTATTATTTAGCATTTTGATGGAATTTTTCAGGGACATCTTAAATTTTGTCCTAGTGATATATCTATGTCGTTATTGTAAAAGATTTCAAAAGGTAGAGAGAGATACGAAATGTAGGAATCAAAAATAAAAGTTATATAGAAAATGAAATCCGAAAATGAGACTTTTAGAAAATGAAATCCGTTCGGACACGAGTAAATCAATGTGAATCACATGCAAGCACGCAAATAGATTTAAAGAGAGAGTCGTTTAAGTTAGTCGTCGTGCGAAGAAGTCAAACGTAAGATTAAGAAACAAAGGCCAATCACGTGGACCATATGCTTCTTCCGAGTCTTTCTACGTTTCTTATTCACTCTTCAACCAAACAAATTTTTATAAGCATTTATTTTTCTAGTCATCCGTCAATAATCAATATATTATTATATATTCCTGATCATGCATGCTTTACTATATTTATATTTTTGAAGGATTATTATACATCGCATGAGATTTAGCAAAATGTTCTGAACTAATGGTT
Source organism: Cardamine occulta (assembly GCA_028015245.1). Lineage (NCBI taxonomy): Eukaryota > Viridiplantae > Streptophyta > Magnoliopsida > Brassicales > Brassicaceae > Cardamine > Cardamine occulta. Next base: position 14,343,846 of record CM051379.1, on the reverse strand, counting down.
ATACATTCCGGTTACAATATTAGTACATCAAACCAAGATCAATTGATATTCAGACAACCCTGATTAAATTAGAATTGAAGATTTAAAAAAAAAAAAAATTATCGACTATACAACGTACTAGCTGTCAGTACCATGGTAGGACGGGCATGAACAGCCATATCTATGTCCACAAATTGGCGGGCCTGGCTGGCGATGACCAGGCGGACGGGTGGGACTGAAGAAAAAAAAAACATTTAATCGAAACAAATGTAAATAATTTTTCTTAACAATAATTTTAACTAATTTATCGCAAATTGAAACTCAATTGCTTTTAATGAGAAGTGGGTACCTTGAAACCAAAGTCAACTTAGCCAACCTTCCACGAAAATATCTAACATATGTCCACGTTAGGTCTCAGGACTACTTTGACTAATCCAACGTATGCCCATTTGGTTAAATATTAGATTCAAATATACTTTTGAGTGTACACCAAATTATAAAAATACGATACACCAAATTTTAATACTAATTAAAAAATTCATGATGATATCATTGTTGACGCATTGACGGTAAAATTCGTTTATTAAATATCCGACCATCATAACATGACACACACATATTTGTGTTTATTTTAAAAGTTCTGAACCAGCAAACGTAAGAGAAGTTAACGTCTGGCTAGCATATTATTTTACTCTTGAAAGATTTTGAATGACTCATTTAGTGAATCGTGAATCATGTTTAGATTGTTAGCCAAAGAGCTCAAATAAACAACTATTTTCAAATAAACAGACTTAATTATTACATATTTCGATATATGTAATTTTTTTAATTTGTTGATCAAGTCTTTTTTGGTTCACCCATACGTAAGCATTGATTCCATTAATGCACTTTAGTTAGAAACGGATCTTTTTTTTTTTTTAACTCCCTCTGCTTAGCTTTAAGTTTTTTCTTAACAAACTATCTTTCCATTTTATTTTGATAGATAAGTTTCACATTTTATTATAAAGAAAATAATTTTGAAATTAATTTGTATTTCGGTTCAAAACTTACATGGTTACTAAACAAAATAAAAATATGTAACATCTTTTTGGTTAACTAAAATGTTTGTGGTATTGGTAATTTATTTGAGTCTCGGATTCAATTTCCTTTGATATAAATGGTTATTTTTTAAATCAACACTCTGGTCTGATCTCAAAGAGTATGAGAGATTTCCACAACTCTCATCGTTTATCCAAAAAAAAAAAACAACATTTCTTTTCTTTTATATCATTGTGCAACATCCTTAAAACCGTATATACTTTGTACATATCATCCATTCTTTCAATCATAATTGGTCCGAGCATATCAAATTACGATATTTGTAAAGTTGTGCAAATGCCACAGCCAATTAAGTACTTAGTAGGTATATGTTCCTAAATCGAATATTTCAAGCTTGAATCCAATCAGAAAACGTTGAAGAAATGGTACTAGCTCCAATCATTGTTTTTTTAAAATGTACTTTTGTTATGGTGTATTCTTTTTGTTGACATATTTGTCACATTTTGACAATTCTTTCATGACATATTCAGTCCGCATGACGAATACAAATTTGTCATTTTTCTTCTACGCTTCATCAAGAATATATAGGAAACCAATTATATAAAATCATTATATAAGTATTAAATTTCTAATATTAGTTTTGTAAAATATATTTTCATTTAGACATTGTTTTTTATTTGTTAAATTTTAGACATCGTTTGTGTGTGTGTGTTAGAATTAGATTTTAGAAATTCTTTTCTGTTTCTCTAATATTATTAAATGTAGATTAGACTATCACTGTATTTCTGTATATATTATTCTAAAATTTCGTAACCAAGATAAATCACTAGAAATCAATCCTGTGGCCTAGATGTTTCGTCGCATCATCTATCCACTGAACAGCGTAACTTTATTTTCCTGCTGCATAGTGCAACTTTTTTTTGTGTGTAAGTATTATTATTTTCAATAATAATTAATAGTGACAGTTGAAATTTTAAATACGACATCTATTTCCAGTTTAACGCTTGTCATTTCCACGAGCGTGATTATTTTAACATGTTTGGTCTATATCCGTGTCCCGTCATTGAAATAATATGAGGATAAAAATGAATAAGACTCTAATAAGAGAAAATAAAATAGTAAGAAATATTGTTAGCCTGTTAGGTGGTGTCAAATTACAGGAAAACAAAAGAAGGAATATAATGGAATAATTGGAACCAAACTTGTATTATTATGAATATAAAGGATGTAGTTGAAACTGCAGAAGAGAAATATTTAATTATATACGAAAAGTAGATACAAATGATTTTCTACTAGATTCAAGCGTGGCATTGTATGCAATTTCCTGATGTAATTGTATTATGTAGTCTTATAGCTAGATTCTAATTTATAAATCAGTAATATTCGATGGTCATGTAAAGATTCTAAACGCACGGATCAGACTAATACAGATGTTACATTGCTTTTATGGCACACACATGTAAGTTAATATTTTTAGTAGTCGCGACTTAAGCATATAATATTGTACAAAATGCGGAATGATGATTAATGGTATGTTTGCATTAAATAAAACAAAAATACGGAATGATGATCTTCATCGACACAGTCACACGAGACAGTGGTTTGTTTTCTGTCCTAATATTGACTTCCTGGTCGACATCCAGACGTGTATTTATGAAGCTGTATAGTATGTCTAGTGATTCGAGTTATTACTTACTATTATTACTTTTGATACGTTTATGAATTTTCATCTACATTTCATTATTTTGTAAAATATATGATTCTTTTTAGATAGAGATATACGAGAAAATTGTATAAAGAGGCACATTTTTGTTTTACTTTTATGGGAGGTTTGGGAACTTAATGAAAATGCTCAAGTAAACGACCACTTTTTCTAAACCAAACAAAACAAAACATTTTAGGTTAATTACCTAATTAATCCCATCTACACACGCTTTCTTTTTTATGTCCTTTTAAAAAAAATCAAAATTGATTACTCGTTTGTCATATTTTTTAATCTTCTTTATTTTAAAATAATTTGTTTATATTTTATTTCTCAGTATAGTTTGGTTCTTTATTTTTATTTTTATAAAATCCAATTACTACTAGTACATATATTAGTAGTAGTAATTTAAAAAAGAGAGAATGTGGGGATGGGGTAATTTACTCATTTATCATTTATGTAATTAACCTCAAAGGATGATTTACTTTAGCATTCTCATTAAGTTTCGAAACCTCTAATGAAAAGTTTTAAAATAAGGAATAAGTGCCTCTTTATACAGTTTTCTCTTACTTTTCATAGCTATGAATCTAAACTATGGAGTTAGACAGAAGAAGAGAAATTCAACATGAAAAAAAAAGCTTAAATTTCGACTGGTTAAGAAATTTTCAACCTATCAAATCTAACCAAATATTGATGTATAAATCGCAAAGAGATTCTAGATGTGATGATTCTGTATATACTCTTTGAGGAAAAAGAGACTCGCACATAGCACACATTGCAATATTCTAGATAGTTCCATTTTCTTAAAAAAAAATTGTTGACATCATTACAACACTTGAAACTTGGATAACAACACCCTTAAAATGTAGGATCCAAACGACCATGCCTCCACTAAGGGCGTATAGTCCCAATCAATACATAAAGCTTTTTAACCTTTAATAATTTACACTTAAAACTACATTAACTGTTATTCTGAACAGAATAAATCATTGACGTGTACATATATCATAATATTCATAATCAAATTTTCACAATCTTATTACCTATCTATTTCACACAAGGAAAATAGAAATTAATAAAAAGTTGTCAAAAATTGCAAAAAGAATAAAATAGAAAGAAAAAAACACTAATTAGAATTTTTTATTAGAGTTTTCTATCTTTCCCATCCCAAAATTGAATAATAAGTAGGCGTATCGCTTATCAAGAACCTGGAGAGTTTTATTTTAAGAAAGTAAACATTTTTACTGAGCAACCAGTATTGGAATAAGTTTTTAATTTATAATGTTTGATCGGAAAAAAAAAAAAAACTAATTAGGATATGGTCCTCTGGGTTATTCTTTATATATAATAAACATAACACAACACTGAGAAACACACAATAAGTCTCTCTCCTTTCCATCTTCTCTTCCATATTCTGTGAGTTCCGTTTCTTGTTCAGACACTAAGTTCAAAGTGAGAGAGACTTCTGTGGTCTGAATTTGATTTAGTCCTCAGATAAGATGCAAGTCGTTGCCAACTTCGATTTCCAATCTACACCGTTCTCCCACGGCGCCGGCGATATCCTCATTTCTCCGGTTAACCGCCCGGAGGAATCTTTTGTTGATTTCACCAACGCACTTGATGACGCGTGCGTTGATTCAGCTGCAGTGAAAGTTCAGAAGGTTTACAGAAGTTACCGCACGCGCCGGAGATTAGCGGACTCTGTAGTTGTCGCCGAAGAGCTCTGGTAATTACAAAACTTAAGTTTTAGTGAAACTCTGATTAAATTTTAATTATGTTGAGGGATGATTAGTTTGAGTGATTAACGTTAATTAATGATGGTGAAGGTGGCAAGCAATGGATTATGCGAGACTAAATCATAGTACAATTTCGTTTTTTGATTACTCGAGACCTGAAACTGCGGTTTCTAGGTGGAATCGTGTGAGCTTGAATGCTTCTAAGGTATGCTTTATATGTTTTTTTTGTTCTTGTTAAAAATCAAGATCCATTTTTACTCCGTTTTTCTCCACATATTTATTTATTTATTTCCCTACTATTATCAAAAAATTAAGAGGAAAATATGTTAAGCTGTAAATATCTCAAATTTATTATTGTAAAGTTAAAAGATCCACTTGATTATAAAATTTTTGTAATCTTATGGTTTGTTTGTGATTAGGTGGGGAAGGGTCTATCCATAGTTGACAAAGCTCAGAAATTGGCGTTTCAGCATTGGATTGAAGCTGTAATTTTTTTTTTACCTTTATCCTTAAATTTCATTTTGTTTGTTTGGGTTTATTATTAAGATTTTTATATGTGTAACAAGTAGACTAAAAATATGATCTTTTAAAAAATTAGATTGATCCTCGACACCGGTATGGACACAACCTGCATATGTATTATGAAGAATGGTGTAAAGCTGATGCTGGTCAGCCATTTTTTTACTGGTAATGCTTAAATCTTCTTAAACCACATTTTCTCCCGGTTTATGTAAACCGTTTAATAACATTTCCCGGTTCAATTCACCATTGACTATCTAAGGTTCATTTGTTAGTGTTTTCTTGTAGTTCAAGAATCTTTTTTAGGTGATAAATCTTCTATACGTAACTTTGTAAAATATCGTTTTTTTAATAGGTTGGATGTTGGAGAAGGGAAGGATCTGGATCTTAAAGAATGTCCAAGATCGAAGCTTAAGCAACAATGCATCAAATATCTTGGACCTGTATGTCCCATTTCTTCTCTTGTCAATTTTGTTTTTACATGTTTTGTGGATTTCTCATATTAGCTTTTTTTCGTGGTATATCAGCAAGAGAGGGAAGAGTATGAGTATGAGATCATAGAAGGAAAGATTTTTCACAAGTTTACTGGAAAGATTTTACACACGATGCATGGATCTGAAGGGACCAAATGGATATTTGTTATGAGTACTTTCAAGAAACTCTATGCTGGTTTGGTAAGTTAAATCAAGTATTAGATCATTCTATTGGTTATGTATGAGTACTTGGTATATCAAACGAACAAGTTTCTAATGGATCATCTTTTGTTGGTTTATGCTTACTTCAGAAGAAGAAAGGAAGGTTCCATCACTCAAGCTTTTTGGCCGGAGGAGCAACATTAGCCGCCGGGAGAGTTGTTGTTGACAATGGAGTTCTCAAGGTAATTAGAATTACTAAGGTTTACGATTGTTTCAAAACGCCTATTCCCTGCGTTTGCGTTTGTACTTTACATGTGATTCTTTCACATTTCCAAAGTAATTTTCGTAGTGTGTTGTTTGCTTTTGTGATGTTTCTGTCTCTATTTGTTTTATCAGACAATCTCTGCATACAGCGGACATTACAGGCCGTCCGATGATAGCCTCGACACATTTCTCTCGTTTCTCAGAGAAAACGCAGTGAAGCTAGCCGATGTTGAGGTAAGCCCTTGTTCTACTCAACTTCACACAATCAAAATCTTCTTGATTGTATTTGAAAACTAATTTAACATGGTCTAATCTTGGTTGCTGAATGATATCAATTAGCTAGAGTGTGGATGTTTAGAGAAGAGACTACTTGAGAGATAATATAAGCTTTGTTTGCATAGGTGCACAAAGCTACTGAAGAATCCGACAACTATGATGAACCGTTAAAGAAAGAGGACGCAACATTCAAAGCAAAGACTGAAATGGATGAGAATGGTAACGGAACACTCGAGGAGGCGAAACACAGTAGTTACAAGAGAACGCTCTCAAGTGGACTTGAGAGTCCAAAAGCTGACGTGTCGCAGAAGTCTATGCTACTAAGGATCAACTCGAAGAAACAGTCAAAATCTTTACAATTAGGTAATCAACTGTCGCTGAAATGGTCGACAGGAGCCGGTCCAAGGATCGGTTGTGCAGCTGATTATCCAGTTCAGCTCAGAAAACAGGCCTTGGAGTTTGTTAATTTGTCACCAAGATACCGGGAAGCTTGATGTCGTCTGATCAAATATATGTTCCTTGTTTAAAGTAGTTAAAGCTCGATTAACGTGTGAGTGAGTTCATTTTGTTGTGTTTATTTACCTGGATGATATGAAGTAGTAGGAAGAGAATAATTAAGATGCGTTTTTGTGTAAAAGCTATTTTACGTCAGTCAGTCGCAAACTTTATAAACCGACAGCTCGCATTCTATCTTGAGTTAAGAATCATTTAGGATTTAGGAATATTGAGTTGGTGTTCGGCTACACATGTATAACGAGTTCTTCTAAGTATGTGACGTAATGTACATCTCGATGGGATTAAACACCCTAGACTGAATCCACTGTCACGGCGGCATAACCAACGAATTTTGAACGGTTATAAGATTAGAGTTTTCGGAACCAAAAAGAGTAGAAAGAAGCAGCTCTTGCTCCTTAATCTAACCTCTCGAACATTGTTTGAACAACCCAAATTAGGCCCAATAATAATCCCAGTTGAACAACACTTCATCCGAACTTCTCTAAATCTTTTACGCAATTGAGAAAGAGAGATTGAGAATCGTACAAAGGTAATGGAGTATCTATCTCGATCGCACAAAGCCGTAATATGAGTTTAATAACTAACTTCATTTACTTAGAGACAACAATTTGCACACCAAGTGTCAAACGAAGAGGTATTCATTGGTTATTTAATCAAATTTGTTGTGAATTCATTGGTTACTTTTAAATTTTAATGAGGTATGTTTTTATGTGATGATTAATATTTTCAAAATTTTAATATGAAAAAGAATCACTTAAACTCATTTAATGTTTCAAATGATTATAAAAATTTGGTTTCTAAATTGAGTGATTTTATTTTGGAATATCAAAACATATATACACAACATACTTCCAATTTTTGGGCATAGAGGTGTATATGTTATGGGATAATGGGAGATTATGTGAAGCCAAACATATTCTCCCCAAAACTCATTAAGAAACTGAAAAACCATGCATCAACATTTCTGCTGTGATTTCTCTATCAAAACATATAAAAAAATTTAGACAAATTTTCTTTATCTTAGTTACTTTTTAAAATATATAAATAGTTGTTTTTATATCTTTAGATAAAAAAGAACATCATAACTATCCAAAATGCAAAAATCAAAAGGTTAATGTATTCATGGTGTATAACATCATTTGGATATAAGTTAATTATTAGCTTTAGAAGGTTTTGACGAACTTACGATAATGTTTACTTACTTCATGTATAGGCTTGAAAGTTTTGTTACGGTTTAATTAGGTTCTGATTATCTTGTTTTAGTTAATGTTTTATCACGCGTTTATATTTGAAGTTGAAGCTTTGACAATTGACACTTATATTATTTAAACTTTTACTAAGGTAACATGATAAAAAAGCATACACATACCAGATGATTCAACCTCGTTGATGGTTATTCCTAAGGATTGAAACCTTTTCTCCAAGCCTCCTTCCAAATCTACCTTTACTTGGAAGTAGTGAATTGGTTGGATATCAACCGATAATCTTGCTCTAATGCTGTTTCTGAAGTTCCTAATATAAACTTCAACTTCCTCTCTCTTTTTCTCACTCTTTTTCACTCTCATCTCTTTTTTTTTATCTTTTTCTTTATCATTTTATTATTCATTCCCATTTCTTTCTCACCATTATTTGGAAGATGAATGTCCTATGAAACACCTGATATTCCAGAAGGCACAGATGCGTCAGGTTCTCCTCCACGGAGGGTTACAAAACAATATACTACAGAGCTTTTGATGGCAGTAAAAAGTTAGGATAGAGAAGGTATTTATCTCCCAAATGATGATGAGAAAGAAATGGGAAATGAACACCTTCTCCATCCCAGCTTCCTATTGCCTATGTTGTTCTGTAACCCTCCATGGAGGAGAACCTGGCGCACCTGTGGCCTCTGGAACATCAGGCGTTTCATAGAGCATTCGTAGTGGTTTTTTTTGAGCTATAGTCTGAAAATTCCCTAAATTGAGAAGCAAAATCTGAAAAACCCCATTCATAAGTAGACAAATTTATCCTTAATGATCTCTGAAAACAGGTTATATAGTTTTAATTGTAAGTGATACCAAACAAAACACTATGGTTCAGTGGCAAAGTATTTGGTATGCGTGTTCATCTGCTTCGTGCAACCAGTGTATAACTAGTATCCAAAGAGTATTTTTGTCTGAAGGGAAGGTATATAGATTAAATGGAGATATGGGAGATTTCATTTTCCCATTTAGGGATATGTGAGACGTTTTCTCCTTTTTTTTCTTTTCTTCTTCTTTTCTCTTCAAGCCTTGGCGTCTTTTCACCCGGATGCGTTCCTAATGCAGGCGTTTCTCACGCTCCTACTCACTCTCACGATTAGGCTCCATTGTCGGCCGCAGCGGATTAGGTTTAGAAAATTAGATCTAGAGATTCTGCCGTGTTAAAATTAGAGAAAATTAGGCCAACTAGCCCCAATAAGAAGCCCATATGCTCTTTACCCAAAATTAGGCCCATTTCAATTGAGAAACACTTAATCACTAAACCTTGAGGCAATTGAGGGAGAGAGAGATCGAGATCGTCGTCAATGGATTATCAGCAACAGCCGCCGCCGTCATCTGAACCTTCGCCGTCACCGTCTGATCGTCCCTCGGGAATTACATCACCGGAAACGCCCTCGAACAATCAGAATCATGAGATAGAAGACATAATGGCTTGCGTCACGGCTTTGGAAGCTGCTCTGCTCCCATGTTTACCCGCTAGAGAGCTTCAAGCTATCGATCGCTCTCCTCATCCTTCTCATCAAAGTCAGTCCTTTTTCTACTCCTTCCATCTTAAATTTCAATTTTTAGAATAAGATTTGACTCAACTTAGTAATTCCCAGTTTCTATAGTAATCTGCTTGAGAAGAAGATCACTTATATTAAGCTTTTTACTCGTTTAATGTTCAAGTTCACTTACCAAGTTCACTTGTTTAACTTAGTGAATATTTGTTGAGAATTTAGCTCAAATCTAAGCTTTGATCCTAATTGAATTCGTTATTCGACATTACAGCTTCCCTCATTGATCTATGATGATTTGATTTGTGGATTGAAACTAAGGGAAATGGCTAATTTCTTATTTTCACCTCTTTGAACACTATGTAGTTGATGTTGAGAGACACGCCAGAGATTTCATGGAAGCTGCTAAAAAGCTTCAGCTTTACTTCATGGGATTGAAACGAGAAGATCGTGCGCCTACAAGAGCTGAAAGTCTTAAGAAGGTTAATCTTTTTGGTTCACCTCAAAACCAATCAATGTGAAACTCCAAAAGCACCTCTTTATCTGTTTTGTTCTGTTCTTAACAGGAGATTGCAGTAATGGAGGAAGAGCTTAAGACGAAGGAGGAGCTTATAAAGAAGCACACAAGGCTTTTCCAAGAATCTCAGAAGCTAGTGAAAGAACAGATAGAGAAACACCGAGTAGAGCTGGAGAAAGTCTAACATCCAAGTTTATTGTTTTCTGTTGTTATGGATCTTTTAATTATGTTTCAATAGTAAATAGTGCAACTCTCTACTCATTATTTATCCATTTGTCTATTTTACAATGCAAGAGTAATTTGCAGACGAGAAAGTGATTCCATCAGCAAATCCACATCCCCTACGAATGTGCAAATACACTTATTATTTTTGTGTGGCTTTTATAAAAGTCTGTCTAGGAGATTCATTTACATGGAAACATAGAAGAAACTTCTCATAGAAAGAGTGTTAATAGCTTCAACTCATATATCCTCCATACGAGAACCACTTGTGTTGAGTGGTTGGCTTTCCAAAGGCATGTACTGTGCCATGATCCCTCTAATTTCAGCATCCATGTAACTCTGCCAATTTTAATTGTTACTTAGATATCAATCTAGATGACAAGATCTTTATAGATTTAATATGATAACAAGACCAGAGTAAAGAACCAACATACCCTGATCCTGTATTTGTAGATTGCATATCCAGAAAGACTTGCAGCACCCACTACGATTATAAGAACCCACAAAAAGCTCCAGCTGAGTTTTGTTGATCCAACTTTGCCTGAACCTACACATTCACCAGATTCAAAATTAGAAAATCTGATTAAGTATGGGTTTAAGAGTGAGGAAGATCTCTCTTCTTTTACCTATGCAAGTGTCGTGTTCATGCATGTAAAGCAGACCATTGCTGCAGCTGCATTCGTAACTTCCCCATGTGTTTTTACATTTACACTCTGGGCACTGGCAGACCTTTTTCTCTTTACACTCGTCCACATCTAACACATTCAATCAGAAAAATATGATTATGAATTTGAATTCTACGTTTTTATGTTCTTATTCTTTGATTGATTACAATCTAAGGTTACTCTGCTGATTGTGTATCTACACAGGATAGTTTAGACCAACATGCATGCATATAAACAACAGAGGAAGAACATGTTACTAGTAATGCCTGCCAAATAAACCATCATGACTCCATAATAAGCATATAAAAGACTACCAGTAGTTTGAAAATAAACTACATTTTCATGCTATTCACAAGTAATAAAATGCATATTATACCACAGCTACTCCACCGTTTACTTAAAACATAGAATGGGTATATATGATATTTTGAATGTTTAATTAGTGAAATACTCCAAAACATCTTTGTTAAACGGGGAAAATATATTAGCGATATAATCATTCATATGACTATGTGCACATCACTTCACCAAATATTTGTAAGATAAAGAAATACTAGACTGCATTTACAAAGCACTAGACTCGTATGATGTAGATGCTTTCTAATAGTACTTCACTACACATGGCTACTAAGTAGTAACCTATATGCAAGTAGACCAAATGTATATAGATGCTAGTAATTATACCTTCACAGTTCTTCACTCCATCTCCCTTGAACCCAATTGGGCATTTGCAATCATTTGAATGATCACCCTGAAAAATCGATTTCAAGAACCAAAGAAGTTTTACTTTAAGTTAAGAAGATGATTGTTTTAAAACTAGACATTGGCATAGTAGACAAAACACTTACTTGGCAAGCAGAGTAAGTGTAGCTGCCTCGGGTTTCTCTCCAGCATCCTCCATTGTTGATACCACAATGCAAAGCTCCAGAGGCTGCCAAGTGAAATAATGTTGAGAGTATACATACCGATACACAAATGCACCTTAACAAAAACTATAGTAAGACAACTTATACGGAAATGGAAAAATCTATAGAACGGTATTGAAAACAATTTAAAACATTGTTTTCTACAGAAAGGGAAAAAAAATACATCACTTTTCCGATCAGTTATATGATTGAGTTTCCTTCATGTTTTCACTTATTAAAAACAAATATTATTCAGTAGTCATGACAAGTTATATTCTCAATCTTGGTTCCATAGTTTGATGCCTAGAAAATAGTCACAAGTGAAGATTTTTTGGATTGCTTGATTACTCATTGGTTTAAACCCTTCAAAAGATCTGCACGTGACAAAGTACTTGCAAAATAGACTAACTAAGCAGATACTATGAAATGTTTCAGTATCCTGTTCCACACAAAATATGCCAAGATACAGAAATAAAAACTTATTTTACCTTTGCAGTGAGTGTAACCGTCACCAGCAAATTTAACACCTTGAACAGTAGGACACTCACACAATCTTCCCCTAAAAGTATCCTAAAATGTCATTCAGATCAAAATAAGAGTAATCAGTCTTAGTAGCAACAACAAAACCAACAATTGGAGAAAGAAGAAAATAGTAAGCCCAAATGATACCTGGCATGCAGTTATGTTGGAAGCTTTGTCTTGCCAGCACCCACCGTTGTTTTCCAAACATTCATTAGTTTCTAAATCTGCAAAAACCAGAAAAGAATCTGAAGACCATGTCCTCCCTCGGTGCTATAAAACACTAAACAAAGTAAAAAGGACAACTATCCAAGGTTTGAAAAAAGTTTAATATCTGTGATTCTGTGTCCATCAACAGAAATGTGATTGCTGAAAATTTTAAAGAGAGTTGTGAATATTGTGGAGAATAGGACCTTCAGTGAGACATATAGCTGGTTCTGTAGACTCTTGAAAACCTGAACACATAGCTTTCAGCACTGCCCCTTTTTCCAATTTACCTAAGACCATGAAAGATATCATTTAGCAATAAACAAGGAAAATGCTGTAGACAGGGAGAAAGAGCTGACAAGTCATCATTTTCCAATACCTCTGTATTGTCTGTTGTTCACAACAAGAGTTGGGAGTATAGTCACGTCTCCACGGGAACCTTTGCCTATCTGAAATAGACTCATTTCAATAACACAAAACAGAACGGAGAATATATGGTAACTTAAAATCGACAAGATCTAGAAGATAAGAGTAAGAGCCAGTTGGTTACAAGGGGACAAACCTGGGATTCTTGCTCTGCTTTAAGAATTGGGTTCTCAACATCTGCTTCAGGGTCTCCGATACACTTGTCCACCTTCTTGAGATCAATGCCTGAATGCATAAAACAGAAAGAAAAGTCAAAATTAGCTATCTTGAGTTGATAGTCAGTAAAATTAGGATGAAACGCACAAACTTGAAAGTAACAAAGTCAGCTGGATGTTCTATATCATGGATGAGTTGATATCCAAAGCTACTATTTGGTTTTCAGCTAACGGCCACAAATTAATGGTTTGCAGTTACACTCAAATTCATATAAACGTGTGTCAAAAGATGAATGTACAAACAAGCGTGCCTATATTTGTTAGGGGTAATGAAGCATTATACTCACCAAGGGACCTAATAACTTCGTCTGCACACTCCTTGGTGTACTTCTTCTCCTTCATAGGACACCGGATGGCAAAGTCAGTCACATAGTCCCACCAGATCCACGGCTTACCAGTCTCATTCATCACTCTATAGACACAAGCCTGTCGTAGATTCTGAACAACAACATCCTTCCCATCATACCCTTTAGTAAAATCCTGCTCAGGATCAGGCGCACAATACCTTCCATGGTTGATACACTGAGACTTACACTGTTTACTCAACGTAAAAGCTTCAGGACAGTACCACGTAATGTAATGTGGCGTAAACTGAGTATGCCCTCCTTTCTCAAGAATCTGAGCAGCTCCTTTGAAATTCTTAAGAAACTCAATCTGAGTATCACACTTCTTTCCACACTCATCATTGCTGTTAGTCCAGAGCTCATATTCAACACGTTCATCAGGATGCGGAACTGACTCAGTCCAGTCTAGCTTCATGTTAACCATGTCACCACCAGAAAGCGCAGACTTAATACTATCTCCCAATGATTTAGTGATGAGAGCAGAAGGAATAGTAATGTTTTGAAGATAATCAGCATCAGATTTATCTTCTTCAGGTGTATCCATTGTAATCAATTGCTCAACTTTACTATCAGCAACAAGAATCGCTGCTGCTCCAGCTTGTTGAGCTATCCATGCTTTCAAAGTGAAATAACAATCTGTTCACACAAAAAAAAAATACAAAATTTTACTTCCACAATTGAATTAAAAACAGATATTTTCTCAAGATATTAAAACCTAATTTGAGCAAATCCAATTAAGGAAATTTAGAAATCGAACCTCCACGATCGATAAGGACAAAAGTTGGTAAACGTCCAGGTTTAGATTTGAAAGAGATATCGAAATCACTGTAGCTTTTACAAGCTTTCTGATTCGATTTCGGATACACGACGGCGCCGACTAATGTACCACCGTATTGAGGAACTCCGAAATTCCCAATTGCACATTCGTAAACACCTTTGATCGAATCAGGTGATGTTACTTTGAGATTGTTCTTCTCCACCACGAATCTAGCCATTGCTAGACTCAAAACCAGAAGAAACGAGAGAGTGAAAAACCCAAGCTTCTTCTCCTTCCCCATGATTTAAAGCTTTGGGGAATAACAGAATCAAAGCTTAAAAAACTCAGTAGTAATTAAGATCCGAAACCCTAGAAGGAAGGTTTCGAAGCGAAAATGCAAGATTCTGCTTTGTTGAGTTTGATTCGTTTGAAGGAAATGAAACGGTTAATGATTTTTAGTAAGGAGTCTTATAAGTTAAGGAAGAGGAGAGAAAGATTTATCTAATACTAATTCTTTATTGAAATTACGATTAGATTCATGAATGTTAAATTAATTTAAGTATGGAGAAGGGTTTTATTGAAATGTTCTTCTTTGTCGTTTTTGGAAATGTGGATATATCAAAATAAGAGTAGTTAACAAATAAAAAAATGTCTAAGAATAGTAAACGGGAAACACGTGTGCAATATTTTCTACTAATATCTTTATGATCCTAAGAGCAGTGTACTGAAAAAAGAAAAATCGTGTTTCAACTTATTTGATGCTTTATGTTAGAGGTGGATACACCCATTTCTATTTTCTTTAAAAGATTGTTGACCCACATTTTTATTTATTTTGTTTTCTATATATTTTGAGAAGTTTTGGACCGATCATACATATGATATTTTAGGACATTGCCCTCCATGTTTGTTAATGTCCTTATATTAAGTTATTAGATCACGTATTTAGATTGATTATCTTAAGGATAAACCGAAACCTTCTTCATGTGGTATAAGAAGGATTAATGTAATTATGTAAACAAACTTAAGTTAAGTTGAATAATAACAGGGATCATAATCTTGAACTTTTACACTTGTTTTTAGAAAGAAAGAAGAAAAAACGATTTAGAGATTTAGAGTTCAATATAATAACTTTTTAATTAAGTATCCAAAAGATTGGGGAGAAGATTAAAAAAAAAAGAAGGTACTTAGCATAGATTGCCTTCTTTGGTTTATGACGTAAAATATTATTTTATACACACTTGCAATACATTTTTATTAGGCCAGGGATACATTGAGCCAAACAATTGTGATTTGTAAATTGTGACAGTATCTGTACATAACAATCTTTACTTTTGTAACCACTTCACAACACAACAAGCAGATCATTGTGTACCGGAAAAGAAACGAAGTAAGAAGCTTCATGTGGCAGTTCTTTTAACAAGAGAGATCCCACTTGGGTCACCACCCCATTCCTCAAATACAACTACGAGGTTCCCAAACGGTTTTAGCCATGAACGAGGCACATGGTACCTGAAACATTCATATATCAATCATGTGAATTAGATTTAAAGCATAGAAGAAGAAGAAGAAGAGAAAGACAAGTCTTTCTTTTTAATTTCTCACCATCTTTGAGAAGCTTGGCCACAGTTGCTGTAACATTTCTTCTCGTTGTAAATTCCAGCATAGTTGCAGCGTCCACAGGTCCCACGAGCCGTGTAGGCAGGCCAGTGGCGTCCAATGTTATGTCCATTTACCCAAACTTGACCTTTCCCCATTGTGTTCATGTCCAAAGCCAATGGTTCGTTGCCTTTCGGTGTATCTAAAGAAGACTGAAAATAAAGACATCAAGAATCTGATATGATCACATATCTCATACTATGCCTATAATTATAAGTAGAACCACCCACCACAAAAACTATATTGAAAATGTCTATGAAACTTGATAAAGCATGTATTAATAGAACATTCTAAGTATCATATATAAACCTTTTAAAACAAAGTCTAACACATTTTTGTTTTAAGAAACTGGGAGAATATTTTTTACCTTGTACCAAGTCAAGGGTTGCTTCTTAGCCACGAATGATTCTTGTATCCATTCCACAGAGGAGCTCCCGGTTACGGTATGAAGGTTCATAGCTTCACCTTTAGTACCAATCTACATAAAACACACACACATTAATTTAGTTACCATTGTTATGGTTGGTATAAAGATGCAGTAACAGAGGATTCAAACTCGTTTGCTCTTAAATGTCAAGATAACCTTGTAGGACCATTTCCATTTAGACATGTCCCATGTTCCGGAGTTAACTCCCTTCAATGTAGCTGGACCTAAAACTCCAGTATTCCATGTCTCATAATGCACACCAGCGTTCTACAAAAAAACAATGGAGATCAAGAAACTCATATCGTAATCATTTTCATAAGACAAAAAAAACACAGAGATCTGAATAATCCATCAATACAAGATCAGAACTAACCGGGAGACCCACTGCAGTACTTAGCAAAGCAAGCTTGTTGATGCCAACATGCAATTTTATCTTTTGACTAAATGTGAACTTATAGTTGCTCAGTGCTCCATAACTAGTTCCTAAAACAAAGAAAATGAATGTTTTAGGTTTTGTTTTTTTCAACCGAAGACGAGTTTGGCTTATCTTATATTACCTGCAAGCTGGCCATTAACGAATACATGAAGAGCATGTCCAGCTGAACAAATAGTAAGAAAAGGATCAACACCAGTCTTCAAGAAGCTCTCATCAGAACTAATTGTAATGCTGAGTAACACCGGAAATTTAACATAAAACAAAACCGTGTGATCAGTAGTCATCAAGATATTAAGATTTCCAAGTCAAAGAGTTTAAGAAAATCACTTACTCTGTAAGATACCAGAAATAATCTGTTTTATCTCTGGTCATGCTTACTTGTTCCACAAGACCATCTACAACAAACGTACCATCGTCATTTGAAGAAGGGCTTTCTTCGTTATACGATTGCCAGGAAAATTGTGTGCTAGTAGGAACCATCTTCATAAGTATGGTTGGTGCACGGATCTATATCACATTACACATGCAGAATCAAGAACACATATATAGGTCAAGATCAACAACGTCAAACAGTCCTAAAACTATTTGAAAGTCATTTATTAAAAGTACTTAAAATTTTAGGAACCCCAACATACTTCACATATTCAAATAAAAACTAATTTTTGAATCGATACCTATTCAAATGCACCAATTCCACAAGTTGAAAAGACAGTCCTAAACAAAATAACGTTTTTGATATAAACTTTTTTTTGGGTTGAAACATAAAAATTTATTGCAACAAAAAAAAAACATTTTACAATAAAATGTGGTAAATAATTATTAACCTTTGCAGTGTTGTAATATTCGGTTTTGCAGTCAGGTAAAATACTGACAGACCAAGGAGGTAAATCATACGGAAATCCCCGAAACATAACTTTAACTGGATAACTCGTGTCATAGTTGGAAAGAAACGCAGCACAAGAAGTCTTGGAGTTGAACACATGAGCCTGAAAACATAATCCCAATAAAAGAAATGTATATATGAATATTTTATTTTCTTATCTTCAATATTGTTTTCTTACTTCTTGTTTACTTCCGAGCGATGTAATGGTGGGATCAACAGAGACCAACGCAGGTTCACACAACTTGATGACCTTATGTAACTCTTTCAAGTGACTATACTTGGGTTCTCTCAGTAATCCTTTTCACATTTAAAAAAAGAAAAGAAATTAAACCATTAGAAAATAGTTGATAATTGATCAAAATCGAATAAAGAGATCATTGGTGATTAGGTAAAGTCAAATCGAAACTAATTACCATATTCATCAAGGGGAGCATCGTAGTCATAGGTCGTGGCGATGAACACACCAGCTGTTCTATCAAAGTTGGTCCCTCCATGATACTGTAACAACATTTTCTTAATTTAATTCTTGAATCATATTAAATTTCATTTTTATGTATTTCTCATTTTAAAAAAAAATATGGTCAACACGATAAATATTTAAGTTAAGTTTTTTATATATATATATAAATTATTTAAGGTTTTGTTTTTGTTGGGTACAGTAAAATTATTTAAGTTACCATATAATAATTGACATAAGAACCACCGTTCTGAATGAAACGAGCCACGGAGAAGGCAATGTCTTCGACTGGTCTATATGGTGAAGCACCTCCAAATTCCGTGAACCTGAGCATTATTAAGTGACCCACACACATATATTAATATTCTCTATTTACGTTACAAAAAGAAAGAGACACATACATATATATATATATATATATTTTGATAAAAAGGTTTAAGAGATACATATATCACAAAAATGATTCTATGTTAACTGAATAGCTCCGTAACTTACCAACCAGTCCAGTTCTCTGTCCACAGCTTCGGCTTATTGTCAGAATTTGGTTTGAAATTCTCACAATAAAACCCATTGCATGTATCTATCTGTTATACAGTGCAAGAAAAAAAGCCTCTTAGCAGAATATTAATATTTAACTCCAAACGTTGAATTTTTTTGTTAAATTGTTAAAAGTTAAAAGGTGAAGAAAAATTTGTCCCCATGGTTTCTTTTTGTTTTTGGCCGGTGGCCCCATGTAATTTAAATGGAAAAAGACATCAAACGCAACAAAAAAATAAACTAGGATAACAATATTCAATTGTAACCATATATCATAAGACAACAATTTCTAACAAGGAAAAGAGAAATTTTTACATTAAAAAAAGGCCATAAAAATATTCAAAAGGAACCCACCAAGGAAAGAACGAATGATATTCAAATTATGAAACATACAATAAAGATTTTCTATAATACACATACAAAAATGACGAAATATTAATAATTCTTTATCAAGAAAAAAGACAAAATACTCATAATCAAATATCTTCTTTCCCTTAAAGAATATCTAATTGCCGACAACACAAAATTAATATCTAATGATAATGTATGATTCACCAATCCGGATAAGGATATAAAGCTAGCCCCAACTTAAATGTAACCGGGTTTCTTTCTCGAATCAAAATTTATTTCAAATCAAAGAAATAGGTTATAGGTAGATAAAAGACAGAGTTCAAAAATAGAAACTTCACCAAACTCAACCCTACTAAACTTAGCATTAAATTGATTACGATATCATCTAAACCGAAATTCAGACAAGGATTACCCACAACCATAATATAACATCCTAATAAATATATATGTATAATTAAGGGGAAAATTAAAATAAAATAAGAGGGGAAAAAAAAGAAGAGATCAGAAAGATACAATGGGGTAAGGAGCATCATCTTGCTTGCACATAATCCATGGGACACCTGTGGACAGTCCCAATGCCATTTCAGCTGTCCATTTTGAGTATGCCTTTCCTGATGCTCCCAGCTCCCATTGCATTGGTCCATACTCATTCTCTATCTGTCCATTTTTTTTTTGTTCATTCACATTATTATAATTTTTGTGTATCAAAATAAACAACAAAGAAGACACAAACCTGTGAGAGAATGATGGGTCCTCCTTGAGTCTCAAACAGCTTTTCTTCTTTCATCATATCCACAATCTTCTTTGTGAATTTTTGCATTGCAATCTTTTCAATCATCACATCAAGTTGCAATTTCAAAATCAGAAAATAAAAACATAGAATTGTAAATTAATTTTAATTAAATTTTATACCTTGAAAGGTTCATTATCTGCTCTGAAAACTATACCAGGGACATATTTCAGCCAAACCGGAAATCCCCTGAAAAATCATAAATTTATATTCGTAAGAGTTTTTTTTTTTTTTTTTTTAATAGAACATACGCACTTTGTGTTTATTGTATTTACCCAAAATTCCACTCGGCACAAACATATGGACCAATTCTTAGATCAAGATATAGACCAGCTTGCTGCACTAGCTTGGTGAATTTAACCAAATCATACCTATCCCCAAAGTAATACTGGAGCAAACAAAATAGAGCATTAAGATTTTATATAACTTATGAGTCAAAGTAAGAAAATTGTGTAACTCCTCGAATTACATTTCCAGGAGAAGGTTCATGCCCATTCCAGAAAACATAAGTTTGTATAACATCCAAACCTCCTTCTTTGGCCTTCTTTATAAGATCAGGCCACATCTGCATAGAACATAACATCCACAAGTTTTTATTTTTAACTTATTCTATACAAACAAATATATATATAATATTGTAATCAAATTGCCAAGACTATGAGGAGAATCCAGAAAAAAAAAAAAACGTGCATAGAAAACCAAAGAAGTCATTCAGAAATTATAATCAGAACCTTAAAAAGTTTGCATTTGATTAAAAAGAAGCTAATTAACTACTATTAATTTTTTATTTATTTATGTGATAAATTAAGAGATTACCTCAGGTGTGCTTCTTGGGTAGTGAATAGAACCAGAGAGAAGGATTCTTCTCTGTCCATTGATGATTAAAGCTTTATGATCATAAGAGACCACTGCTTTAGTTGTACAAATCAACGATGAAAAACACATCATCGCCAGAAATATCCATGCTTTATCCCTAAAATGCATACCCATTATTTTCCCACTTTTTTTTTTCTATAATGAAACTGGTAAAGAAGATTCGGCTAAAGTTATCAGCTATTGGGATTGGAATGAATGAGGATCTAGAAGGTATGTATATATGTATAGGCTGGCACTTATACTACTGTACGTATAGATAATTGAATGCATATGAAAATGAGGAAAAATCATTGGACATAATGACTTTAAAACATTGTGGCCTACTAGTTTAGTGTTTTTCATTTTTCTATATATATATTTTTGCTAAATTCTATATTGAATTGTTAATTGAACTTTCTTCACCTCTATAGACTTTAATCATGCACATATTTTCATATTTTAATATTTTTAAAATATTAAATATTTTCTTTTGTTCACGAAAGAAATTTATAATCTAAAAGTGGTTAGTCAATAACCATCACTATTAAATGTCATTATGATTCCAAAATCATATAGACAATGGATTATGGATGGATATGTGATTTGCAAAAAGGTTCGGCCACACCCATATTGTTATCAATCGCTTACTGCAGACTTGAGAAAAATGTGACACATTTTAACTATATCTATATGTATGTGAGTATATGACACCTTCTATTGACAAAGACAACTAAGCCTATGAATAGTTAGTCGAGTAAGAAAAATCTTTGAAAAAATTGGAATACAGAATGCAAGTTGTGTGGTCCATGACTCTAAAGTAGGTAAAAATATAGAAGTTTACAAATTGGCAGTGTCTTTAGAAATTTAATGATGGAAAGCTATTTGTTCCAGTAAATTCTATATAAATGCAAGCTATATCCTCTAGAGAAAGTGAAATTATATGTTATTATAGTAAATCAGTTCAATATAAAATTTCATATGAAATCAGAAACTATCAAGTTTGGTTGCATTAAGAAGGCACACGAGTAACAAATCTTACGGCTTCAGCTAAAATCTTATAATCAGAGACAAGACATTTAATTAGTCTTAGTTAGCGTACTGAGAAATTTATGTATACTACAATTTCCAAGGCCACATCTAACATTTCTCAATTCCGTTAGAAAAGTCTTCGGTGGCCACATATTAATTAATGGTTATCATTAACTAACTAATCTGTACGCCGTGATTAGAATTAGATTTGGCAACAAATACAAACTGGTTAAACTGGATTCAAGTTTTCCTACAATTGATCCAAACAACATGGTTTAGTGGTAAGATGAGCCTAGATCCTGGAAATGAGATTGTACTCTTATAGTGCGGTTGAATTCAATTTCTATTGAAAACAAAATTGTTTTCTTTACATCACTTGAACTGTTAAGATTCAGTGGAAACCCGCGATTAATTTATGGAAATTTTCTATCAATAGGCATGTTCAGTTGTTCACTTCTGGGAATAGTCAATATTGATCTCTAGTTTTGAATTTTCTTTTTTTTTTTAATCTAACAATTATCATTTTTAAATGTTGCCCTTTTAACCTAAAATTTTACTAATTACACAGGATATATCTTGTAATATATAGTTTTAACTTGTAGCAAATAGGTTTCGTCCAACCAAAAAAAATGGTATCAAATAGGTTTTACTGTTTTAACCTTTTAGACATAGCTGGCATGACTCTGAATCTGCTATCTTAATCTGAAATTAAACCGACAAATAACAAACCAAAGAAAAATTGTCCAACGTACGTTAGGTACCCCTACAAAAAAAAATCATTTTGTATCATTTATTTTATATTATTGTATTGCAAAAGAATTTTACATCATTTAAATAAATAATTTTTAAATTAGTGATGCAAATAATTTATAATATTTTATTAACAACAGATACAACTATACAAAATATTTGCATAGTTTTTTGTAATTGATATTAATATGTGTCAGTTGCAAAACAATGTTAATATTTTCTAAGGTTATTATAAGGATTTTCTGCTAGAAACCGATTGAACTGATATTAAATATTTGCACTATTTTTAAATTAATATTATAATTATATCAAATTTTTAAAATAAATTAATTTTTAAAATTTTTAAAATATATGATACTGATAACCTTATCGAAGTGACAAGATACACCAACTAAAAACTTGATTATCTAAGTGACAAAAAACAACAACTAAAAACTTGATTATCTAAGTGATAAAAGACAATAGATTAGAGAAAACAACTAAAACTTGATTATCTAAATGACAAGAGACAAAATAACATAAGTAAAAAATAATTATTTAAGTGAAGAGACTAGATACTTCTTCTTTTTAGATGAAGTTGTATAACTGTTATATCAACGATCGAGTCTAAAAGACTCGTTGAGAATCTAATAATTCACAAATTACTCCATCTTATAAATTCCAACAAAGTCCAACTCTTGAAGGTATTTGTTAATATTAAGTATATTAACTTTGATATATGTGGAACGATACGAGAGAGACAAACATGTTAAAATGTCCCAATAAACCTAAAAACTAGGTAAGTTACTTTTTCAAATTAAAATAATGTGTTTACTGATTACCCTTTTAAGCCGGATTATTTTTTTTGGAAATGCTGGTAAATTTATTGCTTACTTGTAGTGAGTTTACAAAAATATTTCTACAAATATATATATTTATTTCTGAAATAATGTAAAGAAGACGGTGATTATTTCGAAGCAAATCAAATAATTGATACTTTTTCAATTTAAAAGAATGTGTTTACTTATTACCTTTTTAGCCGGATTTTTTTTAATGTTCTGGTAAGTTTATTGCTGATCTGTAGTGAGTTTACAAAATATTTCTACAAAGATATATGTTCAATTCTGAAAATAATATAAAGAAGACGATGATTATTTCAAAGCAAATCAAATAATTGATAATGTGAATGCGATCATAAATATAACAGGTATTTGTGTTGATCGAATTGATTTAATGAAGAAAAAAGGGTTAGCTAATTAGTCGTGTGTGTCTAGTGAAATCCACGTACATTTATCTATTCGTTTTAATTCAAGGATAAGAACAAACCAGATATAATTTTTTCCTTTTCTTTTTGTTCTTTTTTTTAAATATTATTATTCTTAATTATCACACACATGTTTTTAACAATATAACCCTAAATTTCATCAATAAAACCTTTACGTACTTTTTTTCTTTTCTTTTACAGGAATGGATAAATAAAATTCACCAATGTGACAATGTCTATAATATTTAGTTAATACTTTTTTTTAGGGTTTATTACGTATTAAGATTTATACCAACGCTTTTTTTTTTGTTTTAATTAGTTAGACTTGTGCAAACACACTAACACTGTAACACACACAAACATTACTCTCATATATTCTTAAATGCCGACTTATACTAATACCTGTTAAGCTGGCATTCCATTGACTAATGTACTTGATTGATTTGATAAACATTTAAACAGTAGATTTTTTTTAAGCTTGATAATTCGACATATATATGGAGAAAAAAATTGTCTATATATGCTTGGAATTTCATATCCACGTTTTGGCGTTATAACATCTCTCTATCAGGCTTGGGCTAGTAAGCTTAAATTAATATAAACACTCAGCTGAAGCCCACATAGTTTAACCAATAGTTAACTTGAAACCAAACCAGAGAAACAAACCAGATCTATAATTGATTATGGTTAGTACTTGGTTGATCATACTTGGTTGATCATTTATGTCAAACCAACCAACTCAACCAATTTCTTGGATGAGATCAAGGAGCAAAGTCGAAAAGATGGCATTCCATCTCTAACCCTTCATTTTTACTCCATATTCTATTTTGGAATAGAATATGCTTCAATCTTATTCCATTTTCAACTCCATAACAGAATAAAAAATGGGATTATTCTAAATATAGAATAATTTTATCCTCCACTCTATTTTTTAATTCATTACTCCATTTTAGAGTAGAGTTAGAATACAATTCAACTCCATTTTAAAATAAAAAATAGAATAATACATTGGAGATACTCTAAGAGCATTTCTAGTGGTCAGATACACACATAAATATCTAAAATATAAAATAATATTATTTTTATTTATTTAGTTAATTTTTTGTTTGTTAAAAAAAATCAGAGACGTTTTTTAAATGAGAAACGTATCTAGTCTCTTTCGTACTTTTCATAAAAAAAATTTTATTAAAATAATGCAGAGTATAGAAACGCGGCTGGGAATGCTCTAACAAGTTGTAAAATTACTAAATTTGTAAGCAATGCCTAGATAGTTATTAAGCATTTAATTATGACTCTTTTGTTTGTGTGTGCAATTGCTGCTACCTTTTTACTATTTTAATTTTAATAAACAGTTACATTTACAAAGTCATAAAATGGGAGTATTTTATTAGAAGAAACAGTTGGCACAAAATTTATCTTGAGCCATATTTGCCGAATTGATTAGAACACGAACGTCTAAGTCAATTAAAGGAATGAATCATGGGATCCCCTATATTATTATTTTCCCTAAATTGATGAGTTGAACAAGTTTCAAAATTGTTTAATCAGTCAGTATCTATTGCGGAATGTAAATATATGTAAATTATAAGAAAAAAATAAAAATAGTTCATATGCTGACAAAAAAAATAAAAATAGTGTCAATGTTGGAATTTATTTTAAAATTTGTGGACTTGATAATTACGCTATTTTACGTGTCAATGGTTATAGAAATGGGTGTGGCGTGAACAGTGGTATAACATATCGCATATGCTATTTCGATTGCAGTATCCAAAAAGAAGAGAAAAGTCACCGTCCTTAATTGGTTTATATATCTAAAATACGTAACACATGCATCATTCATATCATATTTTTGATTGTATTAAGGAAATATCCATAAAGCATATTCGTTTGTACCATGTTAACTAAGCAACGTGGCCACATGACATGATTTATGTTCTTCATCTTCGCACGTTACCATCGGATTACATGTTTTACTCTTTCTCGTCTTCCTCACCTGTTCATTGCAAGACACGTGGCTATCCATTTTGTCGCCGTTAATTCGAACTTCAGATTTTTGGTAGAGAAAACCATTTTTCGAGACAATTATAAATATTTTATTAGGAATCAACATGTAATTTCCATGTACTTTGCATACATGATCAATATTTTTGTAAAATATATATGTAGATAATTTCTATGATCGTGGAACATAAAAATTAACATTTCCTGATTTTCTTATAAACCTGAGTAAATCTTAGATATTGCGGATTGCCGCCCCATTAAAATTTAAAGTCGACCAAAAGAAACATATAAACATTATAGTAAATTCTTAAAGGACAAAAATTTATGTGGGATGGTACCAAATCGCCCGTATATGTGGTCTTGAGGCTTTCTTGCTCTACATACTCCAATCGACGATGGAACTTAAAAATTTGACCCATTTCTTCCATTTTCTCTTTTGTATTATTCAAATTTTTGTTAAATTCCTAATCCTTTAATACATAAGTCCACAATGTAAAAACCCTTGCATGTTGTTACTAGATTTTGCTTCTTGTTCTTAAATGTATATTAGTCAGTTTAATTTTGATCCATATATTCTTAATTGATATTTTTTTAATGACTGGTTCAATGAAAATGGTTGTCCGGATCAATAAAAAGATTGTAGTCCACATAATATTAACTTTTAAAAACTGTGTTAAATTATTTTTAACAATATCCTGTAATTTAAAAAAAATAGATTTGGTGGTCTTTAAGATATAATTAACCATTATCAATAGAAGGAAAAAAAATGCATTAGTTATGCTTGTCCTAATCTTTTTTTTTTCTTTTTAATTTTCGTAATTGGTGTACCATGTTTGTCCTCTGGACCGAGTCTGATTTACAGTATCAATGCTATTTTTACAAAATAACTTGCCACGATCGATGATCGATCATACAAAGTTTCATAGAAGACGACAAAATATCATATTGAAATCCTCATGTAAAACATCCCATTTTTTAAATATTTTCTTGGGTCCAGTTCTTTAAGGTTACGAAAACGTTATAATTAAGCAATTCACGCTTTGACCTTAGAATTGTTTTTTTTTTTTGTTAAAATAGAAAGAAAAAGAAAACTGCAAGCAAAACTCACAAAACAGAATATATGATTATTTTATAATTAAAACATAAAAAGGAAATGAAGTAACTTGACGCGATAGCCAACGAGATGTATAAAACACACCTAAACAGCCACCGATCTCATAGTATCTATATCCATCGACCAGATCTTAATTCTTCTTCACCAAACTTTTTACACTTTAAACAATAAGATGAAACATTTTGGCCTCTTTCTTAGCTTTACTCTTTTGTTCCTTTGTCCGTTAGTATCTCAAGCCGATGAGCCGGAACTCATCCGCGAGCCTCCTCGTCCCATCGTCTTTGTCCCTCATGATCGCTCCAAATCCGATCCACAACAGGTTCTTTGATTGCATTCGAGCAACTCTCTTTCTCAACAGCTTCATATATATAGTTGTTACTTCAAAATTATTCCCTGTGTTTTTATTTCCTAAGATTGTCTTCTTCATTTTCTTATGGAATGGGAAATCTGTACTCCTTAATTAATTAAAGACAAAGTATTCGTATTCAAGCTATATCACATATTCATCTGATATATTTACTAATTATTATGATATATCACCTCTTATTTTGTTTATGATTTCATAGCTTATATAACTTTTACTAATCTACATTATATATCACTAATTACTAGTTTTGTTTTTTTAATTATTAATATTCCATCTTTTTGCGAGACAAGATCGTATTTCTGTTTAGTTTTTTGCAATATGTCACATATTCATCTTGTAATTTTTAGTTATTATGACATAGACCCATTAGTTTTGTTTTCCAGTCACCGTTTATCTTCTGCTAACCTACAATATATATCACTAACTAGATTTATTTACTCTTTAACAAACAAACAAAAAACTATTTTTATTTACTTTTTGTTAATATAAAATTTTCGGACCTAAACTCATATATATATCACTAGTTATTGTTATAGACAAGATCGTACTCTTTAATTTAGTCAATATTTCTAACAGCTCAAAAATTTAAACATTTTTCTATGTTCCTTGCAATAATGTATGCATTAAGATTTCCCATTAGATGTACGTAGTTTCTAAAGGTTGTGGTTTGGCTTGAAATAATTGATCAAAGGTGCATGTATCATTGGCGGGTAAGGACTACATGAGAGTAACATACATAACGGAAGACAAAAATGTGGAGTCGGTGGTGGAATACGGTAAACAGCCTGGAAAGTACGACGGAAAAGCCACCGGAGAATGCACTTCTTACAAATATTTCTTCTACAGCTCCGGCAAGATCCACCACGTCAAGATCGGACCTCTCCAACCCAACACCACTTACTACTATCGTTGCGGTTTCAACGGTCTTGAATTTTCTTTCAAGACCCCTCCATCAACTTTCCCGGTAGACTTCGCAATCGTAGGTAAATTCCCTCAATAGTAGGTCGCCTTCAATTTTTTTTCCTTTTTGTTCTCTTTTGGTCATATTTTGGAGTTGGAGACTTGAGGAACTTAAAATGTATTCTAAAGTAGCAAAATAAAATATTATTGTACATAATCAATAGCGATAGTTCACCCGGTAAAATAGGATGCGTAGCGTAGCCACAGATATGAAAATCTATATGCTTACTAATCTTTTTCATAAAGTATTTGGACTAAATTTTGAAATTTAAATATAATAGCTTTACGTAATAACGTACAAAGTGTGCAGGTACATGACCACTATGTTATAGGCATGCACACAAGTTTTCCAGTTCGAGATTGATTATTTAAAAAAAGTTATACGTCTAAACTAAAAAAAGAAAAAAAATTAACGTCTGTGAATTCATCTCTTATATATATTTTCATGAATTAGCTTAGCTTAAGATATTGGGGTTGGGTTAACGGTTTATTCACCAGGTTTTATACTTTTATCTACATATTAATATTTGAACTATATAATAATCTTTCTTTGATATATATATCGATAAAAATTGGTTGACTCTAACTTACAAAATACTGAATCCATGACGAGATGGGTTCTATATGTTGGATTAATTCTGGTTCATACTGGTTAAGGACCAAAATTTCATGTCAGCTTAATGAAAAAATGATTTTTGACATGTAAAATTGAAGGCGACCTAGGCCAAACCGAATGGACAGCAGCAACATTATCTCAGATAAAAAGCCAAGACTACGACGTCTTTCTACTTCCTGGCGACCTCTCCTACGCCGACACTAACCAGCCACTATGGGACTCCTTTGGTCGTCTGGTCGAGCCACTCGCGAGCCTGCGTCCCTGGATGGTTACTGAGGGAAACCATGAGATCGAATTCTTCCCAATCATTGAACAAACAACCTTTAAGTCATACAATGCCCGGTGGCTCATGCCTCACACAGAGAGCCTATCTGACTCCAACCTCTACTACTCTTTTGACGTAGCCGGTGTCCACACGGTTATGCTCGGTTCTTACACCGACTTTGACTCTGATTCTGATCAGTATCAGTGGCTCCAAGCCGATCTAGCAAAGGTTAGTTTGTACATTATGAATAATGCTCCTTATTTTGCAAAAATTGCATAGTTCGTTTTCTTTAGCAAATTAAAGAAAATGTATGTAAAACGATGCAACTTTTTTGTTTTTATTTTTGCTAAAGAAAACGACATCGTTTTAGTACGCTATTACGCTTACCTAACATTTCACCAAGTAGGTCTAACATTCCAAAATTTTCTATCAATTCTTAAAAATTGTAATTTTATTTTTGGGTTGGAGGTTGACCGTAAAACGACGCCGTGGGTGGTGGTGTTGCTGCACGCGCCATGGTACAACACGAACGAGGCGCATGAAGGTGAAGGAGAGAGCATGAGGGAATCTATGGAGTCTTTACTCTTTAGTGCTCGAGTCGACGTCGTTTTTTCCGGCCATGTTCATTCCTATGAACGTTTTGTAAGTCCTCCACCTTGAATTAATATATTTTTTTTACTAATTAAAATTTCATGAAATCAACAAGTAGAACTCAATTTATTAATTAAATGAAAATACCATTTACGTTTTTTTTAGTAACTTTATTGATGGCGAATTATGTGATTAATGCAGAAGCGAGTATATAACAACAAGGTCGACCCATGTGGGCCTATATACATAACCATCGGTGACGGAGGCAACCGAGAAGGTCTTGCTTTATCGTAAGTCACTTTCCATAGTCCCCATTCTAAATCTATAATTGAATTTCATAGTTTTTGAGCTTATTCAAAGGTAATAAAAATTTGAATACTTAAGTGAATCCAATAAACTTATTGCAATTTTGTTCCTTTTTTATAACTTAAATCATAGGTTCAAGAAACCTCCTTCACCTTTGTCAGTATTTCGCGAAGCGAGTTTTGGACATGGTAGATTAAAGGTTATGGATGGGCAACGAGCACATTGGTCGTGGCATAGAAACAATGACTCCAGCTCACTTCTTGCTGATGAAGTCTGGCTTGAGAGTCTTAGCACATCCTCGTCGTGTTGGCCTTCGAGTCGTTCTAATGATGAGCTCTAAATCATTATACCATAAAACAGTTTATACAAATATTCATTTTGTTATAAATTACATTCTTATTAGGCAAATATTTTTTGTACTATAAAAATATATTGGGAGTTTCTGTTCAAATATTTTATGCTTTGTTGTTAGTTTGTTATATGATAAAACATGGATATCTTAGGTAAAAAAAATATCCTTCTTTTTTTTTTGGAAGAAAAGATGAATATCTTATCTTTTTAGTTTTTGATCAAACACTTCTTTGTACAAATGTATTATTTTTCCATTTTAATAGTAGTCAGAAAAAAAAAACTATAAAATAGTTACAAAAACCTTAAAATTTCTTATTAAATTTTGTTTCGTTAAACAATAAGAAGATGAAACGAAACAAACTGTGTGACTTGTAGAGTTGTATAAACAAACCTGAGACATCCACAGATCTCTTCAATACTTGATCAATCCATCACATCTTCTTCTTATTCTTCTCCATCTTCCCAAACATCAACTCTTTGAAAATGAAGAAGATGAAAATCGTTGGTCTCTTCATTAGCTTTAGTCTCTTTTTCCTCTCTCCGTTTGAATCTCAAGCTAATCATCATTCGAACTTCACCCGGCCCCCGTCTAGTTCCCTCTTCCTTGTCGCTCACGCGCATCCAAAATTTTATCCTCAACAGGTTCAATAATTTATACTTCTCTTTCTTAATATCCTCTAAATGCATACTCTTTTATTTTGAATGTAGCATGCATACTAATCTATCATATATATTTAGGTGCACGTATCATTGGCGGATAAAGATCACATGAGAGTAACATACATAACGGACGACACGACCGTAGAATCGATGGTGGAGTATGGTAAACGTCCAAATAAGTACAACATGAAAACTATCGGAGAATCCACTTCTTACAGATACTTCTTCTATAGCTCTGGCAAGATCCACCATGTCAAGATTGGCCCTCTTAAACCAAACACCATTTACTATTATCGTTGTGGCGGCCAAGGTAACGAATTTTCTTTCAAAACTCCCCCTTCCACTTTTCCCATCGAGTTCGTCGTCGCTGGTAATAGTCACTTCGTAAACTCTATTCTCTTCAATTTCTCATTGTTTTATCATTTATTGGGATTGAAGATTTTAAGACTCGTGGTCGTGGATAGGATGTCCCTTTGGAACAGAAGTTACTTTAATTGCCTATAAGTTTAAGTATTATAATTAGAGAGAAATGCTAACATTACATCTTAAATATGTTTTGAAAAAAAAGTATATAGATAGAAAAGTTGTGATAAAAAAAAGAAGTGTGATATTGAATCATGAACTTTAAACTCAAAATTTATTAGAATACAAGAGTAAATGTGTGAGAGTAAAATATGTACATGGTTAAGCTTATATACTAAAGAAACTAAACCAAAGTAATTTGTGTATATGGCCGTTAACCGCCGTTTGGTCCATATAGCCACATCATCGTCAGAGGAATTGTAAAGACGGACCACACAAATTAGCCTATTGAAATATTTCTATCTATAACAAAATATTTGAAACTTCATGCTCATTAGAAGATTAGTACTATAAAATTGGACTAAAGTTATCTTTATGCCACGCAAACCGTGCAGGAAGTTGCATGTTTTCCATTTTTTATATATGTCCACAACATTTCCGTTGGAGTTTGATTGTTTTGAAGTACACGCCAAAATCTCAAGCATTTGAATTACACTGCTCATCTTTTGTTTCTT
Source organism: Cardamine occulta (assembly GCA_028015245.1). Classification (NCBI taxonomy): domain Eukaryota; kingdom Viridiplantae; phylum Streptophyta; class Magnoliopsida; order Brassicales; family Brassicaceae; genus Cardamine; species Cardamine occulta. Next base: position 14,311,988 of record CM051379.1, on the reverse strand, counting down.
TTCCAAAATGGTTGTTAATTAATCACGGATAGCTAGATCGGAGGATCAGGGTTAATCTATTTTGACACATTTACTTGTATGTTGGATTCATATTCATGCCGGTTAAGAACCGGTTTTGTCTAGATGACTTACGAAAAAACTGGTTTTGATATGAAACTGAAGGTGACCTAGGCCAAACCGATTGGACAATAAAAACGTTAGATCAAATGTCAAAACGAAAGTTCGATGTCTTTCTACTTCCCGGTGACCTTTCCTATGTGGACACTCACCAGCCACTTTGGGACTCGTTTGGCCGCTTCGTGGAGACCTCGGCTAGCTCCCGCCCATGGATGGTCACCGAGGGAAACCATGAGATCGAGTCTTTCCCGATCAATGATGAACACATAAGCTTCAAGGCATACAACGCACGATGGCTCATGCCTCACGCCGAGAGCCTCTCTCAATCCAACCTTTACTATTCTTTTGAGGTAGCTGGCGTCCACACGGTTATGATTGGTTCTTACACCCACTATGACTCCCACTCCGATCAGTACAAGTGGCTCCAAGCCGATTTAGGAAAGGTAACTAGTACTTGGGATATATATAAACCATAAAAATTGAAATATTTTTCTTAGTTGTTAAAAGTTAGATTTTATTTGTGTGAGGGAGGTTGACCGTAAAAAGACGCCGTGGTTGGTGGTGGTGATGCATACGCCATGGTACAGCACAAACAAAGCTCATGAAGGTGAAGGAGAGAATAGGAGAAAAGCCTTGGAGAGTTTGCTATTTCGTGCTCAAGTAGATATTGTTTTTGCTGGCCACATTCATACCTATGAACGTTTCGTAAGTACATCTACCTTAACCTTTCTCTGATTTATGTTTCATTAAATATTTCATATACATATTTAAAGGCATGATGCAACAAAAAATTATAAATCACATAGTATGCAAATTTAATGGTTAAAAAAAGTTAATATTGTCATTCCACATGTTTTAAATTAAATCGAGTTCTACGTGAATAATTTCATTATTAGTTATTCTTTTATATTTCAATATATCCAGTGATTAATTTTAACGGTTTACTATTGTAGAAATAATGTAAATTATACAGACATGCATATGTTACGTTTCTCAAAATTATACGATTTCCCTAATTATTACCAATCAGAACTTCAATCAACGGATGAAAAAAAAAACCAAACCAATTGTAATCTCTATACTATTAAAAAAGGTACCCGTGGACATGTTGTCAAACATATTTTCAAAAATATTTAAATGAAAATTTCAGCTCTACATCCAAACACTATTTATTTTCTTATCTATACTAAAAATCCTTACAACCAAATATAATTATTTTATATATAATATTATAATTTAATAGTATGAACTATGATTTTTTATCACTTTTGTTTGATATTATTTTCAAATTATTTTGAATGATTATATAATACATATAATTAAAAAAAAATTAAATTTTTTTCTGCATATGTTGTGATTCAAATTTTTAAAAACAAATATTTATTACTCAATTGATAAAGAAAAAATTTATTTTTTTTCTACATCCAAACACTATTTATTTTCTTATCTAATACTAAAAATCCTTACAACCAAACATAATTATTTTATATATAATATTATAATTTAATAGTATGAACTATAATTTTTTATCACTTTTGTTTGATATTATTTTTAAATTATTTTGAATGATTATATAATACATATAATTAAAAAAAATTAAATTTTTTTCTGTATATGTTGTGATTCAAATTTTTTAAAACAAATGTTTATTACTCAATTGATAAAGAAAAAATTTATGTTCTACGCTCCACATATGCTAAAACATTTAGGCAATGTTTCAGAGATATATTATTTAAAAAACTAAAATAATTCCAAATATGAATAAACAATAATTATAGAGTTTTACTTATGATGCATTCAAATTTAAAAATTTAATTCAGTTTAATCCATTTTTAGTTAAACCAATTTAAATTTTTATAATATATAAATATTTATGGAAATTTTTTAAAATATTAATAATAGTTAACTCTATAAAATTTAAATATTAATAATATTTAAACTCTATAAAAAATTTAAAATATATAGAAAATATGACCATTTGAAAGAAAAATTTGAAATTGATCCAAATTATATGTCTTTAAACAAAACGTTAGTTAAAAAATAGTACAAAGATGTTTAAGAAACCAAAAATACTTTTTTATTTCCTTTTATATTTTTCATAATCATTACATTAACAATAAATATTTCTTGTCAATGAAATTAAATCTCTTAAATATTTGATTTACATACACATATTTTTGTTTAAATATTAAGTCATCAAGATCTTCGATTTAAATAATTAATATATTAAATATATATATATATATATATCAATACGTTTGTTTAGATAAAAATTAAAAATTTGAAATTAGTTATATATATTAAAAATATAAAAAAGCTAACAATTCAACATATATTTAAAAAACAAAAAATCTCCATATTATTATTTGAAAAGTACATTTTAAAAAATAATTTATATGTGACAGTTATTATGAAATGTAACTAACGATATACTAATTTTTTATTTCTTTTACAAAAGATATAAATGAAGTTAAAAATAATCTAAAACATCATAATGATAAAGTTTTGTAAAATCACTATACGGATATGTTGTGGTAACTTTTTTACTCAATTGCTTGCCCATTAGACTAAAGTAATTAATCCAAAATATGTAATTATGTTAAATATATCGATTACGGGGTGTAAAGTTTTTGAATGATACGAGATATGATGGGTTTTTATCTCAAAATGGACAGATAACTAATTTTATAATATTAATAATATATATATATATATATATTTAATACTAGAGCTACCTATTTACAATAATTAATTTTTAATACAAATAGATTAAAATTATCAATCCAAAGCGGATAATTATATAACAGGGATTGGTTATAGGATGAGAAGTTTCCGACGAGTACTGGACATGATAGGTTTCCGTCCCAAAATATACAGGGTTAAGAAAAATATTGGATAACTAATCATATAATATATACTAAAATAATATATATATATATATATATAATGAAATTTATTTTTAATTAGTAATCTGATATGGTAAAAATTGATGTAAATGTATGACATCATGAGTTATAAAAGTCCACCAAAATTGATTAATTTCTGTATATGTTTTTTTTTTTGGTACTGATAGATGATGTCAATACATGTTTTTGTATTCATTTAATTAGAAATTTTTTTATTTAAATTAATTTAATATCTAATTCGGTAGGATTTGCTCTAAATTATTTCAATGAGAATAGATAACATAATTGATTTGGCATAGCTTTGAAGCATATTATAAACCGTAAAAATTAAAATACTATAAATATATGTTATAACAAAAAAATATTTATAAACCATAAAAAATAAAATACTAAATTAACTTAGCATAATAAAATATAATTATTTAGTAAAAAAAAACAAAAATAACACATTTACATTAAAAACATTTATCCGCGGTATACCATGGGCTCGAATCTAGTAAACCTAGTAAAAAAAGATCCTACCTTGAAGGTTAATTGTAGATGAAAAATATTATTTCGTATTTAATCTCCCTCCGTTTCATAGTATAAGGTGTTTTTGGGGGAAAAACACGCATATTAAAAATTTATTTTTGTGCTAAATAAAAAGTTTTATTTAATATAAAACAAAAAAATTTTAGTCAATAAAAAAACTTTATATTAATATTGATCACACAATATTCAATAAAATAAAAAATTACATACATATGTGATAACACTTTAAAACCTTAAACCTATTGCCGTAAAAAACGGAGGGAATAGTAACTTTTGATATTGCCGTAAAAAAAAAAGTAACTTTTGATATTCGATCTTAGTTAATTACATTTATAAACAAGTTAATTTAAATAACAACGACGTTTTTCTTTATTGATTACAAATTATGCACGATGTAGACGCCGGTTTACAAGCACAAGGCCAACCCATGTGGACCAATACACATAACTATCGGTGACGGAGGCAACCTAGAAGGCCTTGCTTTAAAGTATGTCACACCACCCATTATCAATTTAATTTATATGTTTTTCACCCAATTCAATTGATTTTTTTGTTTATTAATTTAAAATATGTGGTGATTTAACTGAAAAGAATAAGCAAATTAAAACTACAGGTTCAGGAAGCCTCAATCACCTCTATCGTTATTCCGTGAATCGAGTTTTGGACATGGGAGATTAAGGATTTTAGACGAGAAACGAGCACATTGGTCGTGGCATAGAAACAACGATAAGATGTCAGTTATTGCTGATGAAGTATCGTTCGAAAGCCCTAGAACATCACCACAATGTCTTTTCCATCGTTTTAGAGGTGAGCTCTAAAATCACCTTACCATAAAAACATTTTATTATTTATTTTTCTAATTGTCACACAAAGAAAAAGAATAAACGGAGGCGGAAATTTATAATTGTCTTCGTTCTAAATAATTTTTGTACATGCAAAAGCCACACAATAATATAAATAACCCGCAAAAGAAAAAAAAAGAAAAAAAAGAAAGCCAACGCGAATAATCTTATTTCTTTCTGGGAGAAAAAAAAAGAAAATTAATTTTGGGAAGATGAAGAAAAAGCGTCTCCATCTTAAACCACGTGACACGTGTCCCTTGTAAGTACATAATATTTTACATATTGATGAACGGCTAAGATCAAATCGACACCATCCGTATTTCTCGGGGACGGACGCGTAGAAATGAAGACTGGAAAGAAAAGTCAAAGCATCGAACGGCTCCGAATCAAATCTTCTGAAGCTTCGCCGCTTTCACCAACGGATTCGCTTTCGCGATCTCTTCACGACCGGCCGATTTGAAATCAAACGTACATCCATGGATCTCCGGATACCTATGGACCCCACAGAAAATCGTCCCGCACCGGCACTTAAACCCGGTTAACCCGACCCGTTTCCTACACGTCGTACACCGATTCGGCCTTTGATTCTGCTGCTCCGGCGGAGGATTCACCGTCTTTGACACGTTTTTCACCGTTACATCGAGCTCAGCTGATGGATTTTGAACGAGAGGTAGGATGATCGGGGAAGAGATTAAAGCGATCTCCGACGACGGAGTCGGAGAAACGGAAAGAGAAGATTCGACGGTTGATGATTTCATTGAGGCTTGTTGTTGTTGTTGTTGCTTAAGACAAAGATCGCCATAACAATTAGAACATAGATTCATGGTGGCGGAGCTACCGAGAAAGCCACAGTTGTTAACACAAAGACGGTGACCTTCCGGCGTTTGACATCGATGCTCTTCCGCCATAGATCTTTGTTGATAAATTAATCAAAAAATCTGGAAAACAATTTAAAGATTGATTAAGTTACAAAGGTATAACCAAAAAAATCTGCAGAGTTATATATATAAAAAAAGGAGGGAAAATAAACGAACCAAAATTTTCTGGTTACCGAGAAAATGATCAGAAGGTCTTTTTTTGTTTTTCCTCTGTTTTCTCGGCAACCAAAACGAAAACAAGAAATGAAAAAAAAATACAGAGAAGAGCGGAGAGAAAAAGAAGGAGCGTAGGAGTGAGAGATTTGAGTTTTACCTGTTCTTGGAGAGGAAGAAGAAGAAAGAAGATTCACTGATCGATGAATTGGGAAGAGAAACAAAAAAATTATATAAACAAGAGTCTGAAGGAAAGAGAAATGAAGGAAACAACGGCGAAAACAGATATGACGCTGCTGAATTATTAAATGGAAAAATAACGGTTTATTATTATTTTTATTTTTATATTTTCTGTTTATTGTTTTTCAATAATTTGGTAGATTAACGAGATGTAATCTAATTAGTGGTTAGAATTTATATATACACGTAATGCATTATTCCATGATCATATCTTTATACTGAATAAATGTCGTCATGGTGTTGTCACTTACTTGATTTATATGGTATTTTTAATTTAATTTGTTACAAAAGAAATAAATTCCCTTTTCCCCTACCAAGAAAAAAAATCATTATATGGGTCAAACTTAACACCGTGTGAGTAAAAAAATAAAAAAAATCAGACCGTGTTTGATACTATGTAATGTAAGAACCACTTGAGTTGATCTTTCTTTTTTTGTCAACTTGGGGACTCGTTTCTATTTTATTTATTAATGACAAATTTGGACGGCTCAATATGGATCGTCCAAGTAATATTGAGGTGTAAGAAATTGTAAAACCTCTAATAATAATGATCAATTTGATGCTTGAAGTGGGGAATTGATTTACGCAAAACCGTTGATTGGGTTGGTTTAGGATTAAATATCTCAAGACATTGTTTGGAATGTGTTTATTAGTAGGGGAACAATAATTAATTTGTCTTTAGACTTTGATTTACAATTATGTTCGCTAGGTGAAAGCACCCATATGATATCGGAATGTGAAGCAAGAGGGTGATTGGTTTTGTTTAATTAAAATTATTTAGCGATGCAAATAGCCATAAACAATCGTTTTGACAAACTTCAACAGTCACATAAGTGATTGGCTTATGTTATTAAACTTTTATAAGATGCATGTTCAATTTGCATACACTGTTTTTATCCTCAAATCACATTTTTATTAATAAATGATAATTTTATACGGTCAGACTACAAAAAATAGAACCTACAAATGAAACTCAAATCTAAACATTAAAAAGACAATAAACAATCCAGATAAACCACATGTACTCAAACTTCTAAGAAACTACGATGCTTTTTAACGATTTTTTCTTATTTTATTTTGTGAGATTTCGTTACCGTTTGGTAATTTCTCGTAGATATTTCTATTTATTTTGTTATAATTTGAATAACTAATTTTTCTTTTGAAATGTTGATGAATCTTATCTTGAATATCGTCAGATTTGATAGTTCGATCTCACTTACTATCGAGAATAATTGTGTTCTCTCTTGATCTTGACGGTAGAGTTCCCTTTTGATGACGCTGCCACGCCGAGAGCAAATATAACAATGATTATCTAAAGTTTTAATTAAATAAGAAATGAGATGTTACTAGAAAAAATGTAAAGCTTAAGAAAAGCAAGGTGGAAAATAATGAACATATAATAAAATAATTGCAACTAGGGGAAACGAGTGACGATAAGTGAAGCGATGATAAAGGCATAAACGAGTGACAAGCAAGTGGAGGGACGACACGAGCAAATACAACAAAAGGAGTAACAACGAGGCCATATTAAAGAAAATTAACTCGTCGCCATTCGGCAATATATATGAACAATTTTTTCATCTTAAAAATTTTGATGAAACAAAATAGCAGTGCTGAACTTGTTATGTTTAGTACAATTATTTACAAATCTAATAAATATTATATAATAAAAAAACACTGTTTCTGTTGGAAATTAGAAACTTATAGTAATGATATATTATAGATTTGTTTGTAACATAAATTAATAAATACTAATAAATTTATCCAAATTATACTTCCACGAATTACAAATTTAGAGAGAGCCTAAAGAACATCATCTTTTGAATTTCATTTTAAAAGTTCCAAAAATATTACAAAAGAAACTAAGAAGGGTTCTTAAATTTGTCACTGTCAGAATGAGTTATAAAGCAGTTATTGAAAGGGTCAAAGGACTGTAAAAAGTTTTCAAACAAAAATTTCACTTTTTTCCAAAATACATAAACATTTTTAAAAATGTATCTAAGGATTTATAAAAGCTGTAGTATTTTTGAAATACAAATCTAAAAAAAATGGTATTGTTAGAGAAAAAAAAAAGTTTCAGTTTTATTTTAAAATCTCTCGTATTGTATATTTTATGAAAAAAGGTGTCGCTTTATAGCTGATGTTAATTAGAGTATAATTAGGGAATTACAAAAAATGTGTTTAAAGAGAAATAAAATATGAAAGGACAGGCTGGAAGAGGAGCCGAAATGGAAGTCCAGCCTTTCTTTTGTTTATCGGCAATAATACTCTTTATCTTTCTATATTTTGATTCAATAGCTTATCTACAATTCCCCTATATTATAAGGGAAAGTCCCTATAATATGCAACAGCTTACCACCAACACGTGCCATGGTGCCATTTTTTTTATCCTTACAACTATGGCCTATGTGCAACAAAATATATACTTTTATGTTGGACCAGAAAACGTATTTTCATACGATGATATACTTGATCTTGATGAGAATCGTCATATAAGATTAACGAAATATAGTTGCCGTTTTAAAACATATTTGCTTTGGACCAATTGGTTAAAGGAAAATTTCTTCGCCATGTGGTAGCTTTGTGGCGGTAGTATGGCCTGTTTCGGTATGAGTTACTCATCGAGGCCCAAGGCCGGATTTATGATATTAGCCGACATGAGTGGAGTGTTGGGATGATATTAAAAAGATTTTTTTATTAAACCATGAGAATTTTAATATCTTCATTCATATGACCTGGATCACATAATCAACTTGCATTGTTCTAGTGGTAAAAGAAGTTCTAAGTGGTTTTCCGTCCTAAATTCGACGCAAACTGGCTATCCAATCCGCAGTTAAGTGCGCAAAAAGGAAATTATGCATAAAATAGATTATTGACCAGAGATCCAAAACCTCCGGATTAAAAAAAGAACATGGATCACACGTATGATTTCTTTCCCCTATAATCACCTATAAAATATGAAGTTTATGGGTAATTAGCGTTTATATTTGGATTTGACATGGAAATTTTTTTAAATACCTAGAAGAAAGTTTCTCTGTTTTTGCCACTTGGCAAACATTTGAAGACATTATTTCAAGGAAAATTTCGTTGTAAGTTTGAAGTTTCTTACAAAATACAGAACTGGAAAAGAAAAAAAAACTGTTATAAATGGAATTCTGGTGATGTCATTAATCATTATCATGGAACACTGAGGCTCATGATGATTTGATCTAACAAATAATTTCTTCAAAGTTGGACTAGAATTTTTCTTTTGCAACAGTTTGACTCAACAGTTTATTTATGAGAGTTCACATTTGCGTTTTTTCAACAGCTTGACCATATCCATGAAAGTATAGTGTATAGTATCATTGTCTATGCATTTACTAACTGTATTGCCGACAATTGCATGATTTTTCACGAATGTGTATATATATAATTATCTGAAACGTTAGGGATAAACAAAAACTGAGTATTTTTCTTGTAATTAAATGTTGAATGGCAAGATTCAAAGACAAGTGACCTAACACAAAAAAAAAGAACCTGCAACATTACAAGTTTACAACCGTTTCAACTCCCGCTAATATTCACACCAACTCCAACAACAACATCATCAACTTAATCCATACACTCATCTTTACATATATTTCTATCCACAAAACCTTTTTCGTATTATATTCACCACATATTTCTCTAAACCAAGAAGATCCCTAAATAACTTCATTTCAATGGGTAAGAGTTCGTCTCATTCTGCTTCCATGGCAGTAGCAGAGAAGATTTCATGGTACTGTGCTGTGTTTGCCGCCATGATGCTGCTGATGAACTGCTGCGACGTGGCAGAGGAAGGTACCAAGGAGATCGTGCAGCAGCAACAGCAGCCGTCGATAAAGATCGCCGGATATTCTAATCGACGGCCAGCATGCGATGAGATATATGTGGTGAAAGAAGGAGAGACGTTGCAAACAATAAGTGAGAAGTGTGGAGATCCTTATATTGTTGAAGGGAATCCTCATATACATGACCATGATGATGTTTTCCCAGGTCTACTCATTAGAATCAATCCTTCTTTTTAATCTCAATTGATTCTCAATGTATAAATTGTTATAAATCAGTATTTTTTCTTTTTGATTGTGATCGAAAAGTGTTAATTGTGAAATCTATATAATTTCTCTCGATCTTGATATTATTATACTGAAAAAAAACACAAAGTACTATATACTGAAAAACAAAAAAAACAAAGTGAATATAGGTTGAATTACTCTGTGTCATTTTTAATGTGTGGTAAGGATACGTTCTCTAAAATAATATAATGTTTGTATTTGAATATATCATTTTTTTTTTTTTGACAAAGTGAAATAGATCATCTAAGAATACGAGATTTTTAATAGTTGCTAATTCTTATGAGTTTTCAACTCAAAATTAATTGATAATAGATTAATCCATGTTCATCATATACTACTAAGTATTTTTATATTTTCCCTGTGAGATTTAACATTGATCATTACAGAAAAAAACTATATATATATATATATATATTCATTGTTAGATTTAAAACTCCAGAAATGATAACCATTTGCACCCCTGATTTCTATACTTAGTAGCACAACTATATTATGTATAATCTCATGAAACTTTTATATTCCTTCGCTAGCTAGAATAGTGAAGGTTTGGGGTTTATTAGTAGCGATACTGCTTTTTGTTTTCGCCGGAAATGTTTTGTCGTATGATCGGCCGGCCACTCGGAAAAATATAGTGATACATCCTTCTAACATCGACGATCCTACGTTCCCTGAGCAGGTAATTTTACATTCAATCTTTACATATTATACACATTTGCATTTTATATCGTTTATGCAAATCGTTATAATTAAGTGGATTTTGTTGCTTTTGCTTTTTATTATAGAATTTTAACACGACAAGTCTTAAGATTTTGTCTCTTTCACTCTTTTGTTATATGTTTTAGTTTTCAAACATAGGCATAGGATTTAAGATTTTTTCAATAATACGAATATTAACCCCCAAAAAAACTTGAATCTTCGGCATATTGGATACACAGTAGTTTTGTTTCTTTGAATTTTTCTTTTAAAATGTTCTAAATTGTAAAAATTACTTTTCTTATAGGATAGAATTATTTAACAAAATTTTGTATAGAAAATGGTTAAACTAATAGATCTGTAACTTTCGCACTCATACTACAAAACAAACTGGCTACCGAAGCGTTGCCAGAATTAGGGGTGATTTTGGACTAATATATAGTACACTGTATTCACATATTATTCGGAACGAGACTGTAATCACGATTTTATTAATTACGAAACGTTGAATGGAGAAATTTTGATTACATTTTCAAAAAAAGGAAATTTTTTTTGGAATCATCCCCTCTAGATAATCTATTTGGAATCATAAAAGTTAACGTACACAGATATATATGGGATAATATCACATAATATACAGATTTGCACAGTGTTCAAACACTGTTTAAATGCAAAATAATTCAGAGATCCGCACGTGAGTGTCACGTGACGTAGTTTCATGTTAAAACCGTGTCTTATGAAAGAACTGGCAAATTTCACTAACTCTGTCTTCTGTCTGTTAGATCTTTCGTCACTCAACGGTTTTTTTGCTTGTACGCTTTTTTACTTTACAATTCAGGTGCACATATCTCTGGTTGGTCTGGACAAAATGAGAATATCATGGATAACGAGAAAATCACTCATCATGCCTATTGTTGTGTACGGCACAGAATCGGGAAAATACGAAGGCTCGGCTAATGCAACAACGACGTCGTACCACTACTTGTTGATTTACCAGTCAGGCCAAATTAATGACGCTGTTATTGGCCCATTAAAGCCCAATACTGTTTACTATTACAAATGTGGAGGCCCAGATATGACCTAAGAGTTCAGCTTCAAGACCCCTCCTTCTCAATTTCCAATCAAATTCGCCGTGTCCGGTACACATTCCATGTCCAAATGGACCAAACCCATGTCATCTTCGATTTGTAGCCTCATTTGTTATTTTGAAATTTTTTTATTAAAAATGAAGGTGGCCTTGGGACAACTGAATGGACTAAATCAACATTGGAACATGTATCAAAATGGGATCATGACGTTTTCATCTTGCCTGGAGATTTGTCGTACGCTAACACGCTCCAACCAGTGTGGGACATATTTGGTCGGATGGTGCAGCCACTAGCGAGCCAGAGACCTTGGATGGTCACTCATGGCAACCACGAGGTCGAAAATATTCCTCTCTTACACACTACTCCCTTCACTGCCTATAACTCCAGGTAAAATATTTTTCAACTCATCAAACTAAACAATTTCCTTATTCTAAGCTTTCACGTATGCAACATAAATTTTTTTTTTAATTATACTTTTTGATGAATATTATAGGAATCAAAACTATTACTTGTTCACATAGGTTATAAAATTAATGTTGGCTTTATCTGTTTGTATTACAGTTTTAGTTTTAGTAATAAGAGAAAAAAAACTATATTTTGGTTATATATGTAATTCTTTCAGGTTTTGATTAAGAGAAGAAGGGATATTGTTTTTTTTTTTTTTTTTTAATGTAAGAAGGGATGTGTTATGTAAGTTTTTACTATTTTGTATACACGTGGCAGGTGGCGCATGCCATATGAAGAGAGTGGCTCAACTTCGAATTTGTACTATTCCTTCAACGTTTTCGGAGTTCACATTATAATGTTGGGATCGTACACAGATTTTGAGCCTGGCTCGGATCAGTACCAATGGTTAGAAAATGATCTCAAAAAGGTCGACCGTAAGACCACACAGTGGTTGATAGCTGTGGTACACGTGCCAGGGTACAACACCAAACGAAGCTCACCAAGGAGAGAAAGAGAGTGTAGACATGAAAAAATCCATGGAAACTCTTCTTTATAAAGCTCGCGTCGATGTGGTGTTCGCCGGTCACATCCATGCTTACGAGCGTTTTGTAAGTCTTGAAAGTACATAAAAAAAAATCAACTAACATGTTTTTCATATAGCTAATTTTGGAATGGAACAAAAGTACTAAAACCTAACTAAATTTTGGTGTTATTTGACAGAATCGGGTTTACCAAGATAAGTTGGACAAATGTGGTCCGGTTTATATAAACATCGGGGATGGTGGCAATCTAGAGGGCCTTGCTACAAGGTAAGATCTTCTTAAAAAGCTTATAAGTAAAAATTAAAAATTTAGTGACATTAAAGTAAATGATTTTGATGATGTTTTATAAATCACAGGGTGGTAGAGAATGCGACTCATGCACATTGGGTGTTTCAGAGGAACGACGACGATGTGTTGGTACAAAGGGATTCGGTTTGGTTAACCAGTCTCTTAGCCGATTCATCTTGTCGGATTTAGACCGTCGTGGTTCATATTGTTAAATATTGTGCCTCATCATTGATTATTTATTTATTCAGTATATGTTTAATATCGAAGTGGAATAGTAGAAATTGAAAACTATACAGCATCGAGTATTAAACAGAAATATCAAGAGGACACCAATAAAATATATATCAAACATTTTAAATGGTTTCATTTGTCTTGGACACTTTGTTTTGAGCTTTTCAAATCCTTTTCACATTTATGCAAAATGAAAATTTACATATGCATGTCAAAAGACACACATTTTGAAAAGCATTATTGTGTTTTACTTCTTTTTATCGAGAAATACAATTTAGTGGCTAGTGAAATCTTATTCAAAAATAGGGTTTATGCATCTACAACTAAATTGATGTCTTCGTTTACCGGGTTTCTTACCAATTTTTAGTAAGCAACCTTGCAACATTTGTTCCGAACAGATTTGTATGGTCTGAGTTCCGATTTCAAAACATTGAAATATTATATACATGTAGTATCAATAACTTTAATTTTGTGTGGTTGTTTAAACAGGTCGAAATTTAGTTATATTTGAACTTTGATCGTGAAATTATGTGGAGCTGTAGAACGAAAGCCCAAAATGATTTGGGCAAAATATATTGTCAAATCTATCCAATTACTAAAAGTAATTATATGTTATCAACCCGAAAATATATAAAGTGATAGAATGCGTATGTGGCTAACTTGCAAAAGAGCCATATATCAGTGTCCAATTTGGAATATATAATTACTTTGTGCAAGTTCTTTCCCACAATTTTTTTTTAATCAGAATATTCAATATTTATCTCTAAAAGTTAAGAGATGCTATGATAATGTTTGCATGCAGTCTCTAATATGAACGCACTTTAAACCTTATGGAGGAGACCCCAATAAAAGAAATAAAGTTCTCCAAACTGTAATCTAATATTCTCTACCAAGCACGTCCACGTATAGGGAGAGACCGAGTATTTGAATATTTTAGATATTTGAATGGTCAAGATGTAGTTCCCTAGATTTTATAGTTTATAGTTAGATTATGAAGACAACACAAACAAACAAACAAACGACGCAAAAGGAACATGATAAATATGATAAATAAAGTGTAGTGTATGTAACGCTAATGTCAATGACCGTTATGGAGTTTTGAGAATACATGTAATCTGAATATATGTAATTTCCAAATCATATATATAGTACTTGTTCGAATATGAATCATTATATATATAAAAACAGACACCAACCCGAAAATACTAAACTCGGATTTGATGCCGTTACGCTGAGAGAGGAAATTACTGGGGGCAGAAACGGCATTTCATAGATTGCCAGCAAGAAATGAAGCTCCTCACTTTTAAAATATCATCGCCTTTGGTGTAAGTAAGCAAGTGCACCACCCACTCTTTAATTAGTTCCATTTCAAGACCACCTACTAAATACTAATTGTGTTTCAGTTTTCTTTAACTTCTAAAATCAACATATTTACTATTCATAAAAAAAAAAGATTAGTGAAATGTATTCCGTGAAGAAGATTCAAAGAAGCCGTACAAGATACTATACCACAAGAAAAAATAGTTTTCTAAAAAACGTGAAATCGTAGTCATAATTTTTTTTCGGGTTAAATTATGGGCAAAGGAACGAGTTATAGAGCAAGGGCATGTGAATTTGCAAAAAGAAAGAAAAAATATCATAAATACATCAAAAAAAAAACTACCTCACTGTTTATATGATGTTTCACGTTCTATACAACACTTATGATCCATGATTATTTTTTGTAGGTTTTACGGCTCCAAAGTCTAAAGATGCCAACACCCTCATCTTCATTTTTTTTTTCCTCCCATCATTATTATACAAGTCTCTATGTACGTAATTAAGGTAGGCTGAAACAATTTAAAAAAAAGAAACCAAGAAAAGGGATCTTGAGAATTGTAACGACCTATTAATGTACATATTGATCGTGGAAGAGGATTGCTTCATTAACGTTTTAAGATTTTTTAAAAAATTGCGTTACATTACGAATGTTTTATAAAATAAGTTCATTATTTAACAGATAAACACAAACCTTTAACCACAAAAAAAAAAAAAAACAAATACAATGGAAAGTAATATTTGTATTCGTAAAAAGGTCTAAAAGTGGTTTAGTGTAAAATCGAGTAAACCAATTATAGAGCAAACCGGGAAAAAAGAAGAGGAAAGAGAGCGTTTAAAAAATGGTCCAAAACGGTTGAAATAGAATCATGAAGGATGATGGTTCGAACCAATCTTTACCATCATTGCGAATCTTTAGAGCTCCATGGCCTTCTTCTTCTTCTACTCTATACCATTAGCCCCCATTCCTACACAATTACCAAAATACCCTTACCTGACCAACTTCCTCCATATTTACCAAATAACCCTCGGTCTAGTTCATCTTTTTAACGAATCTCTTGTTTCGAGGATTAAATACGATGAAGAAGAGCCCCAAGAGGGTTATAAAATGACGAAAATAACCCTGGAGATCAATTTCGAAAGAAGAGCAAGCCAAGCAAAGCAAGAAACCTCCTCTTCCTTTGTCTCTCTCTCTCTTTAATAAATCATCATCATCATTCACATGACGCAATATGCACAAACCTCCTCTCTCTCTCTCTTCTTGCGGCCGCCATCTAATGCATAAACACAACACAACTGCATGATTGTTGTGTCAGAAGAGAGAGAGAAGAAGCTTCTTTCTCTCTCTCTCTCTAGCTTTTTGGGGATCTATATAACAGACAGTGTCTCACTTTGTTCTCTTTGTCCCTCAATCTTCCACACACACAGCTTCTCCGTCTTCTTCGTTCAACACTCCTTCCCAAAAGGTATAACCTTTTCTTCTTCTTCTTCTTCTTCTTCATCTCTTTCTCCCTTACTGTGTCTTTCTAGAAGCTTTGCCTTAGTTATCTCACAGAAAATAGGTTCTTTTATCTACATGCTCTGTTTCGTGTTCTGTTTCTGCTCTGTCTATTTCTTGTGCTCTGTTTCTATTGCTTCTGTGGTCTGATACGTTAAGACAATAGCTATGTAGTAACGTCACACGTACATACAACGTGAAGACAAACTCATTATTTCCCTTTTCTTTTAATATATATGTTAAAAACTTTATTATCTTTTTGATTTTCCTTAATGATGTAAAGTTTTAATCTTTATCCTTTTCTTTCAGACAGAGGCAACCGGAAAAATAAAATAAAAAATTGTTTTGTTTTAATATTTTGAAACTCGTTTAATTTTTATTTTTTTGGTTATAATTTGTATTGCTATGATCACTATCTTTGTTTTGTTGCTTACTCTGTATTTTTGCTCGCGTTTCAAATATAATCATTACTATCTCTGTCTATAGAGGTTAAAACATTTATATTACTGCATATCATCATGATTATAACTTGTTTTTATCTCTTTTTTTTCTTTCTTTCTTTCTTTCTTTCTTAGCTTTATCTTTTTATCCTCCATACAAATTTTTAATCATGCTCTTCTTCTCTCTTTGATCATTGATTTCATAAAAGAAGAAAGAAAAGAAAATATTCACATTTTTAGAACGAAAACGAAATAAATGCTACAAATAATTTTTCCTAATGTAATTCACATCAGACGTGTGAAGCTGCACAACCCATGTGTGTTGTAATGATTTAACATGAACAATAATCATAACACTAGCTTTGATATTATTCTTATTATTATTACTCTCTTTTTAAATTCTTACAATAATTTTTGTTTTTTTTGTTTCTTGATAGAAAGAAAGAAAGAAAGCAAATGGAGAGGCTAAACTCGAAGCTATATGTTGAAAACTGTTACATAATGAAAGAGAACGAGAGGCTAAGGAAGAAAGCTGAGCTTCTGAATCAAGAGAATCAACAACTATTGTTTCAACTCAAACAAAAGCTCTCCAAAACTAAGAACCCTAATGGATCAAACAATAACAACAATCTTTGCTCATCAAGCTCTGGTTCTGGACAATCTTGAATAAAAAGATGTGGAATTAGTAGAAAAAAAAAGAACCCTACCTATGGACTTTTTTTATTATTTTGGTTTTGTTTGGTGTAATGTAGGAAGATGATGATAGTAGTATCCAGCAGTAGCTATTATGAAAAGAAGATTCTGTTTTATTACAAGAAGACAGTGTCTCTCTGTTAGTCTTCTCAGTCATTTTTTTTAATAACTTTTGTTTCTATTTTTCTATGTTAATTAAAGATTTTCCCTTGTGGGGGTTGGGGTTTTAGGATATGGTTGATTCTTGGACTAACATTGTACCTCTACCTATTTATCAAACATTGTCAAGTGCATATCAATCAATTAATGTTTCGAATTCAATGGGGAGAAGTTATTAAAAAACAAAAGCATACATTATTAAATTATTCATATATCATCATCCGACAATGCACCAAAGAAAGTAAAAATGAACCATTGATACTACTAGTTCTGTAAACTAATCTTATATTCAACTAGGTTTAAGTAATATCAAGGATATAAGCAGAGATGTGAGAAAGAAAACAACTTTAACAGTAATATAGTCAGGGCCAGCCCTGAGATTTAAAAGATCACAAGCAAGGACAAAAAAATGGCTGCTTCGATAATTTTATAGCAAAAAAAATTATAGTTCATAAAAAAAGTCGATATACATGTCTAACAAAAAATTTAAAATCTTAACAATCGGAGTACTAAATTAATATGCTACTTTTGAAATATGACTCTTCTTGCATTTCTACCTGAAAACTCATTCATCAAACTTGAGAAGTCAAGTTTTTCAGCCATATCTTTTTTAATCGATAATATCGACAATCCATTCAATCTTTCTTGTGACATGGTCGACAAAAGATAAGATTTTATGAGTTTCAACTTTGAAAAATTTCTCTCTCCAGAAATAACTGAAACTGGAATCGTCATCATTATGCGATATGCAATCCATACATTTGGATAACAACTGTCCATTTTAAAAAAAAATCCAAAACCTCAACAGCCTTCTTAATCTCTTCTGGAAAAACTCATTTTAAAAGCTTCAGCTCCAAAAAAAAATCATTACCATCAAGATCATAATGATTATCATGCTTCAGAAAATCTTCAAGGTTGGCACAAAAAACCATCAACATGTCATCGTTTGCTAACTTCAGTTTCTTCAAATCAAATAAAAATCCAAAAGTCTTTTCATAGCTTTGAAGTTGATCAAACCTGGTCTCAAGAGAAACCAAACCTTGATCAATGATTTTGATGAAGTAGTTGATTCTGAAATCTTCTTTCGCCGTTAATATCACATCTTCCCCAAGTGTTTCAGGCTCTTCATCATGACACCATTTTCTTTTACTAGGATGTTTTGCTTTTATAGAGAAAACATGATCAATTTTCATTTCAATAGCAATTCGTTCCGCTTCTATTTTTGCTGCTTCAAAACCTGTTTCTCTATAGTTCCTAAAAAAAGAAATAAGACCTTTCACTTGAGCAATAGCAATCTCAATATCCATATTTTCTGACTGCAGGAATTTGCTTACTTTGTTAACAACAAACAAGAGCTCATACCAAACAATCATCCCAAACAAAAACTCAAAACTCCCAATTCCATGGATTCCGTTCATTGCAAGAGATTCAGCATTGCTTCTCGTAGTCGGATTACCACTGTTATCTGCTAGGTAATACAAAGCCTCTCCTATCTTAGGAGCTTGAAATCGAATTGCTTTAACGCTCTTAATACGGCTCTTCCAACGAGTTTGTGATAATGGTTTAACCGTAATACCATT
The DNA here is from genome assembly GCA_028015245.1 of Cardamine occulta. NCBI lineage: Eukaryota > Viridiplantae > Streptophyta > Magnoliopsida > Brassicales > Brassicaceae > Cardamine > Cardamine occulta. The sequence continues at coordinate 14,293,248 of CM051379.1, read as the reverse complement.
AACAATATCTCTGAAAACTTCACAATTATTTGTTGAATATGAAAACGAATTATAGATATGCTGCATGATTCCAAAAAATGCTACTGTTTTCGGCGACGAAGAAGCGATATCTGAAAGAACAAGATTCAAACTATGACAACCACAAGGTGTGTAAACTGCTCTTGGATTAATTTCAAACAACTCTTTTGTACTCTTTTATTGTTTCCTTTCATGTTTGACCCATTATCATAATCTTGCCCTCTAATATCATCAATACTCACTCCAAGATCAAGCAATACATCTTGAAGAGTGTTAAAAAGTCTTTTTCCGGTTTTATCTTTGACTTCTAAAAATGTCAGAAAAAATTCTTCAATCTAAAAATGTTAGAGACATCCACACATCGAATAACTAGGAATATTTGTTCTCGGTGACTGATATCGGGAGTAGTATCAAGAATAACTGAAAAATACTTTGCACTCTGAATCTTCTTTGAGATCATTTGTTTGATTTCATTCCCAAACATCTCTACCAACTCATTCTGAATTTTGTGACTCATATAATGATAATGAGTTTCACACTTTTCAATTCGCCTTATGTGTTCTATCATCAATGGATCAAAATCTGCAATCACCTCAATCATGCCCAAAAAGTTTCCATTACCAGCCACACGAATCTTGTCGCTGGTTCTACGAAATGCTATATTATTTTTAGCAAGACCCTTAACCACTGCAATTATCCTTTTCAACACATCTCTCCAATGTGCTTTCTTTTTATTGATCTCTTTTTGAATATGCTTATTAGTAGTTTGATTCTTCGCTAGTCTAACTTCCAGCTTCATCCAACGAGTCATACATATGATATGCTTATGACTTTTTTCATGTTCTTTAAGCATTTTTAAAACGTTTCTCCAATCATCATATCCAGTGGTTGCCAACAGATTAGTAATTTGGTTTGGTTGTATAATTTATAGCAAAAACAAAAAATCTTATCTTCTATACTTGAGTAAACTAACCATCTTCTATTTTGCTTCTCTCCATTTCTAATTTTTCTTGTATAAGACGAATGAGAGAAACATCTCCCTTGTCATTGGACCTTTCTCAACCAAAAAACTCTCATTCTATCATCAACTTTTCTCCAATTTCGAGGATCCTGAACATCATCAGAGATTTGATATTCCTTAACATTCTCGGGTTTCTCCTTTTCTTTTTCTTTCTCTTTCTCTTTGTCATTCTCATTCTCATTCTCATTCTCATTCTTATTTTCAATCAAATATGGATAAAATTTTCTGCTATATGTACAACAGTACAAGACAGTCAAGTAGCAAGTATATCCAAAATTGTGGGTATTTGCTTTGTTTTCATCGTCTCTATGTGCAAACATAAAATCAATAGTTAAAAAATAAATTATGTCAATAAATTTACATTATTTTTAAATATGTGTTGGTAATTTTTTTAAAAAAATTAGTGAATATAAATACAATTGTTTTGAAAAATAACAGGGGGAAAATCATTTGTTCATAATCCACAAATAAAAAAAAAAATTACGAAGACGACCTAAGTGTTATAACTTGTGATGCTAAAACGTCATTCTAAATCTTATACCACTAGATCAAAGATCTTCGGCTACTAGTTTAGAAACCCCCAAATAATAGTATGTTCTTACTTATTGCATGTCAAATTGTGTTAGACAAAAAGAACTAGAAAAAATAAGAAAGATGTCTTATCAAACTCGAGTGTTTGTGTGAAAATTAGATTGAGGCCGAAGAACCATCATTGATATAATTGGCCGTAAAGAATCATCATATATTCATATATCATAAAAACAAACTCGAAGTCAACTTTGAAATCTCAATTTAAGAGATGTCCGATTTATGATTACCCCAAATCTCATTGGAAGACCATGCAAGGCATCATCATCTGACGTCAGATTAATTATGGACCTATGTTTTCAATTTTTACAATCATTATAGTTCTCACTTCTTATTTATGAGACCTAGAGATTGATATCGGACAATATGTTATATAGGTTTGAGTTACGATGTATAATGATATCTTTGACTCTCAAGCCTAACTTATGCAGTTATATTTTGCATTTGCTCCTTTCCAACTTTAACTCTTCTTAGTGGAATTGCAATTCTGCAAAGTATATGTATTAAATATATCTATATATTATACAATATAGGGTAATTATAAAAAATGACTATAGAAGTCTGAAAATTTAAGTTTTTGACAATGAGTCTAAATGTTAACAACGGAATATATGGCTAAATCAAACTGAATTGCAGAATTTTTTTGAATTTTTTGAATTTTTTTATAAAATCTAGCGGAATAACTTATAATTCAAATGGTAAAACTGAATCTGTCGGAATCTAACATAATTTTTTTAAAATAAATTTATGAAAATATTAATTAAATAATTTTAATTTTGCATCAAGATTAATTAAATAAAATAGTAAAATATTAAAAATTTAAATTTGATATTTGAAATAATTTTATTAAAATGCATGAACATGTTGGATACCCAAAAAATCTATGAATTATTTTATTTTCCGCTGAAATACACAAAATTTTAAATTGTATATATTTTATATCCACAAATTGATATATGTTGACAGAAAGTTTGTGTTTGACCTGGGTAAAACACCCGAAATAGTTTCAAAAACCTATATCAGAAGAATTAAAATCGAATCCAGACCAAACAAAGAATCGATGAATACCCAAAATATAATTATATATCTAAAATATTAATTATGTTTAGATTTAAGATAACTAAATTCCAAAATTACAACAATAAAGATGAAACTATCAATTATTTTTAGACCAAAATAACTGAAATTATTTAGTTATATTTGCCAAAATTTAACCAAGTTTTATTTAATATTTACCAATTTTTTTGTTGTTTTTACGATTTTTTGGATATCTAAATCTGACGCAAACTCGGATAGAACCGAACCGAACATGAACCAAAATTTATAAATATCCAAATGTGTCTTAGATCTTTGAATCTAAAAATCTAAACAAGATCCAAACCAAACCCGAACATGTATTCAAACGCCCATGTTTAGTTTGTTTATTATAACGAAAAAAATAATTACTACATATGTTTTTTTAATTGTTGAATCTAACAGAATTTTATTAAATAACAAATGGTAACAACTGAATTGTTGAATCTGGCAGAATCTAGCTGAATTTTTTTTAAGTTAACAGTTATGGCCAATATTTACTTTTTATTAGTTATTTTCTCTTGAGATTAATTTTCAGACAAAAATGACTTTATCGTAATGTTAACATGGTAAAATATTTTTACCGATCAAAATATTTGAACTATCATCAGCTCTAATATCATGTGACATAATATGATATAAAACATGTTATGAACATTTTTATGTATATATCCGATGAATGATGGATAATTTTGTTATCGATAATTAATTTGTTAACATTGTAACTATGTTTATCAGTATATCACAATATATATCATGTTAACAAATAAATTATCGATAAAACTTTATCTATCATTCGCCGGATTAATATATTACTATGTTCCGAATATATTGTATATCACGTTAAATAATAGTTTTTTTTTACCATTTTAACATTATAATTACCGTTAAATTAGAGTTGATAATAGTCTAAATATTTTGATCATTAAAAAAATATTGACCTTGTTACATTGAGATGAGGACATTTTGGTTAGAAAATTGATGTTAAGAGAGAAAACTAATTAAAAAAAACCATTGCCAAATAACTAATTTTCAGATCTTCCATAATTATTTATTTTGTTGACCCAATATATATCACAAATGAACAGTAAAACAATGGTAATTCCACTGTTCAGTTTACAGTGTTAGTGGATGTTAATAATGTTTTTATATTAAACTACATTACGACCCGTCCTATGGTCGGGTTTCTAAATTTTAAAATAAATTTAAACAAAAACATTAATTTTAAAATTTGTTGTTAATGAAATATATCTTAGATTTTGTTTAGAAATTTTTTTATAAAACATACTTTATTAAAGAAGAGAAGTATATACATAAATTTATTTTTTCAACATGAATAAACTAATTTATATTCCTATATATCAATTTCATTGTTATTCCTTGTTTCTTTGCCTTTTCCGATAACATCCTTTTACTCAACTCTGAAGTTACCATCTTTCGATTTTTTATTTCTATCTTTAGCATATACGTAAGGATGTTTGGTTTCCACGATTTATTTTCTTTTCCATTACCGGATTTCCATCTACCACCATCTTCAATTTCAAAGCTAAGTCTCACCGTCTTCTCCACTTCTCCGGATCCATATTTGAGTATGAGAATTAACTTCGGTGAAAATAATTTTTTTGGAGTGGATCTCCGTAGTGGTGTATCCAAAGGAGAAATAAAACATGTACAAGAGCACAAATGAGACATCTATCACTTGAAAGAGTGCATTATAACCACTCCAAAATAGGCAAAATACATATTTTTCATTAAAAATATAATTTTTTAATTTCTTGTAAAAATTGTGAGTATGTAATTTATTGAATTTCATGCCAATTAATTAATTTTTATTATTTTATGATGATAAGCTATTACAAAAAAGTTATATGTTCATGAGTCTATCTATTTAACCATTGGATTCATGAAACTATTAGATTTATGCGTTAATTTGATCTATTAAAATAGATAGATTCATGGGTTAATCGGTTAATCCAATCAATTTACTCTATAATTTATTTAACACTTAACCACCGTTTAAATATTAGAAGCGTGCAAAATATTTTTATATAAGTCTAAATAATAGGAAAATCTAAAAATATAAATTTAAAAATAATATTTTTATTGAACTAATAATATTTAACATATTTTATTGAAGTAATAATATTTAACATATTTTAGAAAATGGTAAATAAAAATTATATATATATTAATTATTTTTTGTTGGTTTTTCTTTTTTAATAAAGGAAAACAAACAAATTACACATGTCATAATCTAATCGATCAACCAACACGGTTATGATCTTTTGCATTATAATTTTAATATGTGTCGAACTCTCATGAGTTTAACTAAATTGTTTTTACTTAATAACTATAGAGATGAAATATTATAATTTTTTATTTTATTTAGGATTGTGTTCTTTTTAAAATTTCTTTTTTTTCTCATAATCTATGGTTTTATTTAATTAAACATGTGTCAAAATCTGATCGTTTTAATTGATACGTATCACTCAGACGAGTTATTAACTTTGAATCATTATTCTTATATAATAAAATAACTCAAACATTAAAAGGACATAAATGATTTCTTAAAACACAAGTTTGTGGGTTTTGTTTAATTTTTAGATATTTGGTGATAATTTTGGAAAGAAGAAACAATTTTTTTTTTAAATTTATTCTTTCCTAAATTTCAAATAATCAATTTATCCTGTACTTAAGAAATTAATTTTTTTTTAAAAAAATTTTAACAATTGAACAAAAATAAACGATTTATTAGCAATTAACCAACTGTTTAAGACATGGATAGAAGAAACATTAAGGTGATTTTACTGTTGACATATAATTTTAAAATATTTTAAAAGGTATATAACGATTTGATTTTAAAACCTGGGAGGTTTTCCAAATCAAGATAAATATTTTTAAAAAAATTCACCGTTGCCGAGGATTGAACCCGGGTCACCTGTGTGACAAACAGGAATATTACAACGACTTTGATGCTTAAATAATTAAACAATTTATTAAATTTTATTAATCAATTCGAAGTCTTTGAAAAAAATTCGCCGTTGCGAGGGATATAAACCTGGGTCACCAGGGTGATAGAGAAGAAAATTAACTACTATACTACAACAACTTTGATGCTTAAATAATTAAGAAAAATACCATAAAAAAACTTTTAACTTTACAATTTTTCTAACATAAACTTCAAACTATTTGAGTTTTCAAAACAAACCTTCAAGTTGATAAAAATTTCCAACAAAATTATCAAACTATTTTTGTTTCCAAAACAAACCTCTAAATATAAGGTTTTGTTTACTTAAACCCTCAAGTTTTTAATATTGATCCCAATAAAGGTTAATTGACGGTCAAAGATAACTGCACAAACGCATGTTAACTATTATTTAATTTTGTCTGTTTCGAATAAAAATCCTACGATGAAAAACTCAATATTGAGTCTGATTGAGGGTTACAAACAGTCAATAAAATTCTAGTTAACACAGCAAGTGCTTGTTAAATATTTGTTAACTCCATCAATTTTGAATATGAACCATAGATGAATAAATCAATTTTCTGTAGTTGTAACCCTTTTTCTCCTTAGTAAATAATTAAATAACAACAAAAATACATATAATCAGTACGAAGTTTTTGAAAAAAATCGCCATTGCCGGGTCACCTGCGTGACAGACAAAAATATTAACCACTATACTACAACGATTTTGATGCTTAAATAATTAAACAATTCATTAAATTTTATTAATCAATTCGAATTCTTTGAAAAAAATTCGCCATAGCCAGGGATCAAACATGGGTCACCAGCGTGACAGATATGAATACTAACCACTATACCACAACAACTTTGATGCTTAAATAATTAAACAATTCTTTAAATTTTATTAATCAGTACGAAGTTTTTAAAAAAATTCGCCATAGCCGGGGATCAAACCCAGGTCACCTACGTGACATACATGAATACTAATCACTATACTACAACAACTTTGATGCTTAAATAATTAAACAATTCATTAAATTTTATTAACTAGTACGAAGTTTTTTTTTAAATTCACTATTGCCGAGGATCAAACCCACATCACTCGCATGACAGACAGGAATACAAATCACTATGCTACAAAGAGTTTAATGCTTAAATAGTGAAACAGTTCATTAAATTTTATTAATTAGTAGTTAACTTGTTTACAAGGGTTATTGAAATATTTCAAGTTTGTAACATCATTGTTCAAAATCCTACACACACATCTGAGGAATACATTTATTAATGGGCTGATAAGGCCTATAAGGCCCAAAAGTATTAGCAACTCACATACAATAACTGATTACCTAAAACACCCTTACACATCGTTCTCTCTAAAGCTAGACGAACGAAGAAATGCGAAGTCGAGTCTGATACTGAAATTTCTATTTTGTCAAATCGATCCGATTGAGAAAACCCTAAAATTCGAATCCCTTCGTTGATTTCGAGATCCGAATCAGAAATCACATTGAAGAAGATGAAAAAGGATTTCGCAGTTCCACCGGTTATTTTCCCTTCCGCCGGATCTCCAGCCGGCGTAAATGTCCAGCAACTCCGAGCTCCCACAGCTCCTTACCAACCACCACGTCCCTCCTCCGTTTCATCCTCAATCCCTTTCATGTCGTTTGACATCGGATCCGCTGCCGCATCGACTCCAGCTGTTCCATTCGGTGGAACAATAGCTTCGTCTTCTTTATTTGGTGGAGGAGGAGGATCTGCTTCGTTTGAAGACGAAGAGCCATTACTCGACGAACTCGGTATTCATCCAGATCAAATCTGGAAAAAAACTAGATCGATTCTTAATCCCTTCCGAATCAATCAAACCGTTCATAAGGATTCAGATCTCTCTGGTCCGATCTTTCTCTACCTTGCGCTTTGCTTATTTCAGCTTCTCGCTGGGAAGATTCAATTCGGTGTTATACTTGGTTGGGTCGTTGTTTCATCTATCTTCTTGTATATCGTCTTTAACATGCTTGCTGGTAGAAATGGGAATCTTAATCTTCATACTTGTACGAGCTTAGTTGGTTATTCTCTGCTTCCCGTTGTGATTTTGTCGGCGGTGTCATTGTTTGTGCCACAAGGTGCTGGTCCGGTTAGGTATGTGCTGGCGTCGGCGTTTGTGTTGTGGGCTACTAGAGCTTGCTCTAATCTTGTGGTGTCTCTTGCTGATGGTGGAGAAGAGCATAGTGGATTGATATCGTACGCTTGTTTCTTGATCTATACTCTGTTTTCGCTTCTCGTTATCTTTTGATTCCTTTTCATATTGATGGATGGTTCATCTTTGTGGTGCCATGTTTAAGTGTAGTCTAATGCAAAATCTTTGAAGTGTTTGTGGTGAAATAGCTGAGACATTGTAAAGGTTTGTTTTGATAACTTTACAGGAAATTAATGTTGATTTTGTTTAAGTATTCTGATTTGATATTCTTTTTAGAGCTCTTACTAGTGGAAATCTCGAAACTTGTTTTGCTATATTATTCATCCTTTTTTTAGTGTAGATTTTCCGAACTTAGAAGAGTTATAATGTTTCTGTTTTGTTAAAAAGGCCTTTTTGGGTTTGGGAAGAAAGTTATAAAGATGGTTATGGTTAAGTTAATATTTAGTGACTAGAGGGAATGTGAGTGGTTTTGCTTGATGTTCTATAGTAACCAGATAAAGTATTGGAGATGATAAATCTTTTGCCAGATTTTCTATGGAAGTTGCAGAAAGATAAAAGCGTTGATTTGAAAATGTTGTTGATGTGTTACGGCAAGTATAGAGGTGGTGAACTTTGGATTGCTTATAACTAGAGTGAGAGCAATTGCTTAAGTTGATCGGAGGATATAATGATGAGTTTTGGTCCGACATTGTTTTAGATGTTGCAGAACTCATAGACGTCGTAGATTGTTTGCTTGTAGCACAATTTCTGACTTCAGATTGTGGATAGTTTGCACACTTTGTCCGATTATTAGAGAAAAACAGACCAGCCTCTTAGAATGACAGTCGTGTAACAACATTTAGCTACTTAACTTTGTTACAAATTTGGAAAGAATGAACCAACAACATAAACTCTGAAATGCCCATTAAATTGATTTGCAGTATTCACCATAACTTTGATTGACTGAAAATCGAACTTACACCAAACAAAAAAAAAATGCAGGTTAAATGATCGCAAATAAGTAAGAGGAAGAGAGAAAAAAAGAAAAAATAATTGAATTTGAGATGATCACTTTCTTTAGTCATGCAAAAAAGTTTCATTTCTTCTAAACATAAATGGGCTTTTAAGGGAATATTTAAGCCCATTTCTGCTAAACCTTCAATTTGTCTTCTTCATCACTCGATTCATTCACTTCCAGTCGGCTAACGTTTGTCCCGTTCACCAAAACTTAAACAGATGAATTAATTTACTGAAACAAATTATAATTAGGAATTTAGGACCAAAACAAAATCTTAATCCACTTTTATTATGTGATCGAGAAAGAGATTCTAAGCCTAGAAAACACCAAAGAACCCTCCATTTCTTTTTCTTTCCACTTTTTTTCTTTGCAGCTCGAAATCTTCTGCTGCTACTACTACTCACAAGGTTCTCTTCTTCCTCATTTACATGTTAAATTGTTAATGTAGCTCTGCCGCAATCTCTACTTCTTTTAGTTTGTTTCACTTTAGCCAATCATCGAAATGTCTTAGCTTTTTTGTATTTGTGTTCTGTTTTACAAAAATTTGGACTTTCCATCTTCAATTTCGTTATTTTATAACACGGCGCGCAGTTTGTATCTTACTGATTCAAAAATTGATGCTCGTAGTAGATTCAATTGAAGCATTGTATCTTCGCTGTTACTGATTTTGCTGTGGTTTTCAATAAAGAAGGGTGAATGACAGTGAAATCATGGAAATTTATATTTCTACTCTCTTAATCTGATTTGTTCACTAGAAATAGCTTAGTTTCTAGTAGTAGGCTAAACCCAAATGCAACCGGGTTTCGACTTTGCTACTATGAAATTCGAATGCCACTTTGGTTCTTGTCGCTTAGGACTTGAGGTTGACTTCTTGTTCATTCTCTTTTACAGGTATTGTTAGCAAAAGAACCAAAGTCTAGATCTTTCTGTGTGTTTTCAAAATGGCAGCTTATGTGTCTCCCTGTTTGATTCCTCCGGATTCACGGGTGCTCACTGTTCTTAGAAAGAGTCTATTACCAGAAAATCATCTAGGCAACAGGGTTAGTTGCTTTAGAATGATTGAAACTAAGAAAAGCCGAGTTGTCGCTGCTCATAAATCCGAGTCTTTTTCAATCAGAAACTCTTTGAATTCTCATAGTCCAAGCCATTTCCAAAGCCAAGACTCTTTCTTGAACCTCCATCCTGAGATATCTATGCTCAATCCAAGAAAAGAAACTACTAATGCTCCTATTACCGAGGATTTTGGTGATTCATCTATTCCGAGCACTTACAATGAGGCAAGGATTAAAGTTATTGGTGTTGGAGGTGGTGGATCAAACGCTGTGAATCGTATGATTGAGAGTGAGATGATAGGTGTGGAGTTTTGGATTGTGAATACTGATATTCAAGCAATGAGAATGTCACCGGTTTTTCCAGATCATAGGTTACAAATTGGTAAGGAGTTGACTAGGGGTTTAGGTGCTGGAGGTAATCCAGAGATTGGAATGAATGCTGCTAGAGAAAGCAAAGAAGCTATCGAAGAAGCACTTTATGGTTCAGATATGGTTTTTGTCACTGTATGTCTTTCACTATTACTTTTACTTTTTCTTAGTTATAGAACTTTTTATTATGCTTCTTTCTATAGAAAAATGTAGATTACAAATGAGTAGTTTAAATCTCCATCTGGCTAAAGTAGTGAGGTAATGTCTCAGATGATAGAAGACTTAATAATGGATTGTTGTGTGAATTAGCTGCCTCCATAGATTTACTCTGATATTAGGCCTTTTAGTTCACTGCTTGAGGAATGGTAGCCAAATATCTTTTTTTTTTTCTAGGCTGGAATGGGTGGTGGAACGGGAACTGGCGGGGCTCCTATAATTGCAGGGGTTGCAAAAGCGATGGGTATATTGACGGTTGGTATTGTCACGACGCCTTTCTCATTTGAGGGAAGGAGAAGAGCACTTCAGGCTCAGGAAGGGATTGCAGCTCTCAGGGATAATGTCGACACTCTTATTGTTATTCCAAACGACAAGTTACTGGCTGCAGTCTCTCAGTCTACTCCAGTTACAGAAGCATTTAATCTGGCTGATGATATACTTCGACAAGGAGTCCGTGGAATATCTGATATCATTACGGTATGGGGTTTTGTAGTGTATTTATTCCCTATGGACTATGGCATCCTTGTTTTGAATAAAAATGTCTAACAGTTATCTTTTATTTCCTTGCATTGCAGATTCCTGGATTGGTCAATGTGGATTTTGCTGATGTGAGGGCTATAATGGCAAATGCAGGTTCTTCATTGATGGGAATAGGAACTGCAACAGGTAAGACTAGACTGTTCTTTAGATTTGAAGCTTGTTGTTGATAGGCCTCTATTTGTTTCACGATTACGTAGTAACAAAGGGCACTATTATTGGGTAGAAGCTGGTTAAAGAATCCCATGATGCTATATGCATATGTTTGTTAACTAAAATGCTTAAGTTTTACTGAGAGGGGTAATCCAGATGTAGCTGAGTAGATTAATCGGACTACAGATTTGGTACTCTGTAACCATGATAAAGGAAACAGTGTAATGATATTTGGTATTCTGAAGATTACCATATGATATAGTCCATGTAACTCTATTATGTGTTATATTCAGGAAAATCCTAAACTTGACTTATTTTGGTGCAATGATTTGGTTGCATCATCATGCTTACTCTTACTGTTATTTGAGCAGGAAAGACTCGAGCAAGAGATGCTGCATTAAACGCAATCCAATCACCTTTGTTAGATATTGGCATTGAGAGAGCCACTGGAATTGTTTGGAACATTACCGGTGGAAGTGACTTAACACTGTTTGAGGTCTTTCTCCCTCTCTACATTTTCAGTCCATCACTTGGTTTCTTCCCTAGAAAATCCAGAATAAAGCTTCAGTCCTGTGTCATTTTATTATGTTGTGATGCTCTGTTTTAATTCTCGGGGATACGGTTTGTAGGTTAATGCTGCTGCGGAAGTGATTTACGACCTCGTTGATCCGACAGCCAATCTTATATTTGGAGCTGTGGTAGATCCATCCTATAGTGGTCAAGTAAGAAATCTTCTTTCTTGGATCTTCTTCTAACACATAACCTCTGAACTGCCCAATTTACTTAAACTTTTTCTTCTTTTCAGATAAGTATTACTCTAATAGCAACCGGTTTCAAACGCCAAGAAGAAGGAGAAGGAAGGCCACTTCAGGTTATAGTCGATTCTTACATTAAATGTTATAGCTTCGATCATAGCTTTCGATTGTGATCTCTCTTAAACTCTATATAAAAATGCAGGCGACACAAGCGGATACATCAATGGGAGTAACAAGACGTCCTTCTTCATCATTCACTGAAGGCAGTTCCATAGAGATCCCAGAGTTCTTGAAGAAGAAAGGCCGCTCTCGCTATCCTCGCCTCTAAACCTCACCTCCTCAAGGAATGGTGTGAGTCAGTAAATTGCCTCTCCGGTAATTCTATACTAGGTGTTAGAAATGGTTTTTACTGTTGTTGATTACATTACAATAATAATGTTTATTGACAGATGATTTAATCCTATGTCTCTGTCACACTTGTTTCAAGAGTTTGCCTTCTAGTAACTCTGCTTTGTACATACTCCATTATATTTCATTACTATTATTGAAAGAAATGACACAAAAAAAAACATAATTAAGCAATATAGTTGGCACAGAGTGCAAATAATTATTTTGGATGATATGGTTACAAAACAAAACACTGGGATTACATCTGTGGTTGGCTTCTGTTGGCTGTATAAATCAAATCCATATTCAATATAGCTAGCATGGAGGAGGTGGTCTTCGAACGGTTTTACAAGGCTTATAGCTATGTCCATTCGAACCTTCACTCCCCTGAGAATCTCTACATGGTGGGGAGGGTCTTACGCATATCGCAGGTTTACCTTTTAACACACATAAGTTCATTTAAAAGTTATAATTAGAGATTAAAAAAAAAAAAAAATTGCTTAGGGTTCTAAATGGTGGTTGTAATAGACAAAGACAAACAAATCAATTTGTAAACTAGACCGTTTTATTTTTGGGGACGAATTAATCGTCCCGATAACCATTGAAGAGGTTACTTATTTATTGCTGTGACAGAGATTTTGGGATAAGAAGAGACTTAGTTACCTTGGTGGAGATGAGCCTGAAAGGATAGACATAGAAATATATGAAGCAAACAAAGAAGAAGAAAAGCTTGTCTTGTTTTCTTCATTATCTTTGATCTTCTCTATCAGTAACTGTATATATAAAAATTGAAGCAGAAACAGTCAAACGTATGGTGAATAAATAAATCTGAAGTCAAATTTTGACTTCTTGTTTCTCCTATGAAAACGCGGTTTTGTACATCAGCTACGTAACATCTTCTGAATAAACAAATTACGACTTAACTATTATTAAGTTAAATGGTCCGATTGGTAAGCACTTATTGTCTTGGTACGGGATCAGGGCCGTGCCCAAGCCTCGTTAAAAAAAAAACACTTAAGCCTCATGATCCAACCAAAAGTAGTCAATCCTTCCAAATATTTTTATAATAATTTTACATATGCCTATTGAATATTCAGAGATCACAATTACTCAACATATCTTGTTTTAGGTACAAGGATCTCATTTCCTTCAAAAATTGGTAAAACTAAGCCCTCGTTGAAACTCTTTCTTCCCAAGCACGTTCTCTTTCTTGTACAACAAGGCAGCCTCAATGTTATAAATCAAACACCGATTTAACCCAGAAAAAAAAAACTCTAACTCTTAGATCGATTCAAGAGCGTAGAGATTCAACGAGAAAGAAAGCAAGAACAGAGCGTAAAAGTAAATGGCGAAGAAGTTTGTTAACCCGGTTCGACTTGTCGGTATAACAAGCCTAGTCCGGGGCCGGAATAGGTCCAGGCACCACTCAGATTAATAACAAAGATGAAGAGTACAAGATACAAGCTTTCACTCTCTCAATACTCTCTCTTTCTCACCACGTTCTGCAACAACTCTGAAACAATGAAATACACGAGTATTTATAGCTAAACCACTACAAAACCTCTGTCTCCATCGTGTATCCAAAACGCAGAGTATCACTTGAATCAAACCAGTTTTAATTGTCATAACCGGCTCATCAATTTCTTCACCTCTATTGATGTTAAACCAACATCTAACCGATAACCGAGAAGATTGAATCGCCAATGATTAACCATCAACAATCTCCACCTTGATTCAAATTCTTCGAATCTTTCTGAGTAATGCACTTCCTTTGGACTTTACCTCCAGCAACAAAGATCCTTGATCTTCAGTGTGACAGCCTTAGAAAATCTAAAGCTGCAACAAATTTCTTGATTGGGACACTCTTTGTTAGAATGTCTGTAGGGTTCCTTGATGTATGTATCTTCTGAACATCCACATCTCCTGCTTCAATAATACTTCTCATGAAATGGTATTTCACTGCGATATGTTTGGTTCTCTCATGATATACATTGTTCTTCGATAAACAGATTGCAGACTGTGAATCACACCACACAGTTGCAGCTTCTTCTTTGAACTTCATATCCTTTAACAAACCTTTCATCCAAATGGCCTCTTTAATTGCTTATGCTAAAGCAACATATTCAGCTTCAGTAGTGGATAAAGCTACTATTGGTTGCAGACCAGATTTCCAACTCACCGTATTTCCTCCTACAGTGAACACATACCCGCTGATCGATCTCCTCTTATCAAGATCTGCTGCAAAATCTGAGTCACAGTATCCCTGTATGCTGAATTTCTTATCTTTTTTGTACACCAAATTCAGATTTGTAGAACCCTTCAGATATCTCAATAACCATTTCACTGCTTCCCAGTGAATACTTCCAGGTTTGCTCATAAATCGACTGATCAGGCCTATTGCATAAGCAATATCTGGTCTTGTGCACACCATTCCATACATTATACTTCCCACTGCATTGCTATATGGAAATCTTTCTGTGTCTATGCATTCAGACTCATCAAGGACTGCTGAAAGCTTGAAGTGACCACCAATAGGAGTGTTAACAGTTTTAGCATTCTCCATATTGAATCTCTTGATTAATTTGTTCAAGTAATTCTCTTGTGACAGATATAACACTCCATTCTTCCAGTCTCTTTTAATGTCCATTCCTAAAATTCTGCTCGCTGCACCCATATCCTTCATTTCAAATTCAGAACTCAGAATTTTCTTCAATCTTACCACTTCATCCATCTCTTTTGCTGCTATAAGTATATCGTCAACGTATAACAACAAATATGTACAGCTTCCTGCTTCACCTTTGACATATACACATGAATCATGTAAAACCATGTTCAGTGATAAACTGATTGAATCTTTTGTTCCATAACCTTGGTGATTGCTTTAGCCCATATAGAGATTTTTTTAGTAAGCACACTTGATCTTTATCGCTGTTCGCCTTGAATCCTTCTGGTTGTTCCATATACAGCTCTTGTTCTAAATCTTCATGAAGAAATGCTGTTTTGACATCCATTTGTTCCAGCTCTTAGTCTTCATTTACTACTGCAGACATTAGAATTCGAATGGAGACATGTGTTACCACAGGAGCAAAGACCTCTTGGTAATCAATTCCTTCTACCTGTGTAAAACCTCTAGCCACAAGTCTTGACTTGTATCTTTGTGGTTCTACACCTGAGATTCCAGGTTTCAACTTGTATATCCATCTGCAACCGATAACTTTCTTATCTTTTGGTCTATCCACAACATTCCACGTTCCATTCTTCGATAAAGATGACATTTCTTCATCCATTGAATCATTCCATTTCTCCCATTCTGGAGATTTAATCGCTTCATGGTAGCATTGTGGTTCATCCGGTTCAATGATCTCTGCAGTTACCAATGCAAAGGCAACCATATTGTAATCTGTGAATCTAGATGGTTGAACTATTGTTCTTCTGGGTCTATCTCTGGCTAACTCATATCCTGCTAGATCAACTTCATCGTCATCATGATGTGTACCCATTTCTTCATCCTCAGATTCACTTGAGTCTTCATTAACTCCACCTGAAATAGAATTTTCTGTTTCTTCTTGTTCTAGATTTTCACTGTTTGGATTCCTTTCAGTGATAATCTCAACACTTTTTGTCTTATTAGACTCTCCTTTTTCAACTTTGGCTCCATCAATTTGATTTGATCCTCCTTTAATGTCCTTGAACATTTGATTTTCACAAAATATGACATTTCTACTTATCACACTTTTCTCCTCATTGATCAACCAAATCTTGTATCTTTTCGTTCCTTGTGGATACCCCAGAAACACACCTTTCAGTGCTCTTGGCTTCAGCTTACCCTGATCCTGATGAACGTAAGCAACAGAGCCAAACTTTCTCAAATGCTTGTAACCAAGTTTCCTGTTTAGCCATAGTTCTTCAGGTACATTAAAGTCTAGTGCAGCGCAAGGAGATCTATTGATGATGTATGAGGCCGTTGATGCTGCTTCAGCCAAAACTCTTCACCAAGGCCAGATTCACTCAGCATACACCGAACTTTTTCCATGATTGTCCGGTTCATTCTCTGCAACACCATTTTGCTGTGGTGTATAGGCACATGTACGATGTCTTTCTATCCCATGAGTTTTGCAATAGTTGTCAAACTTTGCATTACAAAATTCAAGACCATTGTCAGTCCTTAAAACCTTCACTTTCTTGTTGATTTGGTTTTCAACAAGACGCTTCTATTCTTGAAATTTGTCAAATGTTTCATCTTTCGATTTCAGAAACATAAGCCAAACTTTCCTGGTCTTATCATCGACAATTGATAGAAAGTATTGCTTTCCTAACAATGATGGTGTAACATGCGGTGATCCCCATAAGTCAGCATGTAGGTATCCCAGAATATCTTCTGTATCATGTCGTCCCACATTAAAGCTCAGCTTCTTAGCCTTTCCCATCACACAGTTTTCACAAAACGCCAACTCCTTTATATCCCTTTTGTCAATCAAGCATTTTCCAACTAGTATTTTGAGGTTGTTAAGACTCATGTGACCAAGTCTACTGTGCCATAATGATGTTTTATCATCATTCTTCCTTCAGTTGGTCGTAATCTCCAGTTAATGAAGTTAAGAAGAGTATGGCTTGAACTTCATCTGAGATCTTCACTTCATAGCTTCCCAGCTCTGCTACTATCTTCAAGAAATCGTCTACATTTTCATCAACAGTTTTGTCTTCATTCATACGGAAAGTATAGAACTTTAACTGCAGATGGATTCTGTTTGGTAAAGTGCTTTCCATATATAGGCGATTTAGAAGCGTCCACATAGCTTCAGCTGTTTCACAGTGTTCTATCTTCCTTAACACCTTGTCATTGACACTAGCTACGATTAAACCCATAGCTCTCTCAGATTTATCGTGCTTTCTGGATCTGGAACCATTTTCTTCTTTGGTGCAGATCCTTCAACTTCTTCTGTGATTCGACTTGTCGGTATAACAAGCCTACGTCCGGGGCCGGAATAGGTCCATGCACCACTCAGATTAATAACAAAGATGAAGAGTACAAGATACAAGCTTTCACTCTCTCAACACTCTCTCTCTTTCTCACCACGTTCTGCAACAACTCTGAAACAATGAAATACACGAGTATTTATAGCTAAACCACTACAAAACCTCTGTCTCCATCGTGTATCCAAAACGCAGAGTATCACTTGAATCAAACCAGTTTTAATTGTCATAACCGGCTCATCAATTTCTTCACCTCTATTGATGTTAAAACAACATCTAACCGATAGCAGAGAAGATTGAATCACCAATGATTAACCATCAACACTCAACCAAAGTGGGCTTCGATTTTGTTCTCTTGGAAGCCTTCTTCTTGTAATCACCCACCGAACGAAACCACCTCTTCCTCCGAGGCTAGAGCTACATAGAAGTCTGAGCTTGACTTGGGGCTAACCGTGAATTTCGCAGACTTGCAATCCCAATTTATACACCTCTACTGAGCAACCTTTCCCCTCAAACGACTTGTAGCCTTTCTTGTTCTAGAAATGCCAAGTCTCTATATTAGCCTTGCAACAGTAATTCATATCGCCTTTCACGCAAGTCACCATGATTGTAAGCGAATGGTTCATGGGGTCTTAGAGAAGGAGAAGGAATGTCAATAATACTTGAGGTCTTTACTTGGCTACCTTAACGGTCGATTCTTACAGATGTTATAGCTTCCGATTGTGATCTCTCTTAAACTCTATATAACAATGCATGCGACACAAGTGTATGCATCAATGGAGTAACAAGGCGTCCTTCTTCATCCTTCAGTGAAGGTAGCATAGAGATCCCAGAGTTCTTGAAGAAGAAAGTTCGCTCTCGCTATCCTCGCCTCTAGACCCACTTTGATCACTCTACACTAGGTGGTTGATTAGTTTGGGTAAGTAAATTGCCTCTCTGGTGATTCTTTTAATAGGTGACTAGGTGTTAGAAATTGTTTTATTTTTGATTATTATAGTAATAGTAATAATGTTCATTGACAGATGATGTTTATATATCTCAGCCTCTCTGTCACACCTGTTTCAAGAGTTTGCCTTCTAGTAATTGCAATTGGATAATGTCTAGTTGTCTACTCTGCTTTGTACATACTCCATTATATTTCATGAGCCCTTTGATTTTCGTTTTGGTTATATTCTCCTTTCTATAGACACATTTTTATGAAATTGATTTTACATGTGTATGTATCAACATAAACAGAGAAATTAAGGAGAGGACCATCCTCAAGACCTCAACCCATGGTTAATTTTAAAAGTAATGTATTAACCGTTAGTAGCAATAATTTGTTATTATTATTATTATTAATAAAATGTTGCCATGTATATATGATTTATTAAAAGAAATGATGAAAAAGAAAGACATAATCATGCAATATTATTTTATATTTGGCACAGCATGCAAACAATTGTTTGGGATTGTATGGTTACAAAACTAAACACTGGCGTTATATCTTTAGTGGGCTTCTGTTGAAATTTTTTGGTCGAGCCTGAATGTATAAATTCATATTAATACCAAATCTACACGACAGGAGGTCTTAGATCGAACTCTTCTACAAACCCTTTTACTTTGTCCCATAACTTGACTTCAACGAGGAGAACCTCTACATGAACGGGAGGGTGGTGTGTTTGTCCGTTCCTCATCTTTTAACACACGAGTCAATATGTCAAAAGAAAAACCTAATGAGAGATGTTATAGTAATAGATTTTCTTTGAATAGTAAACTACATAAAACTTTAAGAGCAATTCTCAAAAATAGCACAAAATTAAATTTTTATTTTGAAAATAGTCCATATTTTTATTTACGATAAAAATAACATTTTTATTGAAAGGTAATTTTTTTATAAAGGACAAATCTCCTAACCTCGTATTTTTAAAATTTAGGATTTAAGATTTAGAATTTAGAAAACCATAAATCATATTTCATACCCTCTAAAAACTATACCCTAAATTCTAAAATACTTAATTCAAACAAAAAAATTAAACTATTATCCTTTATAAAAATAATATTTTTGTCATAAATAAAAAATGTACTAAATTTGTCACAAAAACTTATTTTTGTACTATTTTAGGAAATTTCTCAAACTTTAATGTGACAGAATTTTGAAATAAAAAGAGACTAACCTCGAGGACAGAATCTAGCCTCCATGACACGAACCTGAAAAGATAGATACAGAAGTAAATGAAGGAAAGTTAGAAAAAGAAAAACTTGTGTTGTTTTCTTCATTTTAATGTGTTCCTCTCTCAAGTGTCGGCCACTAGTGTATATATAGAGAAATATTGTAAAACAGACAAAAGCAACCGCATAGTGGATATAGAAATTTGAAGTGTCAAACTTCGTCAACTTGTACTTTTGTACAAAAATGCAGTTCTTTAGAAATACAATGTAACATCTTAATAAAACAAATTAACACTTTACTAAATTCTAATTTTATGAACCTATCTAGGTAATTACGGATGCAAGACTTTTAGAGGTTCTGATATATTCTACATATGACGACAAATTCATTACTCCCAAATCATTTTTATAAACCTCTTAATAAAAAACACGGTTCTTTAGAAATACAATGTAATATCTTAATAAAGACAAATAAACACTTTACTAAATTCCAATTTTATGAACCTAGCTTGGTAATTACGGATGCAAGACTTTTAGAGGTTCCGATATATTCTGCATATGACAACGATACTTCCAAATCATTTTTGCCTTGAAGGAGCTTTATGAAATAAAGGCGAAGGAGCTCTCAAGGATCTCTTGTTTTTGACTAATGGCACTCCGTTTTTGACTTTTATTTCAACATCTAAGTCTGTGTCCCACTTGTTTCAAGAGTTTTGCCTTGTAGTAACGGCAATTGGATAAATGGATATAAAGGTTACCAAAAATCACTCTAGAATTTAACACACAATTAACAACTCAAAGATCAATAAAAAATAACTCTTTTTATTAAGTTTTAAAAAATTACTTCATAAATTCATAAGTTATACCACATCTTAACATCTTCTTATATATGAAAACACTTAACGTTAATCCTATTTATATTAGAGATATATTTAAATAACTCATAAATATATATATATATATATATCTTTAGATAACTCCTAAAAATCATAATCCTAATCTCATTAAGATAGCTTATAACTCAAGCTTCATTTCAACCTTAATCCAATATTCTCCCCCTTAAGCTTGAACTCGATTTTTGCCAAGTCTTGAACACCGATGAGATCTCTCATCTCCTTAAACTTGATTCTTCTTAGAGCCTTTGTTAGGATGTCCGCCTTTTGCTTATTCCCGGGAACGTGTTCTATCTCAATTTGCCCATTCTCGACACATTCCCTTATGAAGTGGTACCTCATATGTATATGCTTACTTCGCCCATGAAACACCGAATTTCTAGTGAGAGCAATTGCTGATTGGTTATCAACTCGAATGATAACTTTCTCACACTGTACTCCAATGATCTCGCCAAATAAATCTTGGAGCCAAATTGCTTGCCTTGCTGCTTCGGTTCCTGCCATGAACTCGGCTTCACAAGAAGATAATGCAACGATATCTTGCTTTTGTAAGCACCAGGAGATTGGACTTCCACCAAGATAAAATAGATGCCATGTTGTACTCTTTCCATCATCAAGATAAACATTGTGGCTGCTATCGCTGTAGCCTATCAGCCTTGGTATCTTTGAAGTTTACGTTCAAACGTTAAACCGAGACTGGCGGTACCTTGCAAGTATATTAAGCATTGTTTCATTGCAGCTCCATTAGATTCCTTTGGATTTTGCATATATCTACTTACTACTCTCACACAATAAGACAAGTCTGGTCTTGTATGAAGTAAGTAATGGATACAACCAACATTTTTCCTGAAACTTGTAGCATCAATTTCCTTTTCGTCTTTGGCTTTGGATAATTTGAGTCCACACTCCATTGGCGTGTGAACTGGGTTACAATATCTCATTCCAGCTTCTTCTAGGATTTTCAAGGCATAGCGCTTTTGATTTACTGTTATCCCACCTTCGTGTTGACACACCTCCATTCCAAGGTAATATGTTAAGTTTCCAAGATCACTCATCTCGAACTTAGAAGACATCTCCTCATTAAACGCGTCAATGATCTTCATATTTGTCTCTGTGACAAATAAATCATCTACATAAACCGCTACAAGGAGAAAATTTCCACTTACCACCTTTCGATACACCGATGGCTCTTTAGAATTTTCAAACTTAAGTCCTTGAGGATTTGATTTAATTTATTATTCCATGCTTTTGGTGCTTGTCTTAGTCCATATAAAGCTTTGTTAAGTTTATAAACTTTGTCTTCGCATCCTTTTTCTTCAAACCCCTCCGGTTGAGTGACATAGACAGTTTCTTTCAACTCTCCATGAAGAAAAGCTGTTTTAACATCAAGATTATATATTTCCCATCCGTTTGAAGATGCGATGTTGATAAGAAGCCGTATCGTCTCAAGCCGAGCTACTGGAGCAAAAACTTCATCAAAATTTATTCCATGTCGTTGCACATATCCTTTGGCGACGAGCAAAACCTTATGTTTATTAATACTTCCATCAGAGTTGTGTTTTAGTTTGAACACCCACTTTAAGCCTATTGGTTTTGCTCCATCCGGAAGATCTACAAGATTCGAAACTCGATTTTTTTCTATTGAGTTAATTTCATCCTCACAGGTAAGTATCCAATCTTTCAATTCCTTTGCCTCATAGAAATCTCTTGGTTCGTCATTTAAACACAATAGTAATCTTTCTCCTTCTTCTTCGGCAAGTAAGATGTAATCTTCAAGGTACTTTGGCTTTGTGGTTTGTCTTTGTGATACTCTCAGAGTTGGTTGTGCCTGATTGTGAACCTCTATGCTCCCTATCTCCTGATCATCTGAACTCATGGAATTATTATCATTGTCCGCTTCATCAGAATGCTCTAATTTGTCCAATGATTGCTCTGTTTGCTCTGTTTCAACATTCTCTCTTATTTCTTGAATACCATGGTTACCAAACTCCCCAAATGTAATACTGAAGCTTCCATCGTGGTTTTTCTCATTATGTTTGTGATTCCAGTTCCAACCTTTTGTCTCATCGAATACAACATCACGACTTACCACTATTTTCCGATTTTATGGATCTAGCAACCGGTATGCCTTGGAGCCTGGTTCAGTGCCTAGATGAAAAAGTATGCGTGATCTATCATCTATTTTCTTTAAGTGTGGCATCTCCACTTTTGGGTACCCAATGCATCCGAAAATGCGTAGGTGATCGATATTAGGTTTCTTAGCTCGGAAAATTTCATATGGAGTTATATCCTTGACTGCTCTGATACCAAATTCTAGAGTTTAATACACAATTAAGAACTCAAAGATCAATAAAAAATAACTCTCTTTATTAAACTTTAGAAAATCACTCAAAACTAAAGCTCTCTCAATCTCTCCATCCTAATCTCTATAAACTCATAAGTTATGCCACACCTTGGCATCTCCTTATATATGAAAACACTTAGCCTTAATCCTATTCATATTAGAGATATATTTAGATAACTTATATATATATATATATATATATATCTTTAGATAACTCTTAAAGATCATAATCCTAATCTCATTAGGATAGCTTATAACTCAAGCTTCATTTCAATCGTAATCCAACAATCACGCTATTACTCTGTTAGTATGTTTTGTACATACTCAAAAAATATTTCATTTTGCACTTTAAATTTCATTTTGGTCACCCTCTAAGTCTATGTACACCTGCTTATGAATTTACTTCTCGATGTGTATATAGAATGGTTACTTCTCTAAAGTCTTATACATATATATATTAAAGAAACGAGAAGACCATGTAGACTTAATTAGAGAGTAAACCATTCATACATATCGAGAAGTATATATATAGAAATTAGGGGAAAAAAATCAAAACGATATATTCCTTGGGATCTCCTTAGCTAGTCACGACACAATCACAATGTCACATCTGATCAAGAAGTTCTACATCAATCTAAATAGATAAATTAAAAAGATATGTGGTTCGATACACTATATCCCAAATAGCTTCCTCGCGAGTGGCACGATGTACGTCTCACGAAATTCTACGTATATTTAAGACAATTATAAATCTTATGATCGATGGAGCATATATGGTTTTGATTGTTTAAAACAATATAAGGGAATTTACAAGTAATTATGTAACCTTTAGTAACATCGTTATTACTTCTTTTTTTTAACCTGTATACATGATTTTTTGAAAGAAATGACTCACACAAAAGCGTAATTTAGTGATATAGTTGGCAAATAATTATTTTGGATGATATGGTTGATTATTAAAACATTGGTATTACATCTGTAGTGGGATTTTGTGTAAAATAATCAGACTATAAATCCATATTCAACGTTGCTAGCATGGAGGAGGTGGGTTTCGAACGGTTATACAAGGCCCATGTCCTCTACGAGGAGAAGCTCCACATGGTTGGGAGGGTATTACGCATCTCCTGGGTTGACCTTTAACACACATATATAAGTTATGATAAGAGATTTTAAGAAATTGTTAACTAATTAGGGTTGTAAATGGTTTTAATAGACAAGACAAACTATCAGTTTGTAAACTAGACCGTTTTATTTTTGAGGACAAATTAGTCGTTCCGACAACTACAACCATTGAAGAAGGTTACTTATTTATTGCGAAAGATTTTGGAATAATTAAGAAGAGACATATACCTTGGTGGACATGAGCGTGAAAGGATAGACATAGAAATATATGAAGCAAACATAGAAGAAGAAAAGCTTGTCTTGTTTTCTTCATAATCTTTGTTCTTCTCTCCCAAGTCGACCAGTAAGTGTATTATATACAAAAGATTGAAATTTAATAAAATTTTAAAGTCAAAATTTTGACCCTTTTTTTCCTATGAAAACGCGGTTCTATACATGCCATGCACCATCTTCTGAATAAACAAATAAATACATCCCCTATATCAACGTGAGCCTCATGATCCTCACAAAAATATTCAATCCTTATTCCGAATATCTTTCTAATAATTTACATATGACTATTAAATATTCAGAAATCACAATTAGTTAATATATCACAAGCATATTCTCTTTCTTGTAGAACAAGGCAGCCTCAAAGAAAGTGGGTTTCGATTTTTTTTTTTTAAGTGGGCTTCGATTTTGTTCTCTTGAAAGCCTTCTTCTTGTAATCACCCACCAACAAAATTATCTATTTCTTCGAGACTAGAGAAACGTAGAAGTCTGATCTCAGCTCAGGGCTAATCGTGAATTTCGCAAGACTTGAAATATCAATACACCTTCCACCTCCAATGTACGACTTGTAGCTATTAGAAGAGCACATTTTGCTTTTCTAATAGCTCCAAAGTAGAGTCTGTTTATAAAGTGAATCCCGTAAAGTATAAAAAGTGTAATCCGAAGAATATTCTAGACATCTTATTGTGATAAGAATTAAGTTATTTAGATATATATCATAATATTTAAATAAGTGATAACTCTAATTGAGATAGATTTAGCTTTTGTGTATATATAGGTGAAAACGTGGCCTATCGATCCTTTAGACCTTTGGCATTTGAAGCTAGAGGTATCAAAAGGTTTAGCTCTTGTGTATATATAGAGTTGTATGTCTTCTATTAATCAATAACACAAATACAAAGCATCCTCTCTTCCTAATACTAGCCTTTCTTATTTTAGAAATGCCAAATCTTGATATCGACCTTGCAACAGTAACTCATATCGCCTTTTCACACTGGTCACCATGAATGTAAGCGAATGTCTTGCACCCGTGGTTAATTTTTTAAGTAACTATATAAGCTTTAGAAGCAATTGTTGTTGTTCTTATTCATTAAATCTTTGCCATGTATATATGGTTTCAAAAAGAAATGAATAAAAACATAGACATAATCAAGAAAACAAAGATTTGGCACAGCGTACTGGTCTGGCGTTATATTCGTGGTGAGCTTCCGTTGAAAACTTTTGGTCGAATCTGAATGTATAAATTCATATTAGTCCCAAATCTACAGGAGAGGAGGTTTTCGAACTCTTCTACAAGCCCTTTTAATTTGTCCCATAACTTGACTTCCACTAGGAGAACCTCCACATGATCGGGAGGGTGGATTGAGTATCCGATCCTCACCTTTTAACACACATATATGTGTCAATATGTTAAAATAAATAAAAACACCTGCAGAGATTATTTACACTAGATAATAGATTACTCAAATTTTTATGTGAGAGATTTTTTGGAATAAGAAGAGGCTGACCTAGGTGACGGAATCTAGCTTCTGTGACACGAATCTGAAAGGGTGCACATAGAAGTAAATGAAGCAAAGTTATAAAAACAAAAACTTGTGTTGTTTTCTTCATTATGATTTGTTCTTCTCTCACTTGTCATTTGTCAACCATTAGTCTATATATATATAGAGATTGAAAAGCCGACAAAAGCAAACGGATAGTGGTCTAGTGGCTATATAAATTTGAAGCGTCAAAACTTCGTTAACTTCTTCTTTTCTACAAAAGCAAGGTTTTCTAGAAATACAATGTAACATCTTCATTAAACAAACTAATACTTTACTAAATTCCAATTTAGGAACCTAGCAGGTAATTACGGATGGAACACTTTTTAGAGGTTATAGATTATATAATCTTATATTCTACATATGAATATTCAATACTCACAAATCATTTCTGCCTTACAGGAGCTTTATGGAACTAGGGACGAAGGAGCTCGCGAGGATCTTTGGTATATGACTTATGGCGCACTCTGTTTTTGACTTTCATTTCAATATCTCAGTGACTCAGTCTGTGTCCCACTTGTTTCAAGAGTTTTGCCTTATAGTAACTGCAATTGGATAAATGGATATAAAGGTTAAAACAAAAACAAAAAATTCTAATATGTTTTGTTCACATACTCCAATATTTTCGTTTGCCCTTTGAATTTCATTTTGGTTACTCTCTGTATACACATGTTTATGAATTTACTTCTAGATGTGTATGTATGAATGTCTTATCACTATAAATAGAGATTTAGGAAAATATCAAAACGAGAGGACCATATATAATATCAAAGTGTGGTTAAATGTTAATGTCTGCATTAAATATATATGTTCCTTCGAGCTCCTTCGCGAGTCACGGCACAATCACGATATCATGATCTCAAAACAATCTTTATATCAATCACAGTTAAACAATCTTCCAATGTTCAAGTTTTTTTCTTTTTCTTTTTATAGATTCACAAACGTTCAGTTCAACAATCTATAAAAACATTTTGAAACTAAATTTCTATTTTTTTTATAACTCATTATCAGCATCATTAAATTCCAAATTAACCTTACCAAAACAACCTTCCACAAAATCTCCCTAGATCAAGTTCTCAGCCTCACGAGCCTCACAATATATATATATATATATATATGTTTTGTGTTTGTTAAGTAGCTCTAGATTCCAATCGAGAATTCATAATAATTTTGGGAGCTTATAGGCTTATAGCTATCATGTAAAGTTATGGTGATAAAAAAATTACATCACCGAAAATCAATCCTTAAATCT
This sequence comes from Cardamine occulta, assembly GCA_028015245.1. Taxonomy (NCBI): domain Eukaryota; kingdom Viridiplantae; phylum Streptophyta; class Magnoliopsida; order Brassicales; family Brassicaceae; genus Cardamine; species Cardamine occulta. The sequence continues at coordinate 14,266,375 of CM051379.1, read as the reverse complement.
TTCAGTAAATATATAATGGTACGCCAACTATCATCACTAGAACCAAGGTGACGCAGTTTAAAGGTGTTGGTTGAATGATATATAGAGGGTTTTACATGTAAATCAAGACAAGGAAACAAATCCCACCATCTACATCATCTTTGTGGATTTCTCCTTCGGCTATGATAGTCCATGTAACTCCAATATTATTAACCAGAAACAAAAAAAAAACATCATTATTTTTCAAAAGAAATGATAAAAGCTCATAATTTAGCGATATTTTTGGCACAACATGCAAATAACTATTTTGAATGATATGTTTACTAAACTTAACATCGGTGTTTTATCTTCTATGAGCTTTGTTCAATATCTTTGTCGAATGTGACTGTATAAATTCATATTCAGCGTTGCTATCACTTTGGCGGAGGGCAATGATCTTTAGGAGGTCTTGGTATGGTTATACAAGGCTTGTCACCATTTCTACTTCCCGGGGGAGACCGACTTCCTAGGGGAGCTCGACATGGTGGAGGGGGTTTTGTGCATATCAATGGGCCCGTCTCAATTTTTGGCAGGGCTCCTGGAAGAAGAAAAAAAATTAATCTTCCATTAAATTTTCTTTTTTGAAAAACGGTGGGCATTTTAACCTTAAGATTTTTTATTTATTTTTAAGATTGACAATAAACATATGGTATTTGCCTATTCTGCCTAGAGGTAGAGACGGTCCTGCATATCAGGGTTTTTGAGGGCGCTTTACCTTTCAAAACAAAGAAGTTAATATATTAAAAATTAACTAGAGTGTTTATTTTAATAGTTACGTTTTGAATGCTTTTAATGGACAGAGCAAAATGATCTCGTTAACAAACTTTTTTTTTTTTTGTAATTCAATCCGTTTATAAACTAAACGCTCTATTTTTGGGACAAAATTAATCGCCCCATCAGCTATAACCATTCAAAACATTTCTTAAGTTTTAATGTAAGAGAGATTTTTGGAATAAGAAGAGACTGACCTAGTGAAGGGAGTGTCGCTTCTGTGAGACGAACACGAGAGGATAGACAAAGAAGTAAATGAAGCAAACTTAGAAGAAAAAAGGCTTTTGTAGTTTTCTTCATTATCATTGTTCTCTACTACTTCTCCCGTGTCGACCAGCCGTAGTGTATATTAGTGTATATATATTAGATTGAAGCAAACAACGTAACATCAAATGTATAGTGAATAAATAAATTTGAAGTTAAACCTCGACGACTTCTTGTTTTCTACGAAAACGCGGTTTTGTACATCAGCTATAGTAACATCTCAGAAAACCTCCGTAAATCAACATCAGCGTCATGATCCTCGGAGCAAAAAAAAAATTCACTCCTTCGAATATATTAAACAAAAGACTATTGAAAATTCACAAATCAAAATTACTCACCATATCTTTTCTTTTAGGAGCAGGGCTAGCTCTCCTTTCTATTCATGCTTTTGCGGATGCATTTTGGACTAGGATCGATCTCAACTCAACTGAGACGAAAGTATTGGATGAGAGCTAGCTAGATGGATAACTATTTTCCATGCCATCTACTGTTTTGTTGTCCTCAATGCTCACCACAATTCAAAATGTGTTTTCTTTTTTTTGTTATCGTTGGTTTGGTTCAAAGATAATATTTATGGCAATGACAGGTTTCACCGTTTCAGCAACCAAATCATATTCGTTGGTTTGGTTCAAAGATAATCACCGTTTTCTTTTTGTTATCGTTGGTTCAAAGATAATAGTAAATGTCTCGGTGATAAATCAATAATCAAAATTTTAAAAACATCTGAAATTTGTAACGTTTAGAAGTTTTATTCACTATTCGTCGAAATGTGTCGTTGAATCAACACAAACATGATTTGATCGATATTGTTTAAAATCATTGGTCTTTTTCATGACAATGGAACAGAAGACAAAAGAAGAACAGTGATTAGAAGAAATTAAGTAATTCGAGTTCATGTCTTTTTCAGCTCAGCATCTATGTCTTTGCCAGACTTTCTGATGATTGAGCAGATCCGAGCATGGGCGTAAAGAAGGTAAACGGCTGTTTTTCCCTGCGATCAAATATTCAATAAGCATGCCTGCATAAAGCAAATATGTTGCCAAATTCCAGTACCTTGTCACAAAGCATTTTATCATAGCTGAAAGTATAACTTGTCAATCTGTTCTTCTTCAGGTCAGCAAACCTTTGGAAAAAACAAAAAGAAAAGTTAGCTGTATAATCCACTATCACTAGCAGTAGAATAAAGATGACACTTCTTACTTCACTACACTGTCACCAACTGCCGCAGCTATTTGGTCCAGCTCCTCGAGTGTCCATTCTTTGTCCTTGCCTAACCAGAGAGGAACATGTGAGGGATGAGTTAGGCCACGTAATAACTGAACAAGCCAATAAATTTTAACAAATCCAAAAACGACACAAAGTTATATACCATGCTTTAAAAGGGACATTTTACTGCAATTCTTGGCCACATCTAGCAAATTAACTAGGCGGACTGTTTTAGAATACCAACTTCTAAAGCGCCCGCCCTCTCCTCCAATGACTACACCAAAACCAACATGGCTAGCTCTAGGGTAAGTTGTATCATTGGCTGGAAGCCATCCTGCTTTTCTGGCAGCCTGATTCAGAGTAAAAGGAAAACCACAGTCACGACTCACAGTTTCCACCAAGACAATAACATTTCATAAGTCGTCAGATCTTAAATAAAATTAATATAATCATCAAACCTACTTTGAATAACTTATCAAAGTGCTCACGCTGGCCAGCATCTGTCACATAGATAATCCACTCAGCTTTCTCTTCATTAAGGCGATACCTGAGCCAGGCAGATTTTTGCCAGTTGAGACACAAAATATATGAGGTAGATATATATATGTAGACTAGTAATTTAACCCACCAAAGAGCAGCCATATCTGTTGTGCTGTAGGTGAAACCGCCATCTTTCTTGACAAATGTGAGTGGGATCTTAAAGTCTTTGATGGATATAACACAAGCACCATCAATTTCTTCAACCAACCCCTTGATAGTCAATTCCTTAATAATGTTAGGGATATAAGGTATGTAAAAGCTTTGTCCCTGTCATGAATCAAAAGTATTTTCAATTATCTAGTACATATCCATGCCATTCTGCTTAAAAAGAAAATATAGTACAGGTCCAGCTAATCCTTTACCTTTTCTTCAAGCTTAACTTGGAGGCGCTGGATAACCTTGGTAGACTCGGTTCGGCTGATTTCACAAATCCTAGCCCAAGCTTTGACATAAACAGGATCTCCATTCTACACAGAAGAAACGCAAAAAAGAAAGACATAAAAATAGAGACATGAGAGTAAATAAGATCTTGCAGTCTAAACATAAAAACGCAGGAGTGGTTTGGGTTACCTGTAGAAGGACCGCAGCACGTTGGGCCTTTTTCTTAAAGTCAGGATCATTGTCATACTTTTTTCTAGTTATTGGTAAGAAACCTATGAGATATGACATGTGAAGTTAGAAACTGAATAGCTTTGGATTTTCATATAAAGTTACATAAAAGGAACGGATGAGAGGCCATAGGATATGTACCTCAAGATATTCAATTGTTATCATCACAGCAGGAAAATTCTCAAAGAGGTACTCGATTAGCATGCCCAACTGCAGGAAATTTCTCAAAGATTTTTTTGATAAAAAAAAATATTGGAATTAAGAAATCACTTGGAAAAGTAAGCTACCTGTGTTCCCCAGTCACCAACATGGTTTCTACGTAGAACTTCAACGTTAGAGTACTCGAGCAAGCGAGCTAGAGTTTTACCGATGATAGGTGATCTTAGATGACCAACATGCATTTTTTCTGCAATGTTGGGAGAGTAAAAATCCACCACGGCTCTCTTAACCGGAAGATTAGGCGCCCATGTGTCATTTCCATTGATAAGCATTTTCTCAATGCTCTAGATAAAAAAAAAAAAAAAAAAAAAAATAGGAGATCAATTTTACCATTATGTACAAGTGAGCAAATACACAAGAGGAGTGAGTACCTTGGCCATATACTCAGCTGATATAACAAGATTGATAAATCCAGATCCAGTAACAGAGCATGATTTCACCATCTCAGAGGCAGGGAATTTTGAAACAATGTGTGCTATATCTGTAATAACAAAAACAAAATCAGATATGAAGAATCGGATACAAATAACACGACCATACATGATACAAACAAACCTTTCCAATAACTTGAGCAAATTTGGACCCTAAACGTTTTGACAACAACATGTGCATTACATCGTTACTGCGCGCAAACAAGTCAACAACAGTATGAGTAATTCAACAAACAGAAAGGAATTTAGTTTTTCCATTAAAGTTAAAACGAACCATTGATAATCTCCAAATTTTCGATTTGGGCCTCTGGAGACAACAATCGAGAGCTCCACACCAACATCATCTTCAAGTTTTGTATCCAGAGCCAAAACAAAGAGCTTCTTCAGTTGTTTTTTTATATTTCCCCCGAAATCTCCCTCCTGTTGTCACACGACTCAGAATATCATTCATGAAACGGTTAAGGTGGGATTAAAACTTAACTAAGACTTACAGCTGCAGTTTCCATCGACACAGATTAGGGCTCAGTACAGAGGAAGACAAAAAATAAGCGATTGCGAAAACCTAAACGTCGGAGAAGAGAGTATTTAGGGATTTCTCGAGGACACTGATGTAGTCTTTCCATTTTTCCTTTAATTTTGAAATTTCCTTTTTTTTTTTTTTTTTATAGCTGCTGCTTAACTCAGCTCCACTCACGATAAATTCGCATATTTTATGAGCTGATTCGAACTCGCTCATTTTTGACATCTACAGGACATCCGGAAGACCAAACCTTGGTCACCGAACTGAGGTCGAACTATCAACCTCGACCCGTCTCAGCATCCATCGTCACTTCTCGGCATTTTCCACCAAATCTTTGTCCGAACTCCGAACCTTATTGTTCTAAAAATCTTCTTTTTATTACGAATCATCTACGAATCCATGTACAATTATTACCAATACATCATTTGTTGCTATTCACCCTTAACAGTCAGGGAGGAGACGAGAGTTAGGATTCCAAGAGCTAGAATTTCTTATTCACCAAATCAAATCAAATGCAATACTGTACATTTATATTTCTTTAACTCAACTTAAATTTTAATACATGGCATATCATTTGGCGATATGGATAAGGATTGAAGTACTCTAATTGTGATGTTTCTTTTCAATAAATTTTAGATTTTTACAAATAACGATACTCAATCTCTTTCAACAGATTACTTAGATGCATAATATGTATACAATAATAATTTATTTCCACCTTTGCTATGTCCACCTTTGGATCTTCTTGGAATTGTATCTTCTTCTTTTTTTTTGGAATTGTATCTTGGATTGGTTCTGCCTCGTGTTACAAGAAATTCAACATCATTGCCAAGTTAATTCTTCAAGGCACAGTTTATAAGCTACGGAAATAGATGAATACATATGGTAGGGTTCATGGAACTGTTCCTCACCACCAATCTCTTCTCGCTAAGGAGATACAACTCCAAATGAGATGCCACATTCTCTTTCTAGACCGAAAGTTCTCACTTCCTCAGCCACATGTTAATAATTCCACCTCGCCATCAGACTTCAGCTACTTGTCTACTTGGTTCGGGTTCTATCAATTCAACACTTCACCACCTGCTTCCTAATACTGTCAATTATGGTTCTGTCGATGTGCTCTCATGAGTTTCTCATCTCTCTCTCTCTTTTACCTACTTCCTTGTATCATCTTTGCCTTCCTTGTATTTCTCTTCTTTATCATTCTATTTGTAGCTCCAATTGTATCTCCAAATGGTAATTACTTCTTTGGAAAAGGGTGAAAAGGAAACATAAGTAAAATGGTATAATTTACTTACTGTTCAAAAGAGTAATTGTGCTTTATACCATAAGATTTCAAAAGAATTAAATCAAAGATTGGGTGACAATTTTATAAATATCAAACATCATAAAATAACGATAAAAAGACCATACTTCATGGTTATCAATATTGAAAATACTGTTTTATCACTATATTTGGACGTATCACGCTACATTGCGCAAAGGTAAAATGGTCCCAAAAAAATCTCCTATCTCTCTTATTTTACAAAATCGCGATATAATTTGATATAATGTTAAATATTTTCTAATTTTTTGATATCTTGCAAATTCACTCTTTCAAAAACATATTTATTTGATTTTGCGCATCACGTGAGTTAACGTCTACGTACTTTAGTTAAGAAAATATCAAAGCGAGAGGACCATATAAGAGCAAACTTCAAAGTGTGGTTAAATGTTAACGTCTGCACTAAATATATCCTTCTTCGATCTTCCTAACGAGTACGACACACAATATTCCATCTCACTAAATTAGACATCCACATCAAACAGTCATATATAGATACGCATAAATCATATGATGCTACGTATATATATTCTTTCTGTAGAAAGATACATTATTCATATACGTTACTCTTTAGTTTTGGCTGGATGAAATTGTAGAAAAGAGTTAAGAACAATCTCAAATTAAAGACATAATTATACAATCATAAAGCGAAGCTGTGAAATATACAAGGGAACAAAAAAATAAAAGTTGCTCAAGAGAAAAGTGAAGTTATCAAAGAGACAAATGAATTCCGTGGTACTACTAATACCATCATTAGTAGAGGTTCTTAAAATTTTATAATGATAAATATTAGAGAGATTTTTAACACGAGGAGAAAAGAGATCTAAAAATTCTTATTTATGAACCATTTTAGAAATTTTTAGTACGAAATTCTTAAAATTTAGAATTAAAATATTGATCAGAACCCTATAAAAAATTCTATCATTAATGATGCTCTAACATGTAGAGTACTTTCAAATTGAGACATGTTTATATCAATCATAATGTAAATATTATTTATTTGCGTAAACAGAAATATATAAATTTTGTAAAATAACTGTTTATTTTTCAGGTGTCATTATCAGAATCATTTAATTCTGTAACGTATCCCCACCTAAACATATTTTATTGAAATAAATCCTAAATCAACATCAACCTCATGATTCTCTCAAAAAAATCCAAGCCCTTTGAATGTTTTCATATTCTTCTACACATAACAATTTAATATTCACGAACTACGACCCCCAAAAATATTAGCAGTTGAGAACCTCAATCTCTTTACACAGATTTTATTTTAAATTTTAAACGTAGATTGTTCAAAATGTCATAATTTGTCTAAAGCCAATATTTTGTGAGAAATATCATTAAACCACACGATTTCCTTTGAAAGGCATAATCTCTTTGAAAGGCATAATCTCTTTTTCTACCGATGGTAGCCTCTTATTTGGGTATTTCAAAATTTTAAAATTAATGTTTAAATATATATATATATATATATATATTGATCAATAGAAAAATGACACATGGAGGATGACCTTTAACACTATTGATTATTTGAGAGACTTTCTATACTCCGCTCATATATACTTTATTTTTATTGGTTAATATTTTTCTTAACTAAAACATTTAATTTTAAAATTTTAAGGAAAGTATCTACAAAGGCGGATCCACCTTAGGAGGTGTGGAGTTTAAAACAAATTAAATTTCTTTTTGAACATATTAGTAATTGTGGCAGTTTGGTGAAAAATGCAACCATTATAATAATCCAGAACTTGACTTAAGAAACCATTTAACACCAATTGTGGAGACTTGAATACTTGCAACTTGCAAGAAATAAATTAGAATACTTAATATGATGGTCTAATCAATCGTTTATTTTTTTATAGATGATTTATTTATTTATTTAGGTTGAAAAAATTAAGAGCCAAAGCAATCCAATCTACAAAAAAAGACACGTAAAGTTGTCACTTACCATACAAAAGAAAACAAAAGCGGAATAAAATAAAAGGAAAAAATTCACCAAACAATAAGTTAAAGTCGACGTGTAACACAACCTCCCACCCGATTTTTTCCTTCTTTACATAACCCAACAAAAAAATACATATTATCAACACCGAATCTCTCTCAACACACAAACACACATCTCTCTTCATCTTTTTGTTTCCTTCAAGAATCTGAATCTGCTTTACTCTTGTGTTAATCATGATGAACACCTACGATACGACGTCTCCAATGGCCCACCCGATCAGTCCATCTCAGCTTCCTTCCAACCAAACCAAACAAGATCCGAGTTTACCCGACGAAGCTTCTTCTGTTTCCGACAAGAGAGATCCAACTTTGCCTGAAGAGAAACAGAATCAAGAAGAAGAGAGAGTAGACAGTGGGAGAGAGAGGCTGAAGAAGCATCGGAGAGAAATCGCCGGTAGGGTTTGGATACCGGATATATGGGGACAAGAGGAGCTTCTTAAGGATTGGATCGATTGTTCAACGTTCGACACGTGTCTAGTCCCCGCCGGAATCTCGTCGGCACGTGCGGCTCTTGTAGAAGAAGCTAGGCGAGCTGCTTCAGCTTCTAGTGGGTTACATAATCGTTGTTTGATCTTACGCTGAATTTTATATAATTAAGATACATACTTAAAAAAATGTGGTTCTTGTTCCTCAATAATATAAAGACATTAATTACTGTTATATAGTTGATATAGTTTCATTCATTTTACTCGTAACTTTATGGAACATATTGCAAATTGCTTTGAGTGTGTTTAGTTTCGTATAGTTTGTTCATAGAGGAGAGTGTAGGACGGATATTTTGATTTTGATTTTTGATAACTTGCTTCGATTAGTCCAAGTCGTCGTATTTAAAATGAATGAGACTATATACAACTATCTGAAGACATTTCGGTTCTATAAAAGCTACATGGGTTTTTAAGAAAAACCTGTAAGTAGTAGAGGAAAAAACAAAGTGCATAAAAATAGCAAGATTCATAAGTTTTTCTGTCTTGATCTTGAAAGTTATATGATTAAATTTAGAAATAAATTTCTTAAAATTTTATATATAAGAAAAGTACATTTATATATTCACTAATCTCAAGCGAAGCAGATATCTCCGTTTTCAAATTTCAGTATTTCTAATGTGCTCCTTTTGGGCTCTACTTTTTTTTTTTGGATAGGTGATTCATCAGGTCTGTGTTCAAACCTTCAAGAAGAATTTTTGAAACAGCATTTTTTTTTGTTAAAAATATCAAATTGTGAATGTGACATTTGCCAATTTTCATAAAGTTGTTTTGCATGTACCGAAACACATACCCAACCATGTTCTTAGCTTCTTATAAGTCCAAGGAGTCTTATAACATTTATCTTTAACTTATATCGGCCTATCTCTTTGCGTCATGAGTTAGATTAGATATGTGACAAAGCAAGAGATGACATAGGACTTAGACTTGGTAAGAAGAAATCTTATTCAGTTTCTTAGGGATCAAGGAAAACAACCTTGATTAGGTTTCACACACATGTTCATGGGAACATTTTTTTCGTGATCTCTGCGATACCTATAGTACCTGAGTCAGAGTACTCAATGTATATACGAATGTAAATTTGTAATTACATAACATCTTAACCAACTCGCTCTGGTCTAGTGGTAAAAGAAGCTACACAAATGGTCTTCTGTCTTGGGTTCGATGCGAGTTGGCCAATCAACCATGCAGTTAAATGCGCGAAAAAGAAGCTGAGTCTAAAGGGATTGTACGGCGAAAATCCAAAACTTCCAAATCTTTTTAAAAAAAAAAATTAATATGATAAATATACTTATCGAACATATACTAACATTCAAAATTACCTAATCCAAAATATTCAAATACTCAATCCAAGTTACTTATAAATGTTTGAATAGTTGATCTAAGTATTCCAAGACCATGGCTAGTCCTCACTCCAAAACAAAAAAAAAAAGTGGATTTGAGGCTAATAAAATAATAAATGATTACTTAGACCTTTGGATCCCTTTTGTCTAAAAACATTATAGAAACAATTGCCAATTGGTTAACTAAATATAGTGCTAGTCTTCATGAACCGGAGTTAAGTCTCCGTTCTTTCATTGATTTTTTTGTTTTAAATATACTTATTTTGGCATCAATTTCTGGGGGGATTTGGGTCTAGCCAAAACTCAGATTTTTCTGCTAGTATCCGACTGATTCAAAATGCAACTAACATAGTAAGATGATTTTTTCTAAAGACATTAATTTCTTATCCAAAGTACACAAAAATAATATACTACATGGGTATTTTCGGAAGTAGTTTACACTTTACAAGATAATAAAATTAAAATCATTCGAGCTAGTATGAAAAAACCGGATATTTCAGATTTTAAAGACTACGAGGCAATGCGGCCCACTTTACGGATTTCAAGTAAACTCCCTATTGGGCCAAACTAGTGAGGCCCATATTGGCCTTTGTAGATACGGAGGAGTCAAAGAGAGAGATTTGTTTCTGGTTAGTCGCGAAAAATCTCATCGTCTTTTAGCTCTCACCATTGTTGTTTGTAGATCGCTTCTCTAACTAACCCTAATACGAACAGATCAGGTGCCTGAAACAACGATCAATCATGGAGTACACTGCTCGGAGAAATCAGAAAGGAGCTTTCGAAGGCTTTTACAAACTTATCATGCGCCGTAACTCCGTCTACGTCACTTTCATCATCGCCGGCGCATTTTTTGGCGAAAGGGTAAGAGATCAAAGCCTTTTAAATCGTTTCATATCTTATCAGCGTTCGTATCATTCCGGATCTGGATTTGTGTTTATAGTTTGATTGGAACAAAAATCCGAAAATTTTGTTGCGAAATGATAAATTTTAGTGAAGAAATTTCGTTGGGTAGATTAAGCGATTTACATTAGTGAGCTGGAGAATTTAGTTTTTGTGCAATTTTTATAGGAAACTGATGTGAAATTTTATGATTTTGGGGATAGATGTGAGTTTGTTTTTTTGTTGCTTGTAATTATGCAATTTATCATGTTGATTTACATGAAATGTTAAATTGATCGTTGCAGGCTGTGGATTACGGTGTTCATAAGCTTTGGGAACGCAACAACGTTGGGGTATGTTTACATATTTGTGTTTTGATTCACTTCTCTTGTGTGATCCTGAATCATGTTTTACGCAATTTCGACTCTAAATTGCTGTGTAAATGTGTAGATGAAGATTGATTGTTACTCGTTCCATTCTTAAACTTTAGAATCCAATTTTCTGCATCTGAACTTGACTGAGAAAATGCAGCAATCCTGTTAACGATTTTTCCAATATGTGAATAGTATTGATGTTGTTAATGTGTGTCTGTCTTTTGAACTAGAGAGTCTAGATGGTAAGAACTGTTTCTTCTTCATTCTCTGTATTGACCATCTTGATATTGGGAATGATCACATATCTCTGCGCACATACCTCTTCTGTTTTGTTTTACAGAACTAATCATCTTTTCCAATCTGAATACTTGTTAGATTTAGAGTATAAAGTAGCTAACTTTGAATATGTTTATTGATTTACAGAACTAATCATCTTTGGTTTTTCTAGCTTTTATAGTTCCAATGTGTATAGTTCTCCCTATATTGTTTGATAGTTCAATCATCAACTTCATGATTCTTCCATCTTACAGTATATGAGTTAATGTAACAGATAATTTTCTTGATAACATAATCTTCTTGTGATGGTGCAGAAACGATACGAAGACATTTCAGTGTTGGGTCAAAGGCCAGTAGAAGAATGAGATTTCTCCATTTTTAAATGTCTCAGACCAAAAGCAAGAAATGGAAATTTCCATGTTGTTTCTTACATTCCAAGTCTCTTTTCGTTTGTTGAATAAATATAAAATCATTGGGATGATTCATACTTTCACCTAAAGCTATTTGGTTCTGATCAATTGAAATTTTTGCATTGTGGAATATGATAACATTATCATCATAAGTTTTCATCTGTCATTACAATTTTTTTGCCCTTAACTAAAAGCAAATCCATTAAAATTCCTATTCATGAATCTTCTATTCTCTTTTGGTGTCTTGAAACGCCACTTTAATATACGCAGAGGTCATATTCTGAGGTCTAATTTTATTCATCCTCAAAGAAAATGTAATCATGGAGAAGTCTTTTTGCGAAGGGTCAAATTTCAAAAGGCTTTTTCTTACTTTTTTTACTTTTGTTTGATCCCATAAAATAAAGAAGATTATGATTATATGTTCTCTTTGAAGAATAACCAAAGGAGTCACTGTCGATAGAGCAACATCGCTCATGATATTACATGATAAGTGGGAGAACTAAACCGACAAAACCACATTGGTTCAATTTCGTGCAAAGGATTTAAAAGCTTCCACTAAGCTGTGGGGCAAATGCTAAAGATTAGATTTTGACAATCTCTTTACCATAAATCACAAAATTTGCACCACTAGTTTCTACGGCTATGCATACAGAGAAGATAACAATAGTGCATCGGCCCAACTCCAAAAAAAACTTCACATAAACCTTATTATTATTTCGATTAGCACTAATGTCCAGGTCAAGCCCGGCTAATCCGGAAATGAGTAGCTTCAAGAAGACCATGTTAAAGTCCGAGACATGAAGTGGTCCACGCGCAATGTGGTTGGTACGCCCTAAACTCTAGATCCTAGCCTCTAAGCCATCACAGGTGGGTTTTTATTTGTGTCTACAGTTAATAAATGCGATCCAAATATAAGATTTAAATAGGGTTTAGGACAAGAAAATAAATTTGGTATTATGCGCAAACTAAGTGGAATTACCTACTCGTCACGGATTCGGATAATATGTTGTTTTATTGCGACAAGAGATATTAGAGATCAGGTTTGAAGCCAAATGCAATGTTCTTTGGGTCGGAGTATGGACAAATGAATATTCCGAAGACATTTTGTCTTGATTCCGTTACGTTACGAGTCCTATGCCCTACTTGCATGGTCATCACATATCAATCACATGTTTCACTTTTTCTTTTGAATTTTCAGATAAATTGGTATTTTATTTCTCTAAGTGAAGCTCTTATTATTTATTTTTAGTGCCAATTATAGTTTATATATTATATAATAATGAGATGGGAATAGTGAAAATTCTTTCGATAGGAAGTGGGGGAAAAGAAAAATGGGAGGTGGGTTTTTATGAGGCAGGCACCATCTGTGAGTTATACGGAAAGATATCACACACCAAAAAGATAAGACAATACTTTGTTTCGTTAAGTTTTAAAATTGACAATCTTATATAATTGTATGCTATTTTGAACATAGATGTGTTTAGAAAAGAAAAGAAAAACATTTGAAACGCAAAATATCAGAACAACTAATTAACTTTGATGGGTATGAGAACAATCAAATTAATTTCCTAAAAGTTCTTAATAATTTATTTTGCAGCGCAAAAATATCATTTCTAAAAGATTTAAGGAAAAACAAAATAATATATATATATATGTGGTTTATGTTCAATCACTATTCTATAGCATTTCAATCACTATTTAAGACTGCAATTTGTTAGAAGCTGATGAAAATCACTTACTTATTGAGTAAAAACACACTTAATAATTGCCTTGGTGATTTTTGGTTATTTTCTTTCGGTGATCCTCAAATTTTTTTAATATGTGTTGTGTGCTCATCTTTCTAATTTATTGTACGAGGTTTCTTGAAAGTTTGCGATGAGGATAGTCGAAGTTTAGAAATGCCAGCAATCAACATCAAACAAATATAGTCCTAACTCCTAAACAACAAAACTAAATAGAAACACACAAATGGTGGTCTCGACTCTAACATAGTTTAGCTATTTTAATTCTTCTATAGTAGGCACTAGGTATTGACGAACGTCCTTGAAGTCTTAGGCATATATATGAGATACTTTTACTACATTATTTTTTGTCAAAACTTTTACTACAAATTGGCCTACGTATATAATAAGATAATAACATTTAACCCAAAACATTTGACCACACTTCGAATATATGTAACAAATACACAAAATAATTACTATATTTAATCAGACAAAAAACACAACTATATTTTACTGTTGACCAAATAAAAAGTTACTTTGTTTTAGTAATACGATGTAAAAGAGCATATTAAACTACGACAAAAATAATATACGCCTGTGATGATCCTCCCCCCAACCCACCCGAAGCTATGCTTTCTTTAGAATATATAACCACAAATTCGCTTGGATAATATATGTTTTTAGGTATATTTCTTTAACTTTTGTTTTTGGAAAAAGAAAAAAAAAAAAAGCTAATGGTAGGAGGAGGGGGCTATAAATACCAGAGCCAATCCGGTCCTGTCAACCATGAAGTAATCATCTAGTAAAACACTTATCATCTGTACAGGTTTATTTCCAAAATAACTTATTACTTAGCTTACAGTTTTGAAAAAAATTTCTTATTCTTAATCTACTTTTTTTTGTTTTCTTGATGCAAATTCCCTTTTTCTCCCTTTTCAGCAGAGATTTCCAACAAAACAGGAATTAAAATACAAGACGAAGAAGAAAATGATGATGATTAAACTCTGCTTCTTCGCCATGGCCCTCCTCTGCGTTGGCCCTGCAAATGCTCGTAATGCTAACACTCTTTGTTTCTCTCCCACTCCACACACACACACATATATATATATATGAATGAATATGCATGCACTTGTATATAAGTTTTTTAGAACGAACAAAATAAATTAATTAGAAAGTTAAACTAAGTTAAGTTAAGTTAACAAAAAAACATTCAATTAAGTTGAGCTTTAATATATAGGGGTGTTAAGTTTTAAAACCGAACAAGTAAATATGATGATACGTACTTACGTAGTCTAGTGTTTTTTTTTTTTTTTTCAGTTGATAAATGATGATCAGAGATCCATTTTCACTATATGTAAAATTCTCCGTTTACTGTGGATTTACTGTTTACTGTAAATTATATGAGAGTTCATGTGATGGGTCTAAGTAGATGTGTCATGTGTGTTGTACTTATAATCTACAAGACACCAATCATATAATAGAGGTTTATCATCCTCAAAAGCATTGAGATAGCTTTAATAACTAAAAATAGTGAATACTATATCTTTTAACACTATACAAATTGGTAATTAATGAGCAGAGACACAAGGAGTGGTGTTTGGATATGGAGGAAAAAATGGACCAAACCAATGGGCACACTTAAACCCTCACTTCACCAAATGTGCAGCTGGTAAATTACAGTCTCCAATTGATATCCAAAGGAGACAAATCTTTTACAACCAAAGGTTAGAATCACTACACCGCGATTACCACACCACAAACGCAACGCTGGTCAACCATGTTTGCAATGTTGCGATGGTCTTTGGAGAAGAAGCAGGAGATGTGATGATAGAAAATAAAAACTATACCTTAGTGCAAATGCATTGGCACACTCCTTCTGAACATCATCTCCATGGAGTCCGGTAAGCTCCAATTTCTTTTTTTTTCATTAATTTGTTTATTTATAACTATTTAAAGTTATTTTAGTTTATGATAAAATTTCCAGATATTTTATTATTTGGTTGGAAATCAAATAATCGAGTTTGGATTATATATATGTCAATTTGTCATTCAACTTGTTTGAAAAATCCAAAAATATTTGTAGTTCAATAGAAACTCCCAGATTTCACCAAAAGCCCAATTGATAAGTGTTTTTTTTTTTTTGGGAGTTAGTCTGGCTTAATAAGCCCATGTGGATTTTGTTCCATTAATTTTTCTTTGGAGTTTTATGATTATATCATTTGAACTGTTTTCTAAGAAATAATTAAATGAATGAGAAAAATAACGTAGATATGCAGCTGAGCTCCACATGGTACACCAAGCAAAAGATGGAAGCTTTGCTGTGGTGGCAAGTCTCTTCAAAATTGGCACTGAAGAGCCTTTCCTCGCTCAGGTACTTCTGAGGTTATATATATACAAATGTGACTATGTATTGGATTATAATTAATATAGTCAATTAATGTTAATATAACGTTATGATTAGATGAAGGATAAATTGGTGAAGTTAAAGGAAGAGAGAAGCAAAGGGAACCAAACAGCTCAAGTGGAAGTAGGAAAAATAGACACAAGACACATCGAACGTAAGACTCGAAAGTACTTCAGATATATTGGTTCACTCACTACTCCTCCTTGCTCCGAGAACGTTTCTTGGACCATACTTGGCAAGGTATATAAGTAACGTTTCTACCCACATATATTATAATTTTAAGGGAGGTCTAAAACAATTCTTTTTGGTTGCTTACGTTTTGGTTGCATATAATATTAAACTTACCTTTCCAAAGGCAACTAAAGCCAATCAATTTTTATTTTTTAAACCCTTAACTTATCACCTTTTATGGTTTATTTTCCAACTGATTTTAGAAAGTATGAAACCAAAAATTTATGATTATGTTAGAATACATTAAAAATTTGGTATTTATGAGAATCCTTTAGTACTTTTTACAAAAAGGCCGGAAACTAGAACCTCAGTTTTATTTAGGCTTCTAAATATATCAAGACTAGTCGTATATATAAAGCTTTTTAAAATCCATTTATTGGTCGCAAGAATTCAAGACCATAGAGTACGTAACGATATTCAAGTTTCAACTTCAACCAATTTGAATGTCTCTTGGGCTCCACAATCCCTGCTTTTAAGCTAAACCATTATGTCAAACTTATGATTTACGTTTGAATGAAAAAAGAGAAGTCAATATACGATGGATGATAACACGTAGCCAGCTACAACTTTCATGTTTATTTGACATTTTTGTATGGAAATGGTCCAAATTAATGTGACATCGTTAATTTATAATTGCCGTGTGTAATAAATTAAATGCAGGTGAGGTCAATGTCAATGGAACAAGTGGAACTACTCAGATCTCCACTGGATACTTCTTACAAAAACAATTCAAGACCTTGCCAACCCCTCAATGGCCGGAGAGTTGAGATGTTCCACGAGCTTAACAATAAAAATGAATCCGGAATCAAAAAGAAAAAAATCCAAGTAAATTAGTTTTACATTGTCTATCGGTTTGTTTAGAACCCTAATTAGCTTCGTAAAATTAGTAGAAAACATATATAACTAATAATGTTACTAGTACTTGATCTTCGATTTCCAAGATCTGATTATGTGGTGTTGTTGTGAGATACATGCTAAGTTGAAACAACGTGAATCAAATTAATTTTGAGTATGTATGTCGAGATAATTAATTTTGATCCAAATTTTAATATTATTGATAACAACAACTACATACATTATTTGTGTAATTGGTTGTTAAACATGATGCGGACGTTAAAGATATAATAGCTACTAGTTTATGCTATTGTTATTACTATGCTATCAACCGGATTTAAATCCGCAAAGTACTTATATTTAACATAATGAAAGATGCAAAAAGGAAAAAGGGGCCAAAGATCGATCAAGCTTTTGACTTGAAATCATCAAGGCAACGATCCTAATTAATCCACACATAAATGATTAATTTACTTCAAGCCGTATTGGATATTTCTAACTAGATTCTATTCGTTGCTATCAACTTTTAGAACCTGCACATCTAATATATCTGTCTAAAAAATTATATCTGGTATGGACGTAATTAGATTCGATAAAGATATTTGGGAGAATTTTACAATTGTTAGTTTTATATAGCAAAAGAAAACAGTTACTATATCAATTTGTTGGAACTTGGAAAATTGAAGGAGAGAAAAAAATTCTAAACATGGGCTTTGTTTGTTTCTGTGTTGGTTAGAAATAATTGTTGCAAGGAAAAATGGAGATTTAAGGTACGAAACTAAGAATCGTAGGAAAAATTTATTGTCATTGTCTTTCCTGCCAACCCCAAACAAACAATAATTTTCATATGACTCCAAGAGAAAATAAAAACAAATAAGTATATATTATCAAAATTGGTGGACCTCTCTTCTTGGCAGGGAACAAAATTTTCTCCCTACATGCCCGATTGCTAAGTCAAAAATCTTTTAGAAGAGAACCATTCTCACCTAATATCTTACCTCCTATATATGAATTTTCGACACAAAATTATTTAGCCTTCAAAAACGTGTATTAGACTATTAGTTAGTATACTTAATTTGTTCAATAATTAGTGATCAATGATGTTAAAGTAGTCTTCCATAAATCATAATGAGATAATTAAAATTGTTTATTTTTTCAATAATATTTTATATAATATTTCACAAATTTTATAAGTTAGTTTCCTAACTGTACTTCCACTGTAAAAAATTTAGGAGTATTCTAAAAACCATCGCAACGACTATGCATTTGTAACGAAAATAATCAACAACAAATATGAGAAAGAAAAACAGTCAATAACGAAAGAAATTGTGATTTCGAAATTATTTTTGGACTAAGAGATATTGAGCTAAATATTTGTTAGGAATAACATACGAAATCACATTTTATCAGCAAAGAAAAACAAAAAACATACGGAAGCACGTTAATTGAAATTTGAACAAAACTTACAAGGCCCCATTATGGAGGGCCATAATAATGCCAATTCGAAGGACTGACGTTTCCATATTGTTCCCATTTGTTTATATAATAAAATCAAAGTTGGGCTATGAATGATCTATATTTTTTTGAAAGCGAAATAACTAGTAGTAATTAATATACAAATTAAATACATTAAAAAGTATTAGTATATGACACCGATCTTTCTTACTTAAGTCGCCACTTATTTACGTTCACCGGGATTATTTTTTTTGGGAATTCTAACAGTGTTTAAATTGACTTAACTAAGATTTGAATATTATTTAAGGAAAAAAATTTAGTAAAAGTAAGTCAAATCAATAATCATCTCCTTATTTTGTCTATTACATATTATTATTGATTATTCACAAGTATTTTCACATTATGTATTCCTTTCTAAAAAGGCACATATACAACACTAAATAACAATACCTATGTACAACCTAAAACAAGGACGAAAAAAGAAAAGAAAAAGCAAAACTATTTCAAAATCAAAAGTCTTAAGAAGAAGTATATAATAGTAGTATACGATAAAAAACGGTGGAAGCGTTTGAAACGCGACAAAAATAAACCATATGAGTCCGCGTTCTCTCTCTATATGTGCCGTGTTCCTGATTCCGTTTAACAACTCGTCACGTCAGCACCAACGACTTTCAAACACGCTATTGGGGCCCACAAAAACAAACCAGTCACGATCCTTGTTTTTCACCAGCTGCTTGAAGCACGGGATTGGGCCCCATCACTTCACCGGCCCCACAGTAAACGCCGCACGTCACGGCCACGTCAGACGTCAACTAACAAATCCGGTCTCCTCCCCGAAGTAAACCGCGTCATCCCACCTAAACCAGGCAATACCGGTTCACCACCGTCAAGCGATCTCCTCGAACCGATACTATTCCTCGGCGGCGACGATTTTCCAACTTCTTCCGGCGGAAGCCGTCCTCTGATATCCGTCGACCTTCTCATCGAAACTCTCGGTGGAGTAACGGCGTCTCTCAGCTGCGTGTGAGGTCCAATCGCCGTTACGTCTTTGCAACCACCACCGGTTCTGAAAATCGCTCTGAAGCTAGCGAAAAACCCGGGTTTCTTTACTCGAACCGGTTTATCTTTAAACGAATCGGTTCGACCGGATATTTGTCTCTGCATTCGACGGCTACGGTCACGTTTAGATCTAACTCTTCCAATGCAAGAAACCTTCGGAGAAGACGGCTCCAATAACGAAGGATCCGATTTCAATCTCGACCCGATCCGTTTCGGAATCATCAAAGTCCTCGCGATTCTGCAATTTCTCCGTTTCTTCGCTTCGTTGAAACACGTCTTCTGTGGTTTCGGCAATCTCATGATCGACGCCTTGGATTTGAGAATGATTCGCTGAGAGCTCGAATTAGGGTTTGAATTGTGATTTGGATTCCAATTCGGAGCAGATGAGATTCCTTTCTGTGATTCTTTGCGTTCGAAGATTGCGTTATCGTTTAGCCATTCGAGCTGTGCTTCTTCTGATAAGGAATAAGATTCCGGTGGAAAATCGATCGGACTCGCGGCGGAGATGAAAACGGGTTGGATCTTCGGGTCATGAGTAGAGTCGGCGAGGGTTTCGCATGCGATTTTCCGGTCGGAGCCACCGGCGCATACTGAAGAAACAAAGGTTTCAAGATCGACTTGGGGCATTTAGCTAAAACTTGGAGAGAAAGAGAAAGAAATTGTTTGATCGAAGTTAAAAGGTAGTTTCGAGGAAGAGAAGATATATATACTACGGCTTTTTATATTTGCCAATTTTTTCTTTTTTTGAATTTAATTTCTTTCAGATTACTATCAGTTGACTTTTGTTCTTTAAATCCGGAGAGTTTTCTTAACTAAAATATTAATTATAAGGTGAGAAATTGTTTTTTAGTATGCTAAATTGAATTTATATGATTATTAATTCACCAAGAATTTGAAGCCTTGACTCTACTCAACTCGTTACATCTTTACTAGCATCCTGATTTTGCTGATGAGACCAACACAAGACAAATGGGGAATGCAATGTGTATTACTGTTAGACCTTCAAAAAGAGAGACCATCAACTATATCTAGCCGACTAATAATGAAATAACTTACATCAATGAGCTTGAGGACTTGTAGTTAAACTTATATACTTTTAACAAAAGTTTCCTACATAAGGGTTTTTTTGTTTGTTTTTGAGACATTTCTATCTTTTTTTCTATTGACTAGTTAATTTTTAATCATTTAACAAAAATTGAAAGAAAGAAACCAATAAAAAAATGTCATGCAGTTAGTTTAAAAAATTAAAAGAGGTTTAGTCATGGGCTATATAGTCAAAAAAAAGAAAAATCAAAGTTGGGAAATAAATTGATGGTTGCAACTGTTGAAGAGTAAGTGTAACCCCATCGAATGAAAGAATAGGAGAGGTGGCGACCATTTTCAATTGCATAATTTTTTTTGGTTAATGAGGGTCAAAGTACATAATTTTTGCCTAAACTAGCCACAAACACATGTCAATTAGTTAGGGATGGGCAAAATATCCACATCCAAAAACTGAACCGAACTCGACCGAATACACAAATATTAATTATATTTAGATTTAATATAATCCAATAATTTAAAATTATAATTATAAATCCAAAAATATTAATTATTTAATATTAAAATAATCAAAATATATAAAATAACTAAAATATCCAAAAATTCTTAATTATATTTGTGAAAATTTAACCAAATTTAATATTTTTTTATTTTTTCTCAATATTTCGGATTTCCAAATCCGATCGGAACCCGAATGGATCCGAAACTACAAAATACCTAAATGATCACCCTTATCAATATGAATTTTTACCAAATTAAATTCTAAATTTAACTGGTGTCACCTACCTGAACCCTCGTTAACCTGTGTATCACCCATGCCAATCTCTGAACATATCAGCTGATAAGATAGCTCTGATAGGGCACTTAATCTGTGCGTAAAGATCATTTATTAAAAAAAAAAGTACATAAACAAAAAAAAAGTTCAATTGCAAGCATAGTTAGTTACCTCCAAAGGTGATAAGTCCAAGGAAATACCTTTGGCTGACTTGAGAGATCCCAAAATCTTCTCATTAACGATATGAATAACGTTACTAATAGTTGCCTTAACTAACATTGGCACATTCTCAATCTTCACTTAGTATCCTAAGATTGTTCTTGTGCTTTATTTTGCAGTATTGATTCATCCATTTGTTCCTTGGCAAAAAAGTTCACTGATCTTGAAGTTCTGGTATGTTGCAGTTTCCACTCCATTGATTGCCTTGTAGGTTCTAATGTAATTTGGTATGTGGAAGTGAGAACTTTATGCTTGATTACACTCCTCTAAGTTTTTATTGTAGTGGGGGTAACTGAAAGCGATTATTCTTGTAATGTGGTAACTGAAAGTAACAACTTTATGCATAGATGAACTCTACACGTGGGTGGTTTTTTCTTGACCAAATAATAACATTGATGATTGGTAACATTTAGAAGAGTGGCTCTACTTTTGTTAATGGATAACTACTGCTACAAATCTAATACTAGTAGCTTTTTTTGGTCAACCTCTATTCATCTAAGAAAACCTTGCTAAGTGATGACATCAGACTCTATACACATTCAGTAATATCAAATTTGATAATAAAAAATCACAAAATTTTGATATCAATGGCAATAAAGAAAAGAATAAAAGTAGAATTCTTAAACATATCTCAAAGGATCCACGACTTGGGAGACAGTTAATAGACACAAGGAAGTATTCTTCAGGAGTCAAGTCTTAGGTGCTCTGCTGAGATCTCCTTGTAAGAAATATAGAATTGGAGAACTGGAACACACATGACAATGATCATCAAACAATGAAATGGTGGACTAAAAAGTAAGAGAATTTAAAACACTATCGTTCAATTATACCAAGGCTTAAGATCAAACAATCCCTCTTGCCAAATCGGTGTTTGGGATAAACATTCTCGACTTAAATATTGGTATTACTTTCTACATGAACACAAGAAGAACAAGTTCCACCAACGACCACTGGTGGCTTACCCCATATAGGTGGCTTTTGGGTTCTTCTTAAAGATATGTTTTTGTTTGTTACCCCCTTGGAAAATCCCATGAACTCAAAACTGTATTCCAAACCACCTATCACAAGAAATAAACAAGATAAGAACCAAGAAAATCAAAGCATCTCTTTTGAAGAAGCAAGTTAAAACAATACCAGAATTTTTGGTTACATAAAGGAGTTTGAAAGTTAAGTAACTGCTAGTGGTTAAAGAGCAGTCACATACTTTTCTAGGGGAAATTACTTGAAACTCTTTGTGGGCTCTATAATATTAAGCAACAACCCCATCCATGCCTAGATAAATATTTCAACTGAAAATCGAAAATAAAGGAAAGATCCCCAAATCACCATTTGCAATCTACAAAGTAACGGAAAGATTAAAAACAGATGAAATGCTTTAGGGAACAACTCTTATCTGAGGTAACATACAATACTAATGTTACCAAAACCTAATTCAACACACAAATCTGAACAAAGACTAATTCTCAATTAGGATGTAATCTTGTTACCAAACACACAGAATATACAAGAATGCAAATTGCAAAGCCCACAGATTCTTTAATGCAAATTTTTTTGGGGAAATTAAAAAAAAAACGAATTGGAGTAAAGTTTCGAGCTCACAGAATCATAGAAGAGACTAAATCAAATCAAATTAACCATTGCATCTGGTGAAATAAACAAAGTAAAAACACCAGCACGTAAACCTAATTAGCGGAATCTAGGATACGAATTTAACCAAACGGATTAAAATCGGAAACCAAAATCACAAGAACAATCAAAAGCTGAAGATGGTAGAAGAAGAACACCGAGAGATCCATTTTTATATATTTAAGAAAAAATAAAATAAAATTAAGCGTGGGAGGAAGAAGAATTTAACAAATCATAACCGCCCATATCTATACACGTGTTACAATCTGGGACGTCGAAAGTCGATTTCTTTTCTTTTTCTTTCCCGGTTCTTTTTCTGTTTCTCTTCTTCAGTCGCTTACAGAGTTCTTCTCTCCTCCTTCAACTTCCATTTTTTTCTCAGAGATCGCCGAAGAAGAAGAAGCAATGTTTGCTTTCGACAAGTCTGTGGCTAAAATCCAGTATCCTGGAGTGAGAATTTTCGGGACGTCGTTCAATGTTGACGAACGAACAGGTTTAGAGAATCTTCCCACAGATGAGTCCACAGATGCCATTAGAGAAATCGCAAAAAGCATCAAAGAGTCATATCTAAGCTGCATCTCCATGGACATTCTTCCAAATTGCGTCTTGGCTTCCCAGCTCGATCATCACATGATCATTACGCCAAGGTAATTTTGTATTTCTTCTCTCTTTTCTTCGATAACAAGATCGCGATATGGAATGTTCTGTTATTCCTAAAAAACCTTTGCTTTCCTTAAAGTATCTGCTAATCTTTGGAATACTAAACCCTAATTTGCTAAAATTGTTCAAATATTTGAATGCGAATATGTAATCTTTGGAATACGAATATGAAATGCTCTGTTTTTGTTATTTGTTTTCGTTGAATTATCTCCTAATCTTTGGAATGTTAAACCTAATTTGCTAACATTGTTCAAATCTTTGGAATACAAATATGAAATGTTCTATTTTTGTTCTTTGATTTCTTTGAATTATCTCCTAATATTTGGAATGTTAAACCTAATTTGCTAATATTGTTCAAATCTTTGGAATGTGTAATCTTTGTCAAATCATCCTCTAAATTTTCGCTTACCAATGCGTTCTTAATGTAGTTTTGTAGGGGTCAAAGAGGATGTTATCTGTCTATTTTGTGGTGAACTTAGTAAATAAGTCACTCTACAAAACCTAGGCACAAGTAAAGATGAGGAAAGCAATGCGTTGATAGTCATAGACATTTATCGCAAGTGTTATGGCAAAAAAGGCAAGGAGGATGACCTATGGATTAAACCTGTAAATACATTCCAAGGAGAGTTCTCATTGTACTCTATGACGCCAAGAAGAGAACCTTCTTTGTTTCTACGGTATGAAATTTGATACCACTTATCTAAAATACCAAGAAAAGATTTCTCATATGCATGTTCTTAAGTTTTAGGTGATAGAGATTGCTTCTTTGTTCGAGTGTCTTTTGCTAACTTGCTTGTGGCTTGCGGTGTTTGTTCGAGTGTCTTTTGCTAACTTGCATGAAATTCCTACATGAAGGTTATAGTGAGTGGTGCCTCCAGCCAGAGATCAACTGAATCTACTAATGACAACTAAACAGAGCTATGGGAATATAAGCTTCACTTTGCAATTAATCTCTACTTGGTCTACTAGTTCTGTTTTATCTCATCATACGCTTACTCATTAATTGTTGTGTTCATCTTTTAGTTCTCTTGCTATTCATCTCTGAATTAGCTATTGGAGTAAAAACTTTACTTTGATATTCATTGTTACTTGGTCTAGAACTTGTCTTTCATCTCTTTGTACATAGTAGTTTCCTTGACAAAATAATTTGATATGTTGATCATATGTAAAGCTTTATACTAGTTATTATGATTTTCTCAATATAATGATAATTAATTTATTATTTAAAAATATAATGGACTGTAAAATTTTATTTTATTTGAATTGAAATAGTTTATTAGTCGCCTCTAACCTCCAAAGTGCTAGCAACAACATTGATCATACATTCATACTTCATGATATATTAAGATTGTTGATGTGTACTTGCTCTGTACATTTCACTCTTTCATCTTTTTTTCTATCTCATTCTCCTCTTGTGTTTTGTTTAGTCCCTCAGTATCAAAATTCATAAGTTTTTCACTTAATAACTTAAAATTATTGTTGTTCTTAATATTTCAGTCTTTTCCAGCCAAAAGAAGATATATTCTATATGTTAAGAGGTGAAATTGAGAATATAGACGATTTGGCTGCTCGTTTTTGTTCCAATAAGGACAGTGATAAGCCTACCATCTACATGAAGACTTATCAATCACAACGGTGCATTAACCATGGCCCAAAAATGCAGCTTCAAAAGAACCAACAAAAATTTTATTGGTTGAGCTTAATTATACATGTCAAGGGGAAATTTGCTATCGTTTTCTTCAATAATCTAAAAAGTACACTCTTTGTTGCTACTGTAAGACAACCCAAATCGTTTTTCTTTTTCTTTTTGGGTTATTGTTTCTCTTCCATTTTTGTTAATTTTATCTTATAGAAAGTTTATTAATTTTTCTGAAACTAACATTTCTGTGTAAATTGTCACATAGTACCGATATGCCGATGGGTGCTAGTCCACTTGCGTCACGTTTAAATACTGAGAGAGTTACATGATCAGTAGAAACTCTTGTCACGTTTAAATATTGAGAGAGTTACATGATCAGTAGAAACTCTTTATTATGATAATCTTTTTGATGCTTGTCTGTGGAATTTTAAACCGAACCAAATCCAACACGACCAGCGGAGCCCATGTTAATGTCAAATCCAATCCAATATACCAATCCGGTTTAATAACATGTGATTTGAAAATTAACTAGATTTTGTTTCGTTCATAAACGAATGGTCAGCTTTAGATACAACATTGTACTGAAACATCTTATTGGTCTCATTTAGACTACCTTAACAAAGATCTTGTTTGAAGTACCCAAGTTTCTTCAAATTCGCAAAACCCAAGAATGTACCATCATAATAAGTTAATAACAATAGATAAAATTCAGAAAATTTTCAATTCCCAACCCAATGTAACTCCCTCTAACCGATTAAACTAACAAGCCAGGCTCTATACGATCAAAAAAGTCTAATACAAGATCTTTGGAGATTCGAACATAAGGTGGCATGAATTTGAAGCTTTGACCAGTCCATCCAACTCGTTGAGCAGTTTACGTCTTTCTTCCAGCTCTTTGAAGTAAATGGGTCTTGTGGAGAAAGTTGCCTTCTTCAACAATCTTGCGTTCTTTAGAATGTATGTAGCCACGTCTTTCTCTTCTTCTCTTTCCCAACCGTATCCTCTCCACACGAATGTCTCTAAATGTGACAAGAAACATTCTGGAACATACTTTGGTTCATTCCATTTCCCGTCCACCAAACCAACTTTTCTATATTCTGGAACATACTTCGGTTCATTCCAGATAATTCCATTCAATCCATATCATAATTAATAGAGCATCCAAGTTAATAAATCCCAAAAAAAAGATAGCTAACAATTAAATAAAATATGTCTTACATCAAGGAGCTTGAGGACTTGTAGTTTAGGAGAGCTATTGAGCATGAGCGTAAGTAGATTCCACCACTCCTCTTTACGTGTACACACCTCTAGTGATACCAGCTGATAGAAGATACTTCCAGTTGGATATGTAAACTAACCATAAAGATCATATTATTATTAGTACATATATAAACATATTGTGACAAGTGACAACAAATAACTCAATTTGCGATTAGCCAAGTTACCTTCAAGGGTGATAAGTCTAAGAAAAGACGTTTGACTGACATGAGAGATCCTAGAATCCTCTCATTCACTATATCAGAAACATTTCTAAGTCTAGCCTCAACTAACATTTGCACATTCTCAATCAGACAAAACTCATAACCTTTTAAACTTCCAATATGTAAGTATTTCAAACAAGGAGCGTTTATCACATAGCCCCCAGGCTCTACCCCACGACTGTAATCGCAAATAGATAGTCTCTTCAAAGATGCCGCTACAATACTGACATTCGTTGCATACTCAGTGTAATCTAGATGCAGGAGGAAATCTTCAAGATTAGGGCATCCAGATAAAAGGTTACGAAGGGATTCATCGTCTTTATACCTTACACAATGAAGGTGAAGAGTTCTAAGGGACTTCATAGAAACCGAAAAAGGAACAATTAGGCTAATCCCATTATTGAGTTTCAAGGTCTCAATTGTATCAGAGCAAAACAAGCTACTTGGAAGTGTCACAGAAGGGCCATAGGAAAGAAAAAATTTGAGTACGAACTCACGCACATTACGTGCAATTGCAATTCCAACCCAACGTTCAAGTTCAACATCTATAGCATCACATTTATCACTAACTTTCAGTTGCAAACGCTCTAGAACTGGAGCTTTATGTGAAAGCAAAGACCTAGTAACATTCTCAGCAAATTTCTGATCATTAGATTCAAACTCAAGCTTCGGCACCATCTTCCAAAGAGATCCCCATTGTTTAGACAAAACACTTGTGGCTATGACATCTTTTGTTGGAAGAAAAGACAATATCTGAAGAATCAAAGCTTCAGGCAACTCACTGATCCTGTCCTCACTCATAATATCACGCTCTCTCAAACTTCCTCCACTAAAATCAATGAAGACAAAAATTAAGAGTTAGGGTTTGGAGCTTACGGTTACGAACAGTTCGTAAAGGATGCAGAGACTAAACATAAGAACGAAACAAAGAAACAAACCATTGTTCCATCTTCTACAACAATTGCTTTGTTTGGTAAATCTTTCAGACTTTTTGCCTTCAGGTGCTATCAATTACAAAATCTCCAAAAGAAAACGAGAAGAAGTATTGAGAAAGCGAGATCGAAAAAAATCAGAGAACAATATTAGGGCTATAATGTTTTGGGGCTGAACCCATCGGTTTAGTTTTAATAACGAACCGAAATCCAATCCAATCAGCTAAGAGGTGATTTGAAATAGACCGGCCAATTACCATATTTTCGTCTGGTTCAAAAATGGTGACAGAACATTCAAAGTTGTATATGCAACTACAGAAATTAAAAATATAAATATATATCCGAAGATTGTTTCATCATAACAATAGATAAATGTCAGAATAATTTTCAAACTCACAATACTCAAAGAGTCCCAAAACCGATGTAAATCCACACTAACCGGTTAAACTGATACATAACAAGTTGAGTCGAATTCGAACACAAGGTGGCATGAATTTGAAGCCCTGACCTCACCATCCAATTCATCGAGGATCTTACGTCTCTTTTTCAACTTGCTGAGCTCTCCCGATTCAATGGGAGTTGTGGAGAAAGTTGCCTTCTTCAATCGTCTTGCGTTCTTTAGAATGTATGTAGCCACTTCTTTCTCTTCTTTTCTTCCCCAATCAAATCTTTCCCATACAAATGTCTCTAAATGTGACAACAAACACTCAGGAACATACTTTGGCTCCTTCCATTTCCCCCCAACCACATAATCTTTATGAAAATCCAAATATTGCTGAGACCAAAGAGACAAGAGAAAATTCAATGTATATCATTATATTACTAAAGACTATTCAAAAAGTAGCTAGCTGACTGATAAATGAAATGTACTCTATTCTTACATCAGTGAGCTTAAGGACTTGTAGTTTAGGAGAATGTTCGAGCATAGGCGTAAGTAGCTTCCACCACTCATCTTTACGTGTATACATCTTTAGAGATACCAATTCATTGAAGGTAGTTCCACTAGGATATGTAATCTATATCGGTAAAATATCACATTATTAGTGTATATGATAACAAACAAACTCTATCGGTGATATAAAGAAAACCACAAAGTTACCTCCAAAGGTGATAAATCCAAGAAAAGACGTTTGACTGAAGTGAAAGATCCAAGAAACTTGTCATTGGTTAGAGAACGAACTCCAGAGACTTTTGCCCTGACCAGCTCGGGAGCAATAAGACAGAAATGTGGACATTGTAAAACTTCAATTTGCAAGTATTTCAGAGAAGGAGCATTGATCAAATATCCCCAAAACTCTTCTCCACCATTTTCATCATTTATCGTTAATCTCTTCAAAGAAGGAACAACAATAGTGAAAGTCTCAACAATACCATCTTCAGCTCGTATCACTTCCAATTCTTCAAGAATAGGACAACCAGATAAAAGGTTACGAATAGATGCATCGTCTTTGTAAGATACAAAGAGAAGATGCAGAGTTCTAAGAGACTTCATAAGAACCGGAGAATAGATATCTAAAAGAATCAGAATGAGTTTCAATTTCTCAAGTGTGTTACAACTACACAAGCTACACGGAAATGTGAAGCTCTCTAAATCATCAGGGAGAAAATCAAGTACCAATTCACGCAGGTTTCGAGCAAACGCAAGTCCAATCCAAAATCCAATATCTATAGGACTGATTTTATATAACGCAAATTCGAGATGAAATTTCTCTAGAACTGGAGCTTTGTTTGAAAGGAAAGAGTTGCAAACAACATCTGAAAATGCTTGGTGTTTACTTTTGAAACCAACAGAATTGAACTTGAGACTTGGCACTGATTTCCAAAAGTATCGCCATTGTTTAGACAAAACACTCGTTGCTATGACAGTTTTTGTTGGAAGTGAAGACAGTATCCGCAGAATCAAAGCTTCAGGTAACTGATTGATCCTGTCCTGATTTCTAAAACTATTCACCAACAAAATTAAAGAATTGAACATTTAGAGTGGTATCGGATTTCAAATGCTCCAAACATAAACGAAAGAAAGAAACTTTACCGTTGTTCCATTGTCGTTAACAGAGACAGCTAGCTATTGCGTTTGATTTATGCCTTTACAGTGCCATTAACACATTTCAAACGCTCTAAACGCAAACGCAGCAAGAACACGAGAGTGAGGATCACCAACTGTGAGAGCTAGACGGCGGTAGGGTTTTTCGACGGTAAATAGGTTTTTTTTTTGTTTTGGTCTAGCAAATTTTGAATTTTTTATATGCCGTCTCAGTGGATAATGCAGTAAATATATTTTTTGAGCGAACAAAAGTATATACAGTATGTAAAGATCTTTTTTTGTAGGTGTTTATTGATTTATTTCATTTGAGTTGGTTTATTAAGTCTTTGCGATGCTCATGGATTAGTTTGGGATTATTAATGTTATGAAATTCTGAAACAAATTGCATAAATTTAAAAAGAGAGAAAAAGTTTCATATTCATTATGTTTCATCAGATTGGACCATACATAAATAACAGGGAAACAAAAAAAACATTGTCTTAACGTTTTCAGATGCTTCCTCCTCTACTGTTGTTGCTAGTAAGGATTGTAACGGCTTCGTCCTCTACCGTTGTCGCTACTTCGTTTGCTGCTGCTGCTGCTGCTCGAACCGCTGCCTCCCCTATACGGTGGTGAAGGCCTTGGTGGTGGTTGTGGCACAGCTGCTACTCCAGGCTGTTGCCTATTATACATTCAACACATCAGATAAGGACATATGTCTTATAGCAAGCAAACACATTAGATTGGTATACGAGTATAGACAAGAACTTACAAGACGTATCCGATTCTTCCATCGGGTAACATGATTGGCATCATCGACATTCCACCTGCTGCGTGACCTCCCGCATGCATTAATGGCTGCGTAAGCTCCCACAAAATTAGACTCAGATTTTGTTTTATAAAGCGAAATAAAGAGAAATAAATGTGATTAAAGAATCTCACTTGTGAGTAGGCAGAAGCTCCAAATCCACCAAGAGCACCAAAGGGATTAGGAGCCATGCCATAACTTAAAAGAGGAGGATAGTTTGGTTGCAATTGTGATTTCTGCATATTCTGAACTGTAGTAGTATTCGCCTTCTGATCTGATTGAGGCTTTGCAAGAGTACAATCCAACATGTGGCCTGTAAAATAACGGGAATACTTAGTTTCAAGTATTGAAATCTGATGGAAGAGAGTATACAAAAAGATAGAAGATTATTCTGAATAGACCGTACCATCAATCTCATATCTTTCAGTGTTTTTCAAGGCTTTCATTACGCTTGTCCTCTCTGAATAGTGCACAAAGCCGTATCTGCTGTCTTCCTTCCCTGGTTTCGCAGGTGGAATCACCACTTTCAATATTTTCCCATGATGTTCGAATAATGCCTTTAGGCGTTCCTGTGTTATATCTCTAGGCAAATTCTTAATGTACAATGCCTTGACCTGCATTCATTCCACACAGCACATTAGTAAGATCACTTTTCATGGTTTAGAAAGAAAAATATTTGCAGAACACATTTCTTGGTATCAACTGAAGCTGCTTCTACAATTTCTTTGCAAGAAAGGATGTAATGAAGCCAACCTGGGCAGCTGAAGAGTCTCCTCCTCCTCCTCCACTCCTTGATTCAGCCCAGCTTACAGTTGGGGCATTATCATCAAGCTTAAAACTCGGATTTGACATTTTTTGTTTCGAGTATTCAGCACAAGCATGATTGTAATACTCGATGAAAGCAAATCCACGATTCCGACTCATATTTTGTGGGTCCTGTGATTTTATCAAAATCAAATAGAAACCAGATCAAGTGAGTAAGAAAGCTATGTCTTGAACTTCTACAGAATATTCACTTTCGCAAGTTACAGTTAAACATGAATGAAAGTTGCAGAAATAAGTACATAACTATATATTCACTAAAGGCTGAAACTTATCCAAGTTGCAAGAGACAAACCTTTGGGAGTTCGACATTTTGAACGCCTGGGCCAATTCTGTTTGCAGCTTTCTTAATGTCTGACTCGCTCCAACTTCTAGGAACATTACCAAGAAAGATACGATGCTTTGCTTGGGTAGTCGAACATTTTATCCTTTTACCCTATTGAATGACATAAGCAAACAAACAAATAAGAACCAGAACATTTCTGAAACACCAGCCCATCAAGAATGAATGTAATTGCTAAGAATTGGGTCAAATAATTTACCCTGAATTCAGTATTATTTAGATTGTCGATTGCTTCAGATGCTAAGTCCTTGTTTCTGAATGTTACAAATGCATACCCTTTTCCATCACCAGATTCTTTTTCCCTCATGATCCTAACCTGTTGACATTAGAACCAAACTCAGCGCGAGACAAATTAAACACAACCATAGTTTGAGTAAAAGAAATTGAAAGTTACCTCAGTAACTTCCCCTATTGATTGACAGAAGCTCTTTAAGTCCCCTTCAGAAGCATCGGTAGGAATCCCTCCAAGATAAACCTCAGAACCATGAGGAGGAAGTGCCAGAAGTTCACGATGCCTTTTCTTTTCTTCTTCCTCTTCAGTTGCAGCATCCTCCTCCTCTTCTTCTTCTTCCTCTTCCACCTCCTCTTCTATTTCCTCTACAATCTCTTCAATTTCCTCCTCTTCTTCTACTTCTTCATATTCAACTTCCTCCTCCAAAATCTCCTCAGGATCATTGTCACCATCAAGGTCTACCCTCTCCTCAGATTCCATAGAATCATGAGTCTCTGAAGCAGCAGTCCTCGCCCTTGACATCTTAAATATCTAGAAAAGAACGCTTGCACTACAACTGTGGAGGAGACACAGAAGCAAGAAGCAATGTGGGAGAGAGAGAACAGAACCGGGGAAAGGTTGGAAAAGAAACAATAAGAGGCCAATAGAAAAGAAGAATAAGAAGTTCGAATTGACTCTGTGCCATAATATGGCTCAAAAAGGTTGACAAACAATAGACAAGAGAGAAGAACGAATGCTCAACAGGTGAAAACAAAGTTAAGAAACTTGAGAAAAAGATATGAATGACCCCTGAGAGCGGAGGAAAAAAAAACATGAATATCATAGGCCTTGGTTAGGTGTGAGGGCATAGGTTAAGTTATACCAACTTATTAGCAATAGCAAAAAGAAGAGCTAGACATAGTGTATCTCTGAATAACCCACTTAGACAACTCCAGCTCCATGTTAGATCTCCCAATACACATTGTTCAGTATTGCAAAGTGATTTTTTTTATGCTGCCAATCTAACCTGTTAAGAGAATCCTCAGCTTATAACTACAATTTCTTCTATTTTGATTATTCAGGCAATTTACACAAATACTCTCTCCAGTAACAGGCAGAACAAAAATGAATTAACCCAGTACAAAGCTACTAAGTTAGCAATCATCAATAGAGATAAAACATTGAAATGAGAGCTGATTCTATTGTAAATTGAGATAAGAAGAGCTCAAAAATCCAATTGAGATAAGGAATTCGGATCCCAAGCAAAAACATTCACGAAATGAAACGAACAGAGAGGCACAATGAGACGAAACCAAAGATGAAGAGAAAGTACCTGAAAGGATAAGGTTGGAGAGATAGAGCTGCCGGAAAGAAACCCTAATTTGTAGGAAATACGGAGGAGGAGATGAGTTTCGCGCAGCTCCGGTTGAAAATAGTGAAGCTTTTTTTTTGTAAATAAATGTGTGAATTGGTTTCTCTATGTGACCTAAAAAGCCTCGAGGGAAGGGACTATCTACGCAAATTGTTTTTTTAATGCTTTAGTTAGTATATTATAAAACTAATAAGTTCGTTTATTTTTAAAAAATTTACCTACTATTTAGATGAATAATTTTTTATAAAAAATTATTCATCTAAATTGGAAAATTCTCTTAAATAGCAAAATTTGTATGCCATATCTAGTAGACACTTTCAACATATAACCTTTCACTAAAAAAAACAATTTATGTTATATAGTACAAATCTCGTAATCTCAAAACTATACTCTAAAGTCTAAACCTTAATTAATCCAAATAGAAAAATTATAAATTCTATAAAATGTTAAAAAAAATTCTGATAGTTTTGGGATATTTCTAACAAAAAAAAACTTCATTTAACGGAATATTTCTTAATTTTTTTATTTTTCAATTATATTTAGACGAAAAGAAATTTACCAAAAAACCAATAAATGATTTATTTCGATATTTTATATATCCGCACAAATTATCAACATCTGAATACATTTCGATTTCTTAAGGAGTTTAATGATATTTACAGTAGTGGAACAAAAGTCTCACTTCTTGACTCCGGCGTAATTCCGAGCTAGGTTTCTTATCTCCGGCGATCGGAGCTCTCTCTTCCAATTCCCCCCCCCCCCTGACGTTTCTCAGGTACTGTTTCTCTCATCCCGCGCTTCTCTTATCAAATGCTTCTTCCGATTATGAATGAAATAGGTTCTCATTTCTGATTGTATCTGCAGCGATGACTTCTATGTAGCTTCCGCTAATTTGTAACGTTGTAGCTGCAGCCATGGCAACGAGACTTCCTCGTCTTGTTGCTATTTCGTTTACACTTGTTCTTCTAGTTTCAATCCTTCCTCTCCCCGTCTCTCTCGCTGGTGATTTTCGTCTGATTGTTGATTTTGTTACAACATTTTATTTTAAGTTCTCTCTACTCTTCTCATTGGTTTGTAATTTTGATTCATTGATGTCTGTTTTTCAATTTT
This sequence comes from Cardamine occulta, assembly GCA_028015245.1. Lineage (NCBI taxonomy): Eukaryota > Viridiplantae > Streptophyta > Magnoliopsida > Brassicales > Brassicaceae > Cardamine > Cardamine occulta. The sequence continues at coordinate 14,231,933 of CM051379.1, read as the reverse complement.
TCTGTAGGTGGTGAGATAACATCTATTGAATCTGTCCCTGATCTTCAGAAGCTAATGTATGTTGCTGTTGATGGGTTTCCTTGTGTACGACTTCTCAATCTTTCTGGAGAGATTGGATGTTCAAGTAAGCTTATTTTAGACCTTCCCTAACTGATTGTTTTTAGTCGATTACTTCACCTAACTGTTATGTTTATAAATGATCAGATCCTGGATTGAATAAGGTGGTGGCTCCAATCATTAAATTAAAGGATGTTAAAGATTTGGATCAGCCACACACTATTTTGGTTACAGCTGATGAAATGGAAGATTTCTTTACCAGGCATGTCTCCTTTGTCATTTACAAAACTTGTAGGACCTCTGTTTGATTTTATAATAAATCTTGTAGAGTTGTGCTTTACCCCGTGCTAAGCAGCATATACTTATGCTATGATATAGGTGCAGTTCTTATTCTAGTATTTACTTAACGTCAAACAAGATTTAGCTTGTGTTGTGTGCCAAATCAGTCTTTTTGGAAAGTCAATTACATCTTTAAAATAACGTATAGATAAGGTTGTAAAGTTCGTTTTCATTAGCACTTTAATATTGTAGGCAAACACTTTTAGTTTTCTTCTTTTGCTCCATGAGAGTGAGCTTTCATATAGCTTCACAACAAATTGGTCATGTCTACCCTCGTATCAACATTTCTGAAATCTGCTATAAATGGAGTCACTTGGTTGTTCGGTTATCAGGAATGTATTAGGAATTCAGTAGAACCTGTAATTCATTAGAGTTTTCCGCTTTTTTTTCATTCTACAAACTAAAAGTGGGTATACCTCTAAACGCTTTACACTAGAATCCTGCAGTCTGGCATTGTTCACTAGACTTCTACATCGCTTAGACACTCTATTTAGATAGAAATGACACAGGATCGCTCCTCTTTTTTCCCTTTTCAGGATATCAAATGATTTGAGCTTTGCTAGCAAAGTTGGTGGTGTTCTCGTCGAATCAGGATCTAATTTTCAACAAAAATTAAAAGGTACCATGTCAGTCCACATATTTTATGATTCTGTGACTTCTGTCAAGTTGAATGGCTGTTTCCTTATATATTGATTTGTTTTCTTAATTCCTTTAAACACAGTACTTGATACCTCTTATCTATATTCATGGCGCTAGTGTTTCTTCCTTCTTTCTTGTAGGCTTTTCTCCTGATAAAAAGTTTCCTCTAGCGCAGTTTTCACCGTATGAAAACATTGAGTACAAATGGAATTCAGCTGTACGGTAACATAAACTCTGTCTGAATCTTTGAAGTTAGTTCTTACTGTGAACTCTTGTGTAGTGGTTGGAAATTTTCTTAGTCAGTTATCACCAAATCTATTATCAAGCATTTTGGAGTTATATGTTGTTTTCTTCTGGAACAGTTAACTACATGCTAACAAACATACACCATAACCCTTTTCTTGTGGTTTATTTTTGGTATATATTTTACAAAAGAAATGCATGTATGTGCCCAGATGATCGCTTTTAGAGAAGTTAATGAATCAGTCGCATATTTATCTACCTGAGTATAACGATAGTTCCTCTTATCGGTTTTCCATGGAGAACAAATTATTTCACTTCTTATGAATAGTTGCATGCAATTAGTCTCTAGCCATTGACCATGTAAAAAATGATTATTTGCAGGCATCAAGCATCATGTGGAAAAATTATAATTTTCCTGTGTACTTATTGTCAGAAAGTGGCATATCAGCTGTGCAAGAGGTAATCCTTCAAACTTGCGTTCTTTTGAAAATTTTAAATGTTTCTATTTTGTGTTGTCGGAAAAGCTAAATTGATGACATTTTTAGAATCTTGAGGAGTGAAGTGAACTAAAGGCTTAGAGAAGCATTGTGACTGTAGGTCACTCTTAAGATGATGAAAACGTGGCTGTAAAATGTTACGTGAGATGTAGGTCATGTGAAATGATTACTCCTACTTTAAACTGAATTAGTTTGCAGAAATTTTTGTAAGACATGGATTTCCCACTTTTCAATAGGAATACAAACTTGGTCCTGTAATGTTTGTCGCATCCAGCTGAAACCACCTGAGGTGGTAGCTTTTAAAATGCGGATTTGTTGCTTTCCTTAGTCTGCAATTTGAACCAACCATTGCCATTTCATTTGTCTTGTGGTAGTGGCTTTTAGATGGCTGGTCAACTGTGTCATCAGATAATATGTTGTTGTTCTTACCAGATGAGGTTATCTCAAGTGCTAGATATATGTTTCTGTTGTGTTGGTAGCAATCCAAATGTGCTATAGTTGCTGATATATGTGGATAACTTCATTTTATAAGGTTTTCGACTATTTACTTGCATCCTAATATATTTGTGCAGATCCTTTCCAAGAAAAAGATGAAGCATAAAACATATACCAGTGATGTTGCTGAGTTCAATATGATTATGGAGGTATTAGGCTTTAGTAATCTAGCTCACTAGAATGTTAACCAGCTTTATGGATCTTCACTTTGACTGAGATTATGACACCCATTTCCACATTTTCTGGATTAGACTACCAAAGCTGGAACACACAACTCGGAGGCTTGTTTACGGGAAGGAACTTGTCTTCCTTTGGGCGGATATAGGTAAAAATTTAGGAAGTTTAAACTTCTTTATTACTACTGTCTTACTTCATGACATATGATAACTTTTCAAAGGATACATTTGGTTTTCTAATAACTTTGTTATGAAGGACAGTGTTTGGTCCTCGCTTCCACCAATCAATGCTTCGTCTTCCAACAATCGCAAACCAATTGTGCTAACTGTGGCCTCCATGGATTCTGCATCATTTTTCCGTGACAAAAGTTTTGGTGCTGATTCTCCAATATCTGTGAGATCTCGCTATTTACTGCTTTTGGATTGATCTAGAATATGTTTATTTATTCTTCTTATCCTTCTTTTCCTGATTCCTTGCTCAATGACTTCTCCTTCTTTCAGGGTCTGGTAGCTCTTCTTGGAGCAGTTGATGCTCTTTCTCGAGTTGATGGTTTTAGTAATCTCAAAAAGCAGGTGCCAGTGAATAAATATAATATCCAAATCTACTGAGTTTATCGCGCACATTAGTATATCTTGCGCTTTACTGTGTTTTGGGCCTTATAGCTCGACGTGTATGTCCTCAATGTATGCAGCTTGTGTTTTTGGTTCTGACCGGAGAAACATGGGGTTACCTTGGCAGCAGGAGGTTCTTACACGAATTAGATCTGCATTCAGATGCTGTTGCAGGCCTTAGTGATACTCTGATTGAAACGGTAATCTTTATTGTTTTGATTTGACAGAGTTGGTAGAAACTGCTAATCTTATGCATGAAATCCTTTGTGGAAAAAGTTGCATGTGTTTCATTGTTGCTGCAACTTATTGTTCCTGAGTAGCACAGAAAACAAGTTTATTACGGTTCACAATTCTCGAAATTAAATATCTGCATTGATTTGATGTCTTCTATTATCTAACAGGTGCTTGAAATAGGATCCGTTGGAAAAGGTTTAAGTAAAGGGATTAATACCTTCTTTGCTCATAAAACTAGGGTGAGAAATTCTTGATATCCTGAACCTTTTCATATGAAAACTGTCATAGGCTTAACTTCCATTTTGGTGTTCTGATTTAGGTTTCTTCTGCTACAAACATGACATTGGATGCTTTAAAGATAGCTCAGGATTCACTTGCATCAAAGAACATCAAAATTCTTTCAGCTGATACTGCAAACCCTGGAATACCTCCATCCTCCTTGATGGCTTTCATGAAGAAGGTACAACATATTTTACAAGTAAAAGATGGAACAATATACAAATGTGTATTCGGACTTTGAAAGAGAAAGTAACTCTTTGCATATACTTCAGCTTCAGTTGATAATGAATATGGCAGGGGAATATTTACTTATTGCTTATTGTTGTTATGTGATTCTGAACGAGATGGCCTAGAGTGAAAACGGTCTAAATCATATTCATTGTTGCAGAACCCTCAGACTTCAGCTGTTGTACTTGAAGACTTTGATACCAAGTTTGTGAATAAGTTCTACCATAGTCACCTTGATGACTTGTGTAAGAAAAGACACTGCCTTTCTTTCTCTTCTTTTTGCTCCAAAACCCAGTTTTCACTTTTCTGATCCCTTTCTGGTATTGTATTGCAGCAAATATCAACTCCTCATCTGTAGTAGCTGCTGCTTCTATTGTGGCCCGTACACTTTACATCCTTTCAAGTGACAGCAAAGATACAAGCAATTCAGCTCTGGGATCCATCCATGTCAATACTTCTTTTGTTGAAGAGCTTCTAACCTGTCTTTTGACTTGTGAACCGGGCTTATCTTGCAACTTGGTGAAAGATTATATATCACCAACAAACACTTGCCCAGGCAACTATGCTGGCGTCATCCTCGGAGAACCTTCCTCCAAACCTTACCTTGGTTACGTTGGTGATGTTTCTAGATTCCTGTGGAACTTTCTGGCTGATAAAACATCTACCCAAAAGGGAAACACAACCTCGGTTTGCTCAAAAGGAGTCTGTAGCAAAACCAACGAAGTGTGCATTAAAGCAGAGAACAACAAGGAGGGAACATGTGTTGTCTCCACAACCAGGTAAACTCTGTTCGCTTGTAAATTGCATTTTTTTGTTAACATGCTCATGTCCTAAAATGGAACGCAAATCGTAAGTTTGGTAGGCACATGATAGGAATTAATAAATAGGACTATGAACCTTTTAGACTATGGGGAGAGTCTATCTTTGGTTTTGTTGGCCTTTGAACCTATCAGCACTTTCTTCTTCCGTAGGCCTGAGATATCTGCGGCTTAACCAATTTGTTGTGTGAACCATAACACATAGTAAGTCCTGGTTGTTGCAGGTATGTTCCAGCTTATTCAACCCGATTGAAGTACAACGATGGAGCTTGGACTATTCTACCCCAAAACTCATCAGATTCTATGGGGATGGTTGATCCAGTGTGGACCGAGAGCAACTGGGACACTATAAGGGTACATGTGTACACAGTCCAGCACTCAGCATACGACAATGCCGTCCTTACTGCAGGTATTACAGTCACAACGTTGGCTTACATTGGGATTTTGGTTGCTAAATCAATCATCTCAAAAGCCATGAAGCAGGACTGAGACTTGTATTTGATCTGCTAGTCTCGGCTTAAAACATTTCTTGTCATTTTTCTCACCTAGAAGATATTGAACACCAATTTTACTATGGTAGAAACCTTTTTGCTCAACTAATGTTATTAAAAAAGGGTCTTTTTGAGCTGTTTCATATGAAATTCTATATTAAGCTCAATTAATTTTACCGGGGAAAGCTTGTTGTTTCACAGTATTAATCAAAAAAAGATGGAACTGAAAATCTCATTCAGATTGAACAATTATAATAAAGATAAAGCAACAATATTATTCTAATTCAGAAAATGGTGTTCTGCTATATTTTGGTACCATAATTCATATATAACCAAAAACATCAATTGAAGCTTAGCTGAAATAAATTAAGAAGTTGTTACATAGACTAAGTAAAGCAGATCTTAGCACCAGAAAGTGATGAGACATCAAATAGATAAGCATCTACAAAATGTTGTAATTGAATCACTTGCATAAGTGTTAGATGAACAAGTTCTTGAACTCTCCATTTGCTAGCTTACATAACTCATTGTAATTTTGTGGATCTGCAAACCAAAAATAACAAAGCATATATATCAAAGACGTAAAAATGAAACAAAGATCTTCTAATATAATCTTATTCATTGAACAATCCGAGAGATTTGAAACAGGTAAAAGGAATCAAGTGAATTACCAAAAGCATTGCCAAAGTTCGTCAAAGTTTCAGCTCTAATGGCGTTTTCACTCTCAGCAATTCCAATAACCTCGAGGTAAGTAGTAAGTGGAGATGGAGGCGATGATCCCCTAACAACGATCTGAAGATCATCAGTAGATTTTCCGACCACAGATCCAATGTCAGAACTGATCACTTGAACCACAGTTCTGACCTTCTGTCCAATGTATCGCCTTAACAAAGCTCCGTTCACAAAAGCTGAAGGACTTGATGTATCCATTTTTTATCTGAATTCAAAATTTTGAGTTAGCTTATGATTGATTTTTCGAAAGCTATTGATGATTGAGGTTCAAATCGAAAAAGGATAAACATTAAACTGGTAATTACAATTATTATCGCGAAATTGATCTGAGAATCTAATATAAAATTCGATTCAAGGAACGAGAATTATACTAAACGAACATATGAAACAATTGGTTCAGCAGAATTTTTCAGTGAATCGAAAAAGAATCGAGAAAATATTACCTGATTGGAGAAGATGAATTTGCTCGGGGAAGCTGCAAATGATTTTGCCCTAAGTAACCTCTGAGATTAAAGGCTTCGAGAGAGTTTTATTGAAGGGAAATTTGGGCGGGAGCGAAAAGCTTCAGATGGCGCCAAAAATGTGAAGAGAAAGAAAATGGTTTTTATGGGGAAACTATCAATATGGGCCTTACAGTCTCTAACTATTTATACCCATTGGGCTACACATATTTCCCTTAATCCACAATTTTTATTTTATTTATGGTGTTGGTAAAGTTTTTGTAAATTAAAAAATTACTCAGGTTTAACACATTTAATTAAAGATTATAGAATGATGATTTCATGAATTCTCAAAATTTGAATCGTTAAATTTTAAATTTACTGAATTATATCATTATTCATTAAACGAATTAACCAAAATGTGGTTTGAAAAAAAAAGTGGTTTAGTACTCAATTGCATTATTTAATTTAAACAGGTACATATAAAAAACGAATATAGATTTCAATATAATTATATATATTATATAGATAGTTTTTTCCTTAATTTTGTAAGAATTAAAAAATAATATTAAAGAGGAAAATTGAGGATTAACTCGTGTAAAGCAGTAAAATCATTTATTCTCTTTTAATTTCTTGGTTACAGCAAAAGCGGCTCCTGCGACGGCCACGATCACTGCTGATATTATGATCGTCTTTTTTAGCGTTTGTGTCGCATCTCTCTTTGCCTTTGCGTTTTCCTTCTTTTCCAGGTTTCTTTGTACCTTTTCCCATTTTGAACCCGAAATATAACATTACGAATTTACTTATGGATTTGTGTACAATAACAAAAAGAAGAACAACAAAAAAACTGTTTGAGCTTCAAATATTTTGGTGGTTTAATTGAAACTCATACAAAATCAACTATCAAAGTACGGATCAGATCGAGTAAATATCGTTTAAGCAGTGGCTAGTTAGGTTTCTCTATTTCGAATGTATCAAACTATTGACGTACACATATATCGATATGGAGTAAAATGTCACAAAAAATCGAACCGTGCCAAAAAGGTCAAATGTGGTTCGATCCTACACACTTCTTTAAAAACACATTATAAAAATGAATACCTTATCAGAAGCAATCTCAGAAGAGACAGGATCTACTTCGAAATTCATGTTTTGGCCAGGATTTAGTTCTGCTTCGGCATCGCCTTCTGGAAAAGTTGTTGTATCCGTTGCCATTTTAACACAAACTTTTTTTTGTTTGATTTTTAGTTTTCTTTGGAAAAATGATTTGAACACAAAAACAAAATGAAGATAGCTAGAAAACGAGGCAAGTAAGTTTGGATTTTGTGGCCAAGTCTTGTTTTCTAGATATAGTTTGGAGTTTTTCTTCTATGGATCTTCCACCATTCCATTATCCTTTCTTTTAGCTCTCTTCTTAAATTATTATCCGCAATATTTGCTTATTCCACTAAAATGAAATATTGCAATTTTTTACTTTCCATATTTCTCAATTTTAATCAGTTTCATATTTGCGTCTCAAATTTAAAATTCTATTTTTATCATAGGAATTTTCATCGAGTAGCAATGATTACACCATTCTTTTCTTTCAAGATGATTTGAATTATGTTTTTCAAAGAATATGTACTATATGTTTGTAAAGACCTATGAGGAGAATAATACCAAGTAAAATTATTTTGACTATTTTTACCCTCCATACAAAAGAGAGAGTTGTAATTCTCAAACACACAAATTACTAAAAGGAAGAAGCAGATCCTTCCAAAAGAATAGTTTTCACATATTGAATCAACCCATCCATTTGCTCTCTCGAATGCAACGGGGAAGGATACACAAACGAACAGTCGAATTTCCCGTCTCTAATCGAATCGAAAACCGCAACTGATGGTCCAACCCCGTGAATAGACGCGCATCCAATGTAATCCTGCACCCCAACCGAAGCCAATGCAGGTTCTGTAAACTCGTCAACCACAGGATCTTCAAATATAGAGATGAAAGCAGTTCTAAGAGACGAAGAAGGCGTGAGGCTAGGATTATCTATAGCCTTGCACATTAGGAAATTGAGATCCGACATATCTGTGAACTGCTTGTTCGAGTTCTTTGCTGATGTGAACGAGTCATGACATCTTTTAGCTAAGTCCCAGAGAGTTTCTTCTCCGGTTAAGTCGTGTGTGTGAAGGATCCCTGAATGGTAGAAACCTGAAACACACAAAAATTAATCCAATTGTTTGAAAAGGCTAAAGTAATCCCAAATTTTGTGGCTTAATTACCAAAGTCATTTGAAGTAAGAGGAGGTTCAAGAATAGAACGACAATCCGAAAGAGTCACCACAGCGTATTTCTCTCCTTGGTATGGAGATAGATTCTTCGAGGCATACGCAGAGATTAGCCCTGAGGATGCTAATGCTGCCCATAGCTTTATCCCTCTTGCCTTGCATCCCTACAAAATTTGATTCAATGTTCACAAATTTTAAGCATAAACCAAACATCTTCTTATTAGCCTTTTTTTTTGTGTTACATGTAAATTTGTCATGTCATATGAGTGAATATTGCCTAACATTAATTATTTTGCATGCATTATTTATGTTTTCCTAACATTATGAACATTAAACATATCTTCTCTAAGTCTTTTTAGAATTTGGTACACATTTTTATGATATAATAACTGTACCAATGGTGTGATAAATTAGTAGCCAAAATTATGTACACAATAAAATAATTTTTAAACCTATCTAAAATGTCTTATATTTTTATGTAAATGGTTGAAAAGAAGAAGAAAAAAAATCCACCTTAGATATTTTTTTTATATTTTATATAAGTTAAGAGTAAAGTATGAGCATATATATACGAGTTAATAATAATACTCAATGATTAACACGCAATATTAGTGAATTAGCAGATAATACGCAACGTAGAGACACTTACAGCCACAAGTTTGAGAGTCTGATCTCTTTCTAGTTGAAGCCTAACCACTTGTGACCTCCGATTCGAATTCTCAGCGTCAACGAAATCCAAATTCGAAAACCGAAATGCGTTCAGCGAGTAGCCCAACACGTCGATCCCACGCGCCCAAAACGGTTTATCCCCTTTCCCACTCGGAATCATCTCCTCTATCGCGTCACCTAACCTCGCCGTCGTCTCCGTCACCGTCACGGGACCGTTACTACATCCATCGGCCGATGTTTCTTTCATAAACTCTCTCAGAAGCGTAACCGCCGCAGTCCGATCGCACGCCGCCGTGTTTAACCGAAATGTCAGTATCCGTTTCTCTCCGTCGTCGTTTAGATCGTATAAACTGACGACGAACACGGGAGATTCAGAGTTAAGCCAACGGTTGGATCGATCCACGTGTTTTTGTTCATCTCGTGTTCTAAGATGATCCTGTGTGGTTCGGCGCATGGATCGTCGCTGCTTCGAATGATCTGCGCCGTTGATGATGAATCGAAGGTTTGGATATCGACGCGGGAATCGGTGGACGTTACGAAGGAGAAAATGTTTGCGGATGAGTCGAAACGGATGTTGGAACGGAGGGTAGGATGGTAAATCTGAAGTTTTTCGAGGGTACTTTGGAGATTTTGGAGTTTAGGGGTTCGGGAAAGTAAGAGAGCTATGACGGCGATACCTGTACCGCCGGCAATTGCTCTGCACCAGCTGTATTCGGTGCCTCCGACGGGTCGGGTCATGGGCTTTGATACCCGATTAGGTTCACTCATTTATCTTGAGAAAGAAGAAAAGAAGAGAGATTAGATTGCTTTCACTTTTTTTTTGGGATTTTAAGATTTTGTTTGATCATATTGCTTGGCTTATAACACGGGAAGTGACAGTGACATGCCTTTATCTCGATTCCGGTTTAGTATTTTTCCGGTTTACGGTCAGTTAGAAATGGTTTTGCATTTCTGAAATTACGGTCACTGTAATGAATATGGAAATGTATAAACTTGCCTAGATTTAAGGTCGATTAATTGGATTTTGTAAAATCCTGGCTAAGTACCTCAAAATGGATTGGTTTACACTTTAGTTTGCATGGAAATTTTGTCAAATGTACGTAATATTAGAAACACGTTTTCTAAATATTTCGAAAGCGCTTTGAAGGTTATTAAAACATAATTCTCTATTAGATTGTTTCCTTCGCTCCCGTTTCAGTTCTCTCTCGTTCTGTAACAAAGGAAAAAGCCTCTTGCTCCAGCAATTTCAGCAGCACCTGAGGCCAAAAATAGCATTATAAGAAAACCTAAAAGCACAAAAACACACAATGCAACTGAGAAGCTAAGTATCTATTCAACAATGGCCATCCAACTTCTTGCAGGTTATGAGGAACGTAGGGGACATCAGATCTTCAATCTGCAAAAGAAATATCAAGTATTTATTCAATCTCTAGATAACACAACTTCAATCTGTAAAATTCAATCCAATTTTTACCTTCCACATTGCACCATTGCCGATTATGAAATCATCACAGCGAAGCTCTTTATGGCTGGAGACTTGTGCCATTATCCCAAAAGTTACAACCCATTTTTTCCAGATAATAAACAAACAATTGAAAACCATTAGAAACGATGATGGTTGTTCAGTTCAATTTGATTTCTACTATTAGGCCTTTATTATTTTATTTTAAAATTGGGCTTATTTACTGCATTATTTACTTTCTAAATATTTCGAAATCGCTATGGAAACTGGTTTTCCATTATTGTAAAGATAATAAATAATTAACTAAAACACATAGTGTGAGATTAAATGTTTATTTTGATTCATTAAAGTAAGTAAATGATCAATTTGACTCATTATATGAGATTAATATATTTGACATTGAAGATCTTTACTCGTCAAACTAAAGTTTGATGCAGTTTTGTTTCATGGAGTTAATGAAAATGAGAATTAAAAAAATTATGTTAAATCTTTGATTTTTAGCGCCACGGTCTTTATAGTTAGTTAAACTAATTGATATTCAAGTACTCAATTTATGTCGATTTAAACATTCAATTTTTAAATTATGATTTAGTTGTATAATGTTAATTTCATTACATTATGTATACATGTTTCCAAAACATTTCTATACTCATATTTATCAAAAAGCTCATCCCACATTCGGTAACGTTTCGCTTCCATTTCCGTGCAACAAAGGTCCATAGCAATTTTTATCATTTATGTAATTTGACTTAATTGTGTATGTAATTGCATTAATCCTAATAATTGTATAGATTTGTTATTTATGTTGTTGTCACTTGTTACAATAATCAATAATCATGTTGATTATATGCATACAAGACTAACTAGGACATAAAATATATAGAAGAAAAAAAGTATACTGACTGTGATTGGTAAAATATTGCCATAATTAAAAAGTGGAGGGAGAATAAATAAAAAAAGTGGAGAAAATTTTAGCCATTTTATAAAAAAATATTAATGATTCTACTTTAAAGTAAACTGGAGTAAAAATTAATTTGCAAAATTAGTCTGGTTGGTAATTATATAGAGTGATATCAAATCATATCTTAGTCCATCAACCATTGACAAGTAACTACTTTGGGGGAAATTGCCATAATATTTGTCATCTCATCTCACCAACTGATGAACTATCAAAAGCACAAGATCTCCTTTCACATCTTTCACATCTTTCACATCAATCCCCCAGTAAAAATAATTTGCATCATAGTCATGAACAAATCATAGCATCAAATCATATGCAAACTATAGTAGCAAATGATATGAAATCATGAAATGAGGTTCCTTATCATTACAGTATAAAGACTATTATTGAGATTATCAAACAAAACAACGATAAACTTCTAACAAAAAAATTTGGTATCTTTTCTCATTTTGAGTTTTGGAACTACGAGAGTTGCGACAGACTTCGATGAAGATACAAAATGATTTTGTTTCTTGGTTGATAGCAAAAAAATTAGATAGTTGAAGTAATTCTTTTTTTTGTTAATGAAATTGAGGTAATTCTCTACCCGCCATATAATATACAAATATAGTGTGTAGTATGTCAAAATAGATTGAACAAATTTTTATGTATAACAATATTAATTTTTATTTGAACTAAAATCAATAATAAATTTTATTTTTCTTTTGAATTTCAATGGGAATACAAATTTTTATTTGAATTAAAATAGAATTTTAATCACGTATAGCCTCCAAATGTTAGGAACAGTTCTGCTTGCAAACCACTTCAAAAATGAGTTAAAAAATGCAAAATAACAAACGAAAAAATATCAAAGACACATGAAAACTTTAATTTAATACCAAGATTATGTTTGATTTAGCTTCGTCCCATATTACTGTTGCTCATTTTATTCTTTTTTTTTTCTTTTACCACGTCAGTATATTTTTTTACGACTTATTAAAAATATCAAAACAATTGCCCAAACTATTTGACTTTTAATTTTGAGATTAAAGATGGATAAAAAGACAACAAAAGGTAAAAATAAATTAAAAATAAGAGGTTTAAGGTAAATTAATTGCAAGCCCCATATTGTACTGCTTATTTTAGCGTGAGATTAAGATTATTTTCCGGATCTAGATTATCTTCAAAATTATCTATTTTCCCTCCTCTTTCTTCTATATAAACATTGCATCAGAAACAAATTTTCTTCATCACAAATTTCTCTCTCTTTGTCAAGATATTAAAAATTTATTAGCACACCAATTTTTTTTTTGGTGTGATCATAGAGCTTTCTTGCACCAACGAGTGCTTCAAAGATTATTTATGTATTACTATTGATAGTATTAGTTAACATAATCAATAATGGAGTCGATGCAAAACATAAAGTTTTCCATGAGCTCCAATCTAAATCGAAATCGTTGGAGTCAGTGAGTCCTCTTCACAGAACCTCCTATCACTTTCAACCTCCCCGTAATTGGATCAACGGTGAGTTCATATTTATTTGATTGTCAAATAATTTAAGATAATGGCTGTTTTTAAATGGTTGAATTGCTTCTATTTTCAAAACAGTTCTAACCTATATTTCCTTTGATTTGTTGTTTTGCAACTATCTTATTCGTGGCATTATCGACTCAAACAGATCCAAATGGTAATAAGTCCATCACAAACATTTTTATTTTTAGAAGTTAATTGTATGATTATATTTTTGTAACGCAAATTGAAAAAAAAAATGAAACAGGCCCAATGCTATACAAGGGAATCTACCATCTCTTCTACCAATACAATCCCAAAGGTACGGTTTGGGGTAACATTGTGTGGGCTCATTCGGTTTCTAAAGACTTGATCAATTGGGAAGCCCTTGAACCGGTTATTTACCCTTCAAAATGGTTCGACATTAACGGTACATGGTCCGGTTCAGCTACCAATGTACCGGGAAAAGGACCGGTTATCCTCTACACCGGTATAACAGAGAACCATAATCAGATTCAAAACTATGCCATTCCCCAAGACCTTTCTGACCCATACCTCAAGAAATGGATTAAACCTGACGATAACCCGATCGTACAGCCTAACCATGGCGAGAACGGGTCCGCTTTCCGTGACCCAACCACTGCTTGGTTCAACAAACAAGATGGGTATTGGAGAATACTTGTTGGCTCAAAGAAAAACCATAGAGGTGTCGCTTATATGTACAAAAGTCATAACTTCAAGAATTGGGTCAAAACCAAACGTCCTCTACACTCCAAGGCAAAGACCGGTATGTGGGAATGTCCTGATTTCTTCCCGGTTTCCGTAACCGACAAGAAAAACGGTTTGGACACTAGCTACAATGGTCCAAGCATTAAACATGTGTTGAAGGTTAGTTTGGACTTGACCCGATACGAGTACTACACTCTTGGAAAGTATGACACCAAGAAGGATCGTTACGTACCAGACGGTAAAACTCCTGATGGTTGGGATGGTTTGAGATTTGACTATGGTAACTTCTATGCGTCAAAGACATTCTTTGATGACATGAAGAAGAGAAGAATTCTTTGGGGTTGGGCTAATGAATCTGACACCGTTGAAGATGATGTTTTAAAGGGTTGGGCTGGAGTTCAACTTATCCCAAGAACAGTCTTGCTTGACACTAGCGGTAAGCAACTTGTGTTTTGGCCTATTGAAGAGATTGAGTCATTGAGAGGAAAGAATGTTCAAATGAACAATCAGAAAATGGAGATGGGTCAACGTTTCGAGGTTAAAGGAATCACTCCTGCTCAAGTAGATGTGGATGTGACGTTCAACATTGGAAGTCTAGAAAAGGCGGAAACGTTTGACGCAAGTTACACAACAAAACCATTAGAGTTATGTAACATGAAAGGTTCAAATGTGAGTGGTGGTATCGGACCTTTTGGTTTGATCACGTTGGCTACATCTAACTTGGAAGAATACACTCCTGTTTTCTTTAGAGTCTTTAAAGATGTCTCAACTAAGAAACCTAAGGTCCTCATGTGCTCTGACGCCAAGCCGTATGTTAACCTAACTCTAAAGCGTAACAATTGTTTCTTTACTATCATAACATATGAAAGACAAACTTCTAACATTTATCTTATTTATATCGACAACAGTTCGAGTCTCGAAACAGACACCGGCTCTGACCAGAAGCAGATGATGTACAAACCATCGTTTGGAGGTTTTGTCGATGTTGATCTTGCTGACGGAAAGATTTCTCTAAGGAGTTTGGTACGTTACAAACCTAATTCATTTTTTATGAACATTTTTGGATTTGGATCTGGCACTAACTATCATAAATGTAGATTGATCACTCCGTAGTGGAGAGCTTTGGGGCAAAGGGAAAGACAGTGATAACATCAAGAGTGTATCCGACAAAGGCAGTAGGAGAGAAAGCTCATTTGTTTGTCTTCAACAATGGATCACAGCCTGTGACCGTAGAGAGCCTCAATGCATGGAACATGCAGAAGCCTCAGAAGATGAACCAAGGAGCTCAATGATCACTCTTTTATGTTAATAAATGTCATTCATTTGTACAAAAAAAAAAAGACAGAGAATCTGTGACAATATTATATAGAAAAGGAACTCATTGTGTTTCTTTCTATTAATTCAATTTGTACAGTCCATTTCTTAGATGGGCTAGAATATGAATATAAATCATTGTTTTGAAAATTACACAAAGTTTGTTGGAATCAAAGTTTCCATACTTTTTTGCTTATACAATTTAGAGAAGTAAAGTTTTCGAGTAAACAAAAAATGATGATTTTTAATTAGTTCGTCACCATATAGTGTGACGAAATAATTTAGTTAGTCCTGTACTTAGATGAACGTGAGAGCATTGAAAAATCAGATTGAATAAGTATGGAGGGCTTTAGCAATTCAGAATATAGAGAAAACCAAATCCTTTTAATGATATAATCTTTTAACATAAAAATTCACTGAAACAAAAACAACGATAACAATGGGAAGACAAAAAAAAAAGAAGCAAGCAAGAACAGATTCTTGAAATGTGCCTCTACTTGATCTTCTTCTTAGGCCTCAACTGCAATTGAGATATAAAAGAAATGATATTCAGAAACTGACATAAACCAAAAACATAAGAAAATGAAATAAGCAAGTAACAAAAGCGAACCTGGTTGCTATGGCCACACTTCTTCTTCCTGCAGTTCACAGCCCTTGGGTGAAGACGAGCGTAACACCTAATTGCATATATGAATTAACATTAGAACAATCACAACTTTAGACAACAAAACAACACAAACTTGACACGTACATAGGACTCATATCTCGAAATAAACAAGCTTGCGACTTAAAGGATGAATCTTCACATAACATGACACATCTCAGTTCTTAATGATCAGTACATTTTCAAACCACATACAACAATGAACATTTGAACTCTTATAATGAAACATAAATGTACCATTCAAGAAAATCATCTGGAAAGATGAGAAATTTGACCAGCTGACAAAGTTTAGAGAATGGAATATTCATATTGGGAACATTTATAACCTCAACAGGCATTGTAACTAGCTTGAGAAGCTAAGTTAATTCCCAGAAACACTTAAATCTAATTTCACTAAACATTCATGCATTGCTCTACTCGAAAGGAAAATTATGAATGAAACGCTTACTTGCGGCAAATCATCTTGTCTTGGTTGTACTTACGAGCCAAAGCCATCAAAGAAGGCTCAATGATACCTCCTCTCAACCTCAACACAAGATGAAGAGTCGATTCTGATAACAATTGATTTAATCAGTGAAGCTGGTGATAATAACAGAAATGATCAACGAAAGGGATTTGAATTAATCTGTACCCTTCTGAATGTTGTAGTCAGCTAAAGTACGGCCATCTTCGAGCTGTTTTCCGGCGAAGATCAATCTCTGCTGATCCGGAGGGATTCCTAAAGGAGATTCAAATGAAGGATTAGAGATCTGATTTCACAAATCTAAAAAAGAAGAATTCGAGATTGAATAAAGAATGATTACCTTCTTTGTCTTGGATCTTGGCTTTGACATTGTCGATGGTGTCGCTGCTCTCGACCTCGAGAGTGATGGTCTTGCCGGTTAAAGTTTTCACGAAGATCTGCATCTTTGGTCTTCTTTCCCGTAACCCTAATGAAGAAGGAGGCGGGTTTTATATGGTGCAATGTCTATACGTCTAGGGTTTTGGAATTATATTGGGCTGGGCCCTTTTATTGCTAAGGCCCATTACAGAATGAAATCCAATTTCTTGCAAATATTTAAAAAATGACAAATGTTGCTGCAACATATTTAGTGTTAACCCATTTCACCAAACCATGATTGTTTCTAAGAATCCATCAACATTACATTTTAAGAAACAATCCATCAACATTACATTTTAAACCATGAGGAATTGTTGGATCATGATCATGGTTTGATTATTTTCATGAGCTTAACTCAGATTCCACTCGTCCATGTTTTAATTTTTAACATTTCAGACTCTTGTGCATGCATCTAGAGGATGGACAAGAGCAGATACAAATTTGAATCAGTCAAAAATTCCTACAGTTAATTTATTTCAGAGAGTCTGTACTTAAGCCCGAATTAATGATTTTGGAAGATGTGAAGAAAAATGACTAGCAAATATTAGAAATTCTTAAACAAATGAGACTATAACAACGCATAGTAAAATCCAAAACTCTTTTCAATCTAATAAGAAGAAAAAACAAAATGAGACACAGAGAAATAGCTAAATATAGAGAGAATCCATAAAAGGGATGATCCAGTGAGAACTCAAAGCCTCCTTCCTCTTCTTCCACCCTTTCTACGGGTACTGTCGGTTGGAATTGGAGTCACATCCTCTGAGAACAAAATAAAAACAAGATCAATGTTAAAAGATTTATTCAATCATACAGAAAAACAAATTCTAAATGAAGGTTGCTTTATTTACCAATGCGACCAATTTTCATGCCAGAACGAGCAAGAGCTCTTAAGGCAGATTGAGCACCAGGACCAGGTGTCTTGGTCTTGTTTCCACCAGTGGCACGGAGCTTCACATGTATCGCAGTGATTCCAAGTTCCTGTTTTGGCATATTATTCACAAACCGATTACTTTTACAATAGTCATTATATCAAGTTTTCAGATTAGTGATGCAGTTTTTTAGCCTTACCTTGCATCGCTGAGCAACATCTTGCGCAGCAAGCATAGCTGCATAAGGTGAGGACTCATCTCTGTCTGCTTTCACCTTCATTCCACCTATAGAAAGTTGAAATCAATTTAGCAGCCAATTGTATATTCAACAAACAATGAAATTTCTTTCCTACAAATTCAAAGCCTTAAAAAGAACAAAGAATAAAGACACTTCTGCTGATACCCAATAGAGAGACTAATATCAGACACTACCGAACCTAATCTGGTTCTATTTAGCAGCTATTTTTGTAGTCAAGAACAAAGCAATTTCTACACAGATATCAAAAGAGCCGAGACTAAAAGAAAACTTCATCTCCACACTCACTATATACTACACCGACTATAATATCAATTCATCTCATTCTCACTAACTTCTCAAATCTACAAAAGGATTAGAAAGAGAGTTGCGATAGATGCTTACCAGTGATACGAACAAGTGTTTCCCGTCCAGACAAATCAGTCACGTGCTACAATTGCATATAAAAAAAAAAACCAAAAAATCAGCAATGCATAAGAAATTTTTAACTTATACTTAGAAAATTAAAGAGATAGAAGAAGTCACTTACAATGAAGGTATCGTTGAATGAAGCAAAGATGTGAACAACTCCGAAGACTTGCTCCCCTTCACGAACAGTAGGTCCAAGTGTCACATTCTCTTCCTTTGGCTCTCTTGTCTTTCTCCTCGACTACAATTCAATCAAAACTCGCATCACGCATTTTCACGATTTCTCAAAACATTTGATAATTCAATTCATATGATCTCAGATCGAAATTCGAAGAAAAAGGATTGCTTCAGATACATTTTCTCACTTAATACTATCACACAATTACCATAAATGTAATTCCAGATTATATCTTATAATAATAAAATCGAAGGAACATAAACAACAAGTTAAAGAGAAAAATTACCATGGTTTCGAATAGACGATAGAAGAAGGTCAAGCTAGGGTTTCTCCTCTTTGTTCCGCTTTTGAGCTAAGCGAAAGAGACGAACCAGATTTGGCTTTAATAGTTCAAGTTCCGTTAGGGTTAAAAGTACTGATTTTATGGCAAATAGAACCCAATATATTAAGGCCCATTAAGGTGAACAAAGCCAATTCATTTTCCCAGCCTGATTGCAAAAGTCAAGCTGGTTTTGACTATTTCACATCTTTGTTTTTACTTTTTACTGATGTTGTTCGTGGTGCCTCGTAGCATTCCTTTTGTCTTTCTAATTTTGGCAGAGCATCACCTAAATACTGATTGTGTATTAAGCTAACAGTAGGAATATAACAAGTTTAATAACATTATTAAATCATCCTAAACGTGTACATTGTTGAAGGAAATGCAAACGCAAAACTATCGAAGTAATTAGTTGCGATTGAATATGCTATGTTTCTGCATATAAATATAGAACAAGAGGGATATAAACCAATCAAAGACTGATACAATTCTCGTAGCGCATCGTCTACTTGTGTGTGGAGAAGAAGTTGGGGCTCACAATCTCAAGCAGTCCCTTTGGATTGTCTGTGTGGACCCAATGGCCAGAGTTACGAAGAAGATGAGTCGCAACTTTCCCTTCTGAGACATTCTGTCTCTGGTTAGCAATTGTTTCAAGCCGCTCGGTTGTATCATGGTCCCATCGGTCACTCTTTTCTGCAATCACAAAAGATATCTCTGTCTCTTTTGGTGGATTCTCTAGTAAAGACCAGTATGAAGTCTCCCTGCAATGGGGGAAAGTAGAGAAGTCATCGTATGAATAAAGTAGAATCTTGAGGCAGGTCATGATATACTTAAAGTCATTGATTCTTAATGAGGGGAAGAAACCTGTAAGACTTGAACATTTGAACAGCTCCGTCAAGGTTAAAAGCCCATGTCTCTGAATCTCCGGATCTTTTGAGATTGCTGCCAATCCACTCGGATAATGATCTTGAAAACCCAAGTTCAACCATATGATCCACAAGCCACCTAGAATCACAAAACAATGTTTGAGCACCATGAGGATGGAGTTATATACCCCCGCAAGCTGAAAGAAGCTTCATTGATATGTGTATCATAATCAGCTAAAAACGATTATATACGCATACTATTTTATTCACACTTAGCTATATACATATGCCGAGGCAAGAAAAATGCCCTTGCATCCACAACAACAGCTACAATCAGAAAGACATTGTACCCTACATATCCTCACGTTAACCCGAGATTTCGTATCAAAACTAAGCATTATATTTATATGTGTACTTTCACATGGATACCAATTACTAAGAATGCTTATGAACATTAACCGTTAATGGAACCACGGAAAGAATGAGACTTTACTTGCGGGAAGGGATTGGTGAAGGTAAACCCTGCAACGTCTGAAGAACTTTCTCTACTTCACCATCACTTTGTTCAGCCTTGACTTCCCCGGGGACAGAGTCTAACACCCATAGCTGTTCTGCATCAAAGAGAGAGACACCAAACCAAACTTTGCTATGGTCATCATCATAATTCTCAGAGAGAGAAAAAAAAAACACAAATTGGGCATCTTACAACAACAATGAGCTCATTAAAACTTGCATAGATCATAAGAATTGACAAACCAAATAATGAACAAACCAACATTTCAATCAGAATTGCTCCTTTTGATTAAGCAGGTGAAGTCAATTTCGTCCAGTACCTGTTTAGGAGGAGAAGCTGATTCACCATAATCACCACGAGCACAACTCTCCATGAACTGCAAAGCCACTTTACCTCCCAAAGAGTGACCAATGATTACATCAGGCCAATTCCAACCATTTGCTTTCACCAAATTAGCTAAATCTTTAGCGGAATTCACAAGATCATGAGGCGGATTAAGCCCTTCCACTTCCGTAGATCTCCCATGGTTCCTCAGATCAACAAGTATCATCTTCCAATCTGTGTTCACAAACAATAACTTAAATCGATGTATCAAAGGAAAGCTGAAGATACTGATTAGAGAAAAATATAAGCATACCAGAAGCAGAGGAAGCGGAGAGAGACGATGCGAGGGAGCGAGAAAACGATCGCCAGTTACGACCGGAGCCGAGGAGGCCATGAAGGATGAGAGCTGTAGATTCATGCTTCCGATCTCCGGAGGATCGGACTTCTTCGTAGGCTAGAGTTTGAAGGGATCTCGAAGTCGTGAAGCAGGAGGCGAATAGAGTCGGAGATTGAAGAAAACGAATCAATAATCGTGATTCCAATCGGTTTGTTAGAGTTCTCGCCATTGATTCTTCCTCCTCGCACACTTCGAGAATCTCCGGCGAAGTGGGAAAAAAAAAAACAAAGTAGACTATTAACAAAACGAAGGAAATTAAATAAAAATATTGACAACTATGGGTTTGAACCCACGCCCTTTCAGACTAGAGCCTAAACCTAGCGCTTTATAGCATTAGATTTTAACAATTTTATGCTAAAAACCCTTAAAATGGTTCTTAAATAAAATTTTTTAGATTTTTTCTCTCCTCGTAAAACATCTCTAATATTTATTATTATTTATTATTATAAAATTAAACTCTTTTCATAACCTCCACTAATTATGCTCCTAACCACTCGGCCAACTTAATCAATATTTTACTTTGAGACTCTGAGAATGTGTAATAATAAAATAAAATGTAAAATAATCTGAGGACATAACTCTAAAGATAAAAACAGCATTCATTCTTTTTAAGTACCTCAGTTACAAATTATATAAACTTTATATTATCAACTATAATTATATTATATATTTTTTTATTACGTAAGTTCATATTAATTGATGAACCTACGTAGGCGATAAATCTATCAACTATTGACCCGACAAATAAAACTAAAATAAACCATAAACAAACCCGAGTTTAGTTATGGTATAAGTCACCTTGGACTCCAACCCAATCAAGCTGCAAGTTTTTATTATCGTTATAGTTAAATGTTATATGTAACAGGGTGAAGCAATATTGATTTTAATGTAGTTGACATTACACATCTATTTGTTAATGTAGATGTCATAGCAAAACAAGAAACATTATTGTTTCAAAAGTCTAAAGCAAATTATTGAATGAAGGGAATCAATAATCAAGTTGATGAAGCAGAGATGATCTTGGACAAGCGATATGGCTTTAATTGAAAAACGGATAATGCGGTATGTCATTTATATACATGGTCATATCTATTTAAATTTCCGTATAAAGAGGATTAAAAAGTCCAAACGGACCGTTTGGACAGTGGTACAAGGAATCCCCAAACCAGAACAAGACAATTATATACATCGATTCTCTCTCATAATAATCAATGAAGCAATCTCTAGGGTTTGATGTTTTTATTCATTAGTGCAAGGGAAGAAAAACATATAACATTCCAAAAATTATTTTATTAAATAAATATGGTTGCAATTTCAACTTTCACATGAATGATTCAAGCTCATACATATAGAAACGGTTCTGACTTGGATCTTGAAATCTTGAAAATGAACAAACGTTGGAGCAAAGGTTTGTATTTTGATTTGGATCACATAAATCATTTGTTTCTACAACCATATAAGAGATCATTACACAAGATACTTAAATAAAAGGAACAGTGAAGTTTTACTCTCTTAATAATTTGCATATACAACTTAATCATTATATAATCAAGCGTAGCTTAATTTTACTTTAATGACTTGAAACATAACTAGCAAAAAAGAGAAGAATATGTTATCCCCTTTACTATTCAGGTTCATAATGAATGGGATTAAGATAACATAAAAACAAATGGAGTAGTAGTATCAATTAAAAGCTATCATTAAATAGCTTCACATGGGAAGTAACTGATGCTGAGGTATTAGATTTTATGGAAGGTCAATGGTAGTATTTTGACATTTTGCTATCTAACTATTTTAAATAGAAAGCTTTTATTATGCCAATTTTAAAGTGTTTTCTTTTCCCCCCCTAAAATAACTTACAGTAATTTTAGCTTCTTTTTTCCCCTAATCTTGTGAAGCAAATTCATTAAGTACAAAATCATTCCAACAAGGTGTAAAACAAGTAACTACGTAACCTCTAGTAGTCTTGTTATTTATTCATACTCTTATTTTTTTAACAATTATCATTTTATGTAAGAAGTGAAAAGAGGCATCTTTTACAAATCATTCCATTTTGGGCTTCCCTGTTGTATAATTGCCATTAAATTTTTCATTACCCTGTTGCAGGATCATGCCGTTCAATTTTTTAGTCTATAAACCATTTTAAATTTGATTGTCCTCTTAAATATGTAGCATTTAATACACGAGATTCCTAAGTTATTAACAGCTATATATATATCCCCGCTTTTCTCACTGAGGTTTGTATTTTAGTTATTGGCCTCTTGTATTAAATTCTACTAGTTTCATTTTTATGTTCATAAGTATATGTTATTATCAATAGATAATTGATTTCATTTTTACCAAAGAATGGTTTTAACAATACGATGAGCAAATTTAATACATCACAATATATAAGTTACGCTGGCTTGAATTTGCAATCATGAGAACATGTAAAGTATCCGTTCAATATGGTGTGATGCTGACGCTAAAGAGACCTCCACCACTAGCAGACCAAACAGTAGAAAAGTAGTAGAGGCATGCAAAAACAAATTATCTTTTGATGAATCCATTTCACTATAACGTTCATAAAATTGGTTGTCGTTTCAAAACTCGCATGTAATTCGTTGTTGCAAGTCGATCATGTACTGCTAGTGAGATCGATGATGAAGCTACAATGCAAGATTAATCCATTTCTTGATCGTGACCCAAATATGGTAAAACGAGAAACAAAGTTTGAAAACGGCCGGTTCATGATGAACCTTTTTATATGACTACAAATCTTTGGCTCAATGAAGTTTATAATTATTTTTAGTGTAATACTGCTCGTCATATTCATATAAGTGAATCTAGAAGTTATAAAACATCTGAATATATTTCATGTATTTGGACAACTAATTAAACTACCATCAATAGTTCTATTGATATCTTTGATTCTTCTACATTATCACTAAACCATATCTCATTACCAGATTGCTACAATGACTAGTCATATAAAAAGGTTATGAGCAAAAGATTTCTAGTCATATTTTATTGATATCTTTGATACTTCTAGATTATCACTAAACAATATCTCGTAACCAGATTGTTCATAACTTTCTACAATGACTAGTCATATAAAAAGGTTATGACTAGTCCGAATTGATATTTTTGATCCATTTACTATTTCTATAAATTAATAACTCGATAAACTAATAAAATATTATAGTTCTAATGTTATTAATTTTTAGTTTTATAGTGGTTTTATTGATTTTTTTATGACTAAAAGATTTTGGACCCATAAATCCGTATATCCTCAATAGTGACACCCAAATAATGTAATTTAACTTTTTTTTTGAGAGCAGACCCCTTCTAACTTGAATTGAACATGTGACCTCCATTGTCTCTACGTTTTCGGTTACTATGAGTTTAACCAATAAATCAACTCATTGTTGGTAACTAGTAAATCAATTCATTGTTGGTAATCTTATTGAGTTTGATTGGTATCTTCGAAATTTCCATTTGGTTAAAGTTAAAAGGAGATTTGTAGCTGGCATTTGAAACGGTCATTTGAACTAATGTTTTATAGTTTAAATGTACATTAGTTATTAAAAAAAAATTAAATAGAAGTAATTATTTATAGATAACTTTTAAAACTTTTTTTGGTGCTATTCATTATTAATTAATATTACCCATTGTTTTCATATTTAACTATTCAAAAATTGTGTCGTTAATAGAAACTAATTTCGACCGTTTTTGGATAAACGGTACTTTTTAAAGATAATTTATAAAACAACTTTAGTCACGTTTTTCTTCATAAACAATTTTTTAGTATTATTTACGATTCAATATAAATATTATTTTATAATTTTTACATGTACTAAAAATCTATTAAATTTTCTATAGTATTTTTTATTAATTATATTTACTTAATAATTAATTTCAACCCTTTTTTAGATAAGCAATATTTTTTAAAGATAATTTATAAAACGACTTTAGTCACGTTTTTTCTCATAAACAATTTTGTACTATTCTTTATGATTCAATATAAGTATTATTTTACAATTTTACATGTATTGAAAAAAATAAACTATTCAAATTTCTATTGTAACTTTATTAATAATCTTTCTCAAAATTTTGCTAAAGGTTTGCAAGAAAATGCAACACAATTAAAAAAACAACTATAAAACGGAGAAATATAAATAAAAAATTTTGATTACCAAAAACATTACACTTTTTCTTTTAAAATTTCAACATTTTCACTCTTCGTCTGTACAATTAAGCAATTAATAAATGGTTTACTGCGCTGGTTTAAATGCACTACTAATGCATTTTACTAAATTACCTTTTGTTTCATATATTTGTTCTCTACTGTTGTACTTTACTATCTTTCCACCTCTAATTAATAAATTAAATTACTAAATAAACAAAGACATCTTCTCTCTCCACAACATAATTACTTTATTCAACAAATATTAATTTCTTAATCATATTAGCTCCTCTCCCTCTCCCTATATATACACACACATACATTTCTTTAAGAAGCCATTTCACTTCCATCACCTACAACAACACAAACACAAAGAAAAAATACAGAAAACTCTCTCGACGAGTCCGAAGTTTCGAAAAAAAATGAGAAACGAGAACGGTAAAAGAGTCAGAGCCGAGCCACCGGTGGTAGCTAATCGGAGACTTGAAAGAAGGACGTCATCAAACGACACGTCATCATCGCAAAACTCGTGTTTGTCGACGGTGGAGGAAGTGAAGGAGGAGGTTACATCATCGACGACATCGTCGTGGGATGGTGATGAGTACGTGGCGGTGGGATGTAAAAGATGTATGATGTATACTTTAGTCTTACGAAGACGTCAACGTTGCTTCAATTGCAAAAGCTACGACGTGCTCACGTTTGAGAGTTGAGACAAATTTTATCTAAGTTATGATTTCAATTTGGACTTGAGAGTTTGTGGGTGATGGATTTAGTTTTCTTGGTAAAGTCGTTTATGTAAAATCTAATTATTAAGTATTAAGTCTTTTGATGACAAAAACAAAATTAAAGTATTAAGACTTTTTCCTTTTTTTAATATGTAAAATTGACAGACAGATCAGTTCTGTTTTGTGGTTGTCCCTTTTAAGTTATCCAATTTTATGTTTTAATATATTTCGTAAGCCAAAGATATGAACGAGTTCTGATTTTGATCATAGCTGGTGGTTTATTGGTTTATTATAGACTAAAATTATCTATGAATATGGATTGTTGATAGAATTTTTTAACTAGATATATGTTATACTTTTAGTTAAAGTTCTATGTTATACTTTTAGTTATTTATTGTTGGATAGGCTCGATAAAATTAATAACTACATAGAGGATTCAAAATTAAAGAATATATATATTTAATTTTTGTATTATTAGTTATCTCTCATCAATTTGTATAAATTGGACGAAAATGTTTTTTTTTTCTAATTTTATCAGATAAGTATTTTGTTACCTAACGTAAATATTTGGGAGATGAAAATGTCTCTCATCAATTCATATTAGATTTTAATCGATTAAAAATGAAAAATACAAAATTCAAATTTGTAAATAAACCTTGTTTCAAAATCACATGTCCTATTTAAAAATCAGTGAGGATTTCCAAATCTCTTATGTATCTATATTAAAGTATATAAGCTATTAATGACTAAAATTCAAACACTAAATTTGAAATCTGATTATATATATATATATATATATATTTATATAACTTTAAAATATATATATATATATATATACGAATAACACCAAATAAAACGGAAATTTTATTAAAATGATTAAATATAAATTTAAATGCAAACAAACAATTGACATAAAATCAAATATGGTAGTATGCCACTAATGGTGTTGCTTTGGTTTCATCGTCATCGACGTATTTTTGTTTAATTAGAAACGGTTTCATTATTTTATATTTTGTTTTAAAAAGTTATCGCCAAAATCTAATTTTCCCAAAAAGTGTACTACAAATTTTAGATTTATGAAAAGTTCCTAAATGTTTAGAAAAATCTTGATGATCTTTATAAACTTTTCGAAAAATATAAACTTTGTGAAAATGTTAAAACATGCATGTATAGCTTGGTCTCTCTACAAGAAAGATGGGACTCATATTTTTGTTACATATATGTCAACTTTGTAAGAGATTTGAAATACATTTACAATTAAACTTATGGCATGACACATAAGTTTGGCATAATTAAAGTTGGAATCACTCATCTATCTCTACATTCATCAAAGGTATCTACAAGATAGTTGATGACACCTTGTCACCTTCCTACAACTTCAAGTTTATAATGTATCTTCATAGAAATAATTAAAATACTAGCAAAACACGCCAAGAGTTCACTCAACTAGGCATTTAATATCTTACTTTGTTTTAGTTATTAATATTTTAGATTTTTTTAGTCTCGTCTTCTTAGTCGATCAAATGATACATTGACAAGGAAAAAAGGATTAAAATATATATTTTATATGCTTTGATCTTGGATTGAAAGGGACTAATTTGGTGGAAAAAACAAATATAGGATTCATATCTGGTGTAGTAACATAAAAAAAAATAGTGGGATATGGAAAAAAAGAAAAAGAAATTGAGTCAAAAGAATGGTTCGAAAAGTCTAAGGGGTGTTTGTGTAATTATCGTAGTGTATGGAATGATTTGATAGAAAATAAAATTCTGGGTAGTAGATATGAAAAATTAAAAAGTCATTGGGTCTCCCCAAAAGTACCCAAATTGCCTAAATTTGCCCCTCACATTTAGCTTTGTCGTCTATTCACCAGATTCTCTCTCGATTTCATATCCTCTATCTACTCGATCAGATCTCAAAATCAATCGGATCGAAACCACAACTTGATCAATTATGACTCTTGGCTCTGGAGGATCGAGTGTTGTTGGTATAAATTTTCGATTCTTTCGAGTCTGTTCTCGTTTGAGTTTTTTTTTTCCTAGGGTTTTGCAAATCTGTATTGGGTTTTATTCGTTTGATTTTTCTTCTTCTAGGGTTTTGATAATTCGTATTTGATCGATATGCATCGAGATGTTATCATAAGTTTCATCGATCCATTATAAAAAATTGCTTTTTTGATCTCTTTGCCTTGCTCTGTAATTTGATTGCCTATGTATAGTATTTGAGCTCATCATATATGTTTATTTGTAGATTGATCTGAACTTATTTGTCAATAATTTCTAACAAATTGCTGAGAATGATTTGCTGATGCTTCAATTCATTGAGATGGGTTAAAATGTAAATCTTCATAATCTTCAAAGCTCATTACTTTTTCTTGAACTTTGTATGGTTGATTCTAGAAGTTATCTTTATTGAATTTTGTGGATAATGATTAATTTTGATGTTTTCTTTTCTCTGCTTTGATTAGAAAGATGCTTCTTTGTGAAATTCTGCTGTTTGATTCACTTCTACAGATACAGAATAGTGATTGCTTGTTTCATGTTTTCACGACTGAAGTTTAGTGAAATGAATTGTTTTTTTTGTGTGTGTTTGTTAATACAATATAGTTCCGAGGAATTTTCGGTTGTTGGAGGAGCTTGAACGTGGGGAGAAAGGTATTGGAGATGGAACTGTGAGCTATGGAATGGATGATGGAGATGACATCTATATGCGTTCTTGGACTGGCACTATCATCGGTCCTCACAACGTAGTTATATCTTTTTCTTTATCTTCTATCATTCACCTTCTTTTTCTTTATATCTGCAACTTAACTTATGAAGCTTTTATAGGAGACTAGGCAATTGTTTCTTTTGCTTTGTACTAACAGATATAATTTTTATTTTTGGGTGTTCCTATGCACAGACTGTTCATGAAGGTAGAATCTATCAGTTGAAGCTCTTTTGTGACAAAGATTACCCAGAGAAACCTCCAACTGTTCGGTTCCATTCACGTGTCAACATGGCTTGTGTCAACCACGAAACAGGAGTGGTACGTATAATATCATCGTCTTACCATCCTCTGTCTTGTTCTTTTGGATGCACTGTAACTTCTTATTTCTGCATATGTATAGGTGGATCCTAAGAAATTTGGGCTTCTTGCAAACTGGCAAAGAGAGTACACAATGGAGGATATACTGACACAGCTGAAGAAGGAAATGGCTACATCGCATAACCGTAAGCTTGTTCAACCACCAGAAGGCACTTGCTTCTAGTTGCTTATGGAAGAATCTTCTTCTGGTTGGCTGAAAATCTTTATCCCCTTCTAATACTAAAGTATTGTATCTGGGGTTCTCCATTGTCGTTCTCAAGCTTTTTTTTCTTTTAATTCATCAAAAAATGTGGTCTTATGTGGATGGTATGGTGATGATGATGATGTTGTTCGATTTGATCATCTGAAGTTTTATCATTGTGTGCAAATATCAATAACAGCGTCTTTCCCACTCCATATGTGTTCAAATCTTTTGAATTTACTTTTGTTTATTCTAATATTTTGTCTCAGTCCCTTTTTTTTTTTTTTTTTTTTAATGAAATCTGCTTAGATTGATTGGTTTTTTTTGGTTATGTAAAGTTATAATGTTATAACTACAATCAACGAGAAAGTGTCATTAAGACTTGAAGTGAATTATTTAGTTTACATAACTTGAATCTTAGGACTAATAGAGGTCCAAAATATCTTGTTAATTGTTCTTGATGTACTTGATGTTTTGTGTTATCGTTCTTGATTCGGGATTTCCTTCAAACACTAGATTTTTGACATGTAAACCTCTATGATTCTAAATTAGGACACACTGCTTAACATTTACCTTGTTGTTCAATGAGATCCGCGAGGTTTGTTTTTAGTGTCATGAGTAGAGATTGAAGGCTTTGAAATTGACTATGCAAGATCGAGCATAAAAGTAAGAAACTTCTACACAATGCTTACTTATTTCTTCCCATGATTCCATATTCTTTCAATTGTTGTCACTATGATTTTGGAATTTGGTTTTACTAATGGAAATTAAAATGTTATTGGACAGATATTTAAAGATCAAATCACTCATTCAACTTGTGGCCAAATCAGACAATCCTCTACTTCTTTAACAAAAAATAAAGTCAACCATGATTTTTTTTTTTTTTCGCAGCAGCCTAAACTGGTCTATAAACAACATCTTTAAAATTAATATTCATAACTTCATTGTTTTCCATTAGAAAACTACTTGCCGCACTCCTTAAAAGTTGATTACTAGTGGGCTTCAAAAACCGAAAAATTAAATAGATAGAAAAAAGTAGTTGGAACTAAGTCTATATAACACATTGTTCAGAAACTCAATTGATTATGTTTCATTTCAAGCCCAAACAATAATACTTAGAGCTGGGTCTTACGGTGAAAGCAGGGGCGGCCAGAAGCAGCATTAACTCTTTTGCCTGCGTGTACGTATTGAGACTTCTTAAGTTTTTTTTTTATATAACTAATATAAAAAGAATAGTGTGAATGTAAAAAATATTTTTACAATAAGAAAAAATAGGAAAAAGTTTTCTTTCAAATGCATATATTATATAGTTAAGAGTTTACAGAATGCATTAAGGTATAGATTTGAAATTCGGTAGTGTGATGACAAAAATAAAATAAGAGACACAAAGAAGTAAATGTGGTGGTGTCGTAATTAAGAACTTTGGATCAAAAGCCACAAATTAGTGGGTGAAATTATATATATCGTCAAATGCAAGTATATTTAGTTTACTGGCTTACTCTTACAGAAACATTACATGTACATAACAGACATATACATAAATATATCTAGATCGTTTTTGTAAACTTAGATAAATAGTGTTGTGGTTTTGACTTTGCATGATGCCATTTGTCTAGAGTGGATTTTTCAAGTTTCATTTAATAAATATGGCGACATTTTGAAATTAAATTCGGAGATCTATTGTTACATCCATATTTTAACATTTGTGTGTCGACAAGCTTTGAAGGAACATTAAAAAAGAAAAGAAATTTTGATAGATACGATTATTTTAGTTTCAACAATAAATAGGAAGTTTTTCACAATATCACCCATCGCATCCCACTCGTAAACCCTTTTATACTCCCTTAAGTAATTTCTCATTCTGACTCCAACCCAAGAGAAAAATAAGATAACAAATAACAAAGGAAAAAAAAAACATGAAGATCCCATTTTTAAACAAGAGTTTTTCATCTTCATTTTCTTCATATTCAAATTCATCATCATGGGCATGGCCTTCTTGTCACCAAAACCCCAGAACCAAATCTTTAAGAGCCTCCATCATTGCAATCAACCCTAATGACATCGAAGAGGAGGAAGATGATGAAAAGCCACTTACTACCATCATTTTCTCCTCCTCATCCTCCTCCATCACATCCACCATCGACGCCATAGAAGAGCTTGCAGAGACCGAATCCATAGAGAGTGTGATCAAAAGAATAAAATCATCAGAAAGACTCGTTTTTGAACGAAAAGGAGATTCAGATTCTATACTCGAAGAGACGAGGATCAAAGATTCATGTTCTTGTCCTTGGAATCAATCTACAGCAAGGTGGAGATGCTTGCGGTACACTCGTTTCATCGCAGTTAGAGAAGCCTCCAATTGTGTCGTGAAAAACTACTAAATAGATTGAAATATATTCGATAAGTTGTGAGAGAAGAAGTAAGCATGCGTGCACTTAACGTTTGTCCTTGTGTATACAAGTTTTGTCTAGGGTGATTGATGCGGACATGCAAGAGATCTTTGTCCGAGCTTTCATCTTATGTCACATGATCAATTAGTGTATTCGTGAAATCGTCTCTTCACAAAGCAACACAAAACTATTTTTTTTTTTTGCGTCAAAAAACATTAGTTTGTACTAATAGATTGATACCAATGAATCAATGATTATAATAAAACAATTATTGATACCAATGATTTCATCACAAATACTAATAATATTGTTACAATTATTATACTCAGTAGATGATGGTGGTGGGGAAAACTGCAACATCAGTTGTTCTTTTGAAAATCTTGACTATTTCCACATATGATTCATCAAAATTTTCATGGTTAATAGAAAATTTGTTGATAATCAATGTAATTACATATGTTTTCTTCTCCTGAAATCTTATAATATTAAATGGTGCATGTAACAAGTAAATAAAATAAAAAATATACTGTTATATCAAAAAATTACTATATCTTTTGAAACTGCTTTATAAGATTCGAAATAACACTATGCTTGTAAGGTGCCAAACCAAACCAAGTCTGCCACACGAAGAAACACGTGAAGATATAAGCATTTAGACTTTTGTCTCTTCTCTCTTTTTTGTATTCTTCTTCGCCTTTGGGCAGTATTAAGTTGCAGTTGTCTTTTCATTTTTTCTGTTAAGTGATATTGCGATAATATAACCGGTTTCAGTCAACTAGTTTTGACCATTCCTTGGACCAAAATTTGTTGTTTTTTCATAGAAATAAATTTGTTTTTGTTTCGTTTGTTTTCTTTCGTTATTCATTACTCACACTTTTCAACTTGATAAATACCAACGTTAAACTATTTTGGGTGGGACTGATCAGACCAAAATTTGTAAGCTAAAATATTTTTCTTGACGTAGATCAATCCAAAATTCTTTTTTTGATATGTTCGTATTCAAGCCGGACTGGCTAAGCCGATGGCCACTGCTTTAACTTTTTAAGGTCCTGTCATTAAAGTTGTATCAGATTCGAGGTAGAGATATGAAATAATTATAACTAAAGTGTGAAAAATATTTCAGTTGAAGCGACTGCTATGGAACATAAAAAACTTCTTAACATCCACATCATATCTTTTGATAGTTAGTTGGTTCCTTCGACTGTTCGTTGAGTTTTTTTTTTTTATAAATATTATATATATACGTTTATGTATTCTCTTTTAATTCATTTGTGTTATTATATTTAAAGTCTGAGATACGTACACGTACGTGCCTATATAAAATATATGTTTTAAAATCTTTGTATCAAAATTGTTAAAAGGGTCCACAATTTTATCTTTTAATGTAAAATGAATGCCAAATTTCATAGAACACAGCTCGATTTCTATTAACGGATAATTTGATTTCTTTTCTTGGGGGTCTGAGGATAACTTGATTACTCATGTATTCAAACTTTGATGGTATATTACCGAATAATTAAGTGCAACTTCATCAATATTGCAAATTTGTAGCCTTTTTTTGTTAACCAAAATATAAATAAAAATCTATTTTAATAAATGATTATAATCATGATGGATATTATCGGCAGGCAACTATCAAGTATCAAGTTTGAACTAATTATTTTGGTCATATTTTTGAACTCATTATTTTGGAGATCGTTTATATCATGTTGTTGTATCTAGCTATATTTAATAGTTGTCTATCAATCTTTAATAGTTGCATCGACGTTAATTAACTTTTGCAGACACTAGTTCGGTAGTCAGAACGTAGCTAGCTACGTTCCATTTCCACACAGGCACACACCACATATACGGAATTATTTGATTCATTTCCTAAAATATAATTAAATAATAGTATATATATTTTTAATTTGATTAATATTTCAATAACTTTATTAAACGTTTATTTCTTTATTTATTGTTGAGATAAAAGTTCTTAAATGCATGTACTTAACTACTTATCGTATATTTGATTTGCATTTTCATTAACGAATGTCTCAATGACATGAAGATTTATCTAAGTTTTTAAGTGATTTTATATACTTTTCGATTAATCCATATATATATATATATAATGTTAATAAATAAGCAGAAAATTTAACCAGGAAATGTACTTACAAAAATTGAATGTCCCAACCAAACAACAATAAATTTTAGAGGCAATAATTTAATACAATTTAAAAACACTAAAATATTGTAAAGGGAAATCAAATAAAATTTATTTTTGAAAAAGACCTCAACCATCCTTTCGTGCAGCCTATCCTCTCTTTTTCAAAAGCCTTAAAATCTTGCTTCCCTCTCTCACCTTTAATTCCCTAATTTTCCTCTCATTTTGGATCCAAACCCAAAAGAAAAGAGAAAATTACATCCTTGTCTTGGCTTGTTTTCTCAGCAATCGATCAAACAAAAAAAAAGAAGAAAAATGGTGAAGACAATGAAACTTCCATTTCTAAACAAGACTTCAGCTACATCATTTTCTTCAAACTCATCATTTTCTTCCTCTTCATGGATATGGCCTTCGTGCCATCAACAAAACCCCAAAAAAAGTTCTTCAAAAGCTTCCTCCATCGATATTTCCAAACCTAAACATGTCTATGAACCCGAGCCACCACCTATAAGCTTCTCCTCCTCTCCCTCCACCAGCCACGCTATGAAAACTCCACCGGAGATAGAGTCTATAGAGAGTGTGATTAAAGGGATAAAATCGTCGAAACGACTCATCTTTGAACGGAGAGGAAAATCGAACTCTATACTCGAAGAAGCTACCAACAAAGAAGATAATGAAGAAGAAGGTATCATGCTCTTGTCCATGGAATCAAACGACCCTTGCTTTGATTTCAAGAAATCCATGGAAAATATTTTGAAGCAAACGCTTCATCATGACTGGAAAAGCCTCGAGAAGCTTCTCTTTTGGTTCTTGAAAGTCAACGTCAAGACCAGCCATAGATACATCTTCGCCGCCTTCGTCGATTTGCTCTTAAACTTAGCCGTAGGACTTTCTAAAGATGTTGCCGGAGAACCTAGTTCCGACGTCTTCGTCGAAGATTCTCCTCCATCGTCGTCTCCAATCTCGTTTTACACGTCGTACTCGTCATCCGATGAGACCTCTTCAACCTTCGTACGGTTCTTGCCGGAGACTTCAATAGGCGAGAAGAGTAAGGATGTTTGTTTATCGTCGTTGTTTGAGTTAGAAGAAAAGATTAAAGACAATATTGATTCAAATGATTATGTTTCTTCTTAATTCCTTCATTTGTGATAATCTATGGATAATCTATAATGTCTACTCTCTAGATGTCTATATTATGCAGGTAACATTGATTACACGCGTGTACATATTTTTAGCACGTGCCATATGCAAAAGATATTTTCTTCTTTAATATACTATGCAGAAAATTATTTTTTTGACATTTATGCATGGTAAAAATATAGCTTTATTATTATTATTATTAACGGCAATTATATTTTATCTTAGATAACAAATTAAAAGAATAATATATATCGCTTCTCATTTGTAAACAGATAAAAAAGAAAAAAAAATGGGTTGTGAAAGAACGGCGAATGATTTTGTGTCCAGGAAAATGTGATACTTAATTGATAAAACAATAGGAACATGAGTTCTCCATGCATAATCATTTAGGAATGTCATCAATTTTTTTTTTAAAAAAGAGGGGGAAATGTTACACTTAATTGATAAAACAATAGGAATATGAGTCTCCATGCATAAGATTTGAGAAAGCTTAGAAGAAGAAGAAGAAGCATGGTATAAATAAAATTTAATTATTTTTTTGACATTTATGCATGGATCTTTTCTTCTTTGAGATATTTGAGCGTTAGCTGCCCAACTGATACACATAGTTTTAACCCTAAATAATTTTACAAGTGCATAGACAATCGCAGTAGTATTAAAGGGATCGAATCCACAAGGACCAAAGTTACACTATTCAATTATGAGATTATTAAACAAAGCTAAGACAAAAGATGTAATTGTTTTGGTAACCGAATTGCAAATAAATAAAAGCGGTGTAAATTCAATAAAGGAAAACACTAGATCAAGGTAATTCGCAGGTGATTCAGAGATGAGAACTTAGCAACTATTCAGGGTCTAACTCAGCAAAGGTCTAGAACTCAAACATAAAAATAATATCGACCCACTCTCGTGGCGACGACAACTTTATCTAACAACCTAAATGCCTAAACTCTCGCTTGGACCTAGAGATATAAATAAGCATTAAAGAATGGGTTCAATATGTTCACAACCAGCCGCACCAACTCTCGTCACCTACGTCTGATTGCTCACCAATATCTTTTCTAGCAACCTAAAATACTCTCGCAAATAGGTTTAATCTAAAATCATAAACTAAGGGATCAGTTTAGTTTAAGCATTAATTTCGACCAGAGGTGAAGACAGTATGTATTTATGCATCATATTTGTGCCAAGTTAAATCATCTCATGAATACCTTTGAAAAATCCTAATCTAGTTAATAGACTACTCAGATATAGAAGAAGAAATCATAGCAATGGAATAAAAAGAATTCATGAATAAATACTGAAAGTAACAAGGTTAGAATTCTTCTCAAAACAAAGTATGGATGATCTCCAAGTCTAAGCAATCAAAACAAAGGATGAATGGAACAAGAGCTAGTCGATGGCGACAAAGGAGGAGAAGGAGAGGATCTTCAAGCAGCTTCTGATGTTTCTCCAAGGAAAATGACGTCTTTTTGAAAAGAGGCTGCTGACATATTTAATCACCCGAAATTAGGTCAACTCGGGCCCACTAATTTCTCTGGCGGCAGAGCATGTGCTCCTCTGCGTGTTCTGTCGGGTGCTCGCGTGTAAATTCGGCCATTTTGCTCCAAATCCGCCTCTTTTTGCTCCAAAAGCCCAATAAATTTCAATCCATCCAATTTATGCTACAAGACTTCATTCTGACATGTTAAGATTTAAAATAGACTCGAAAGACACTAAAATCGACTATAAAACATTAGTAAATATGGCCCAAAATCATCATATATCACCAACCATGCAAACAGAGGATACATATAGTAAGAATGCTAAGAAATTAAGTAAACACAGCTCCAATATATTTAACAGAATTGTATAAGAAGAAAACCTCTAAATCAAAGTGATAAAGTTGTATAGTTCAATATTCGTAACTCGTGCCGGTAAGTTAAAACTGAAATGGAAACACACAAGAATCAACCAGCGATTTGTATGTGAACAAATGTGATTTGAAAATTCAAATTACAAATTACAAATTAGTTATCTCTGGAGGGCAAAATAGTCTTTCCGGTTTATAGTGGAAAAATGAAGATATATATATTCATTCACATAACGTTATTTTTTTTCTTTTCTTTCACAGAACGTCTCTTGACGCAAAGCTACTTCATTTCTTCTTCAGCTCATCGTCATCGTGATCATGAAGAATCTTAGGAGGGAAGTCGACATCATGCTGTACGAAATGTTTCTCATCGCAACTGAGGTACGAGCTTGTTTCTAGTGTGATTCTCGATTCGATGTTGTTTACGTGATTACAAACTCGTCGATTCTCGATTCTTAATTCAAACTTGTGTGTGTTCGATTTGACGATGGATCATCTTTTGGTTATGTATATTCACCTGGATTCTCAAAACGAGCTTGTCTTCCTTTGCTTCTGAGTTCGAATTTGTGTGTTTTTGATTTGGCAACTGAGCCTTTGCCTTGTGGATTTAAATGAATGTCTTACTTAGATCGATTGAATGTGAAATCGTAACACGAAATTTAGTGAGTTTGCTTCTGTAATCCGTTCTGCGTTTGTGTGTTTGCGTTGTGTATTTGGAGGAATTGCCGATTGAATGTGAAAACTAGATTCTTAATTAAGACGCGTTTGCTTAATCTGTTCTGAGTTTTTGTGTTTGCGTTTTGTATTTGGAGGAATATCCGATTGAATTTGAAACTAGATTCGTAAAGGAACTTGAGTGCGTTTGCTTCTGAAATCTGTTCTGAGGTTTTGTGTCTGCGTTGTGTATTTAGAGGAATTTCCGATTGAATGTGAAACTAGCTTCTTAATACGAATGTTTGTGCGTTTGCTTCTGTAATCCTGTTTGAGTTTGTGCGTTTGCTTATGTAATCTGCTGGAGTTTGTGCATTTGCTTATGTAATCTTTTCGAGTTTATGATTTTGGAGAAATCACGGATTGAATGTGGAATCTGGATTCTTAATAGGAACTTGTGTGCGTTTGATACTGTAATCTGTGGTTTGCCTTGCGTATTTGGAGGAATCACTGATTGAATGTGAAACTTGGATTCTTGATAGGAACTTGTGTGCGTTTGATTCTGTAATCTATTTTCGAATTTGTGTAAAGTTTGCCTTGTGTATTTGAAGGAAACACAGATTCAAAGTGATATAAAGTTTGCCTTGTGGATTATTGATAGGAACTTATGTGCATTTGATTCTGTTTCGAGTTTGTGTGTTCGCCTTATGTATTACAAGGAATCACAGATTCAATGTAATATAGATCTTGTTTATTCACATTAAATTTTGGAATCGTTAAGGAAATAGGACTAACTTGATCTTTGCTCACCGATCATTTTGCAGATGCGTCGATAGACATGCTGTTCTTGTTTTCTTGAGGCAACTTCGGGAGAACATCACTGAGGCGGAGCAAGCAGCAATGGTATATTATATCGATCTCTCTATCTCTATCTCTGTGATCTATATCTCAATACTGAAACATGTTTTGTTGTGCTGCAGGTTTCGAGGATCTTGAGAGACCCGGCCATTGTCAACATAAACCACATGCGATTTTAGATGTAACCGAATCATGAAGACTTTTCTGCTCCAGTATTCCAATAAATCATTGTAATCATTTTTTAGTCTGGGTTTCATAGACTTTACGGACTTCAATTCATAAACGGATTCTACCAGTTCATATTATTTGATCCGCAAGATACACATTTTGCTTCTCTAGATTCCCGCTCTCTCTATGTTTACAAATCTAGTAACATCAGAAATTGATGATATTATTTGTAATTTTCTTGAGATTTGAAATAATAATGATCGAAATTTGGAACTTAACATGAACGAGTAATTAAACTTTCTTTTCAAGCGAACTAAGGTAATACCGTAATAGTCACTGAAATTATATATACACTATTGAGATATAGAAATTTACGTGATACGATTATATATCTCCATAGATTATAGAATTTGCTTACTTGGAGAGGTCGCCAGCATTGTTCATACTGGAAAAACATATTTTTCCCTTTCTTTTTTTTGTCCAAACCATGTTGATACAAATAATTTAACAACCACTAAACACTTTCATTAAATCGGTAACTAAAACATTTGTCCGTCTTTTAACGTTTTGAAATTTATCATGGTGTGAATTCCAATGATCATAATTTTCAATCTGAAATCCTAAAAGTGTTCAAACATCAAACCCTGGTAGACAAGCATTAGATTATCCCAACCCTGTAAAATCTTTTAAACAGTCCCAACCTATGAAATACTGTATTTACTTTTTGTGTTCATCAGTAACACTGTATGAAATACAGAACCAACTATTTATAGCCCAAACACTTACTTAGTTCTTTCCTTTCTCATCTTTAACAAATTTGAGGTGGTCATATACTTGCATTGATTTTGGTTTGTTTTGAGAAAAATCTTGGCAAAATAAAACCAAAATGGTCAAATAACCATCAGTGGTTACGGACGGCTAATTTTGACTTTGGGAAACAGAATAAGAAAAAGTATAAAAAAGATGGCCACGGTGAAAATAAATGGTAAAAGTTTCATCTTTAGAAAAAGAAAATTGCTAGGAGCCTATGTCCTTAACTCCTTAGTAGACGCTACAACATGCATATATTTACTCAATGCCGGAATTTAACGAGTAGGGGATAGAGTATAGTCTATAATGTTACCATTGAACCAGCATCACTCGTCACGTCTCATCAACACCATTGTACCAGCGTCAATCGTCAATTAACAAAACAGAAAAAAAGAAAAAAACATCACTCGCCTCTTAACGTTTATAATTTTTACAATTCTTCTAACTTTTGTAATGATGAGTCATGGGTGTGTAGAACATAAAATCTGTGGGGACCGAGCAGAATTTTGGGGGGAAAATGTTGGATTTTTTTCGACAATTCACATTGACAAATCTTCACATTTGATGTCATTAAACAATCCAATATTGGAACTTAGTGGGAAACTAGACAAAATTTCATGATTACAATAAATGATAACAAGTCCCATACAATGCATACGTGTAACGATCCAAAATCACAATCTATCCATATTAAACAGTATCAGTATCATCATACTTGTTTTTATAATTATTGCGCATCTTAAATGAGTTCTCTCGTGTATTTTATTGCCCAAGGCCATGAATTTTCTTCGTGCTTCATTGTCCACTCCACACTCAAGAGCTCTGGCATATAATAAATAATTACGTACGTTTTTTTATAATAATGATAACGTATTCGGAGTTTGGACAGGTTATTATTGTCATCCTAGTTATGAATACAAAAATTGTGAACATTTTTATACAGTATTAAATAATAAGGAATCAGTAATATACGATATAAATAAAATTTCATAAAACACTAAATAAAACGAATCGGATTTGTTGTATGTTTTATATAATACTCCAAATCTATTTAACTCAATCCGTCAAAAAATTCTACAGCATAAGAAATATATTGAGTTTTTAAACCGACTGATAGATCGTTATCCCATAAGATATATCACTCGTATTTGAACCGCCTATATTTTTTCTGATATATATATATATATATATATATTTCAATTCTTTTTTTCTGTCAAAACAAAAAATTCTTAATTTGGAGATATTCTAAAATTTTTCCGGTTTTTTGTAAAATTCAATAAAAATCCTTTAGATGAAAAGTAAAACATCAGTTGTTATAAACAGTTATGTCGGCAAAACAAATGATCCATAATTTGTATGCTCGACTGAATTCGTATACTGGTAAAAATGAATTTAGCATGGACCTACAAATTTCTTACAAGTTCCTTGGTACCTATTTCCTACGTTAACAAACGTAGATCATGTTTCTGCATAGTCAGAAGACTCAGAACTAAGGATTTCTTTGTACATAAATCATATATATTTTAGTAAAAGATCTGAAAATTGCAGACGTTGTACCTTTTTTTTATAATAAGTAAATAAAATTTACCGTACTTGTCTTCTCGAACATTCACGTTTGGTTCACGTCACCATCCAAACTCGTGACGAAAATCTTAAAAAAAAACATGTAATCCCACTTCGATTTTTGGCTGATTATAACTACACAACAAACCATATAAACATATTAACGTAAGTTGGATATTACATTAGCATTAAGACGAACAACGAAGGTACCAAAGCTATAAAAAAAAAGAGAGTAAGAAATAATCACAATATTAACACGTTTTTAAAACGTCTCAATAGGATACAGATGACGTGGCATACTCCTAATTAAAAAGAGTTATTACTATCACGTTAACGTTACTTGCCCTAAGAAACATTATAAAAGATAAGCTATACAAATTTCATTAATTAGCCTAGTAATAGTTATAGTAATCACGTGACACATGACGTGTGACAAGTGGAGACGCTTCCACGGCGGAAGCGGCGGCGGAGGAAACATCTTCCCATATCTCCGAGAAGGCACGAACGATGATGCCGTGATGATAGTGTGAATTAAGGCTGAGGAAACACTGAAGAAGCTCTCTTAGTTCATCTTTTGAGTAAATCTGGTTCTCTAGTATCATTTGAAGCATTGATTGCCGGAAATCTAAGTAAGGATCGTCGGAATCTTTCTCGACGGCGACGGCAGCAGTGGCCAACGGTGTGGAGGAAGGTGTAGCGGAGGAGATGGAGGAGGAGTGGCATTGGCGGTAATTATAGGAGGGAGGTTTTGGCTTTTTGGAGAATAGGTTGAAAATGGAGGAGAAGGTTGGTTTTATGCAGTTACCGCAGTTTATGTCGACAACGGAGACAGTCTTTAGGATCGTCTTCTTCTTGCTTTTCGCCGTCATTGCTCTGACTTTGTTTCTTCTAGAGACTTAAGAGAGAAGAGATATAGAGATTTTTAAGGAGGGAGGGATAGATGATATGTGTGTATATATATAGAGGAAGAGAACGAGAGAGAGAGATTTTTGCATGTGGGTCATGAAAAAGGTTTAAGTAAACTCTTTCTTGGTCATCATCACTATCATGATTAATGTGTTAATTTAGAAAATTCAGTTCATAATAAAATAAAGAAGGTTGGATTAATAAATTCTCGTGATCAACTTCTCCTTTATATTATTAACGCAATCTTAAACTAATTTGATTTTCTTTACTTGGGTTATTTATATCGTAGATCCTGTT
Source organism: Cardamine occulta (assembly GCA_028015245.1). Taxonomy (NCBI): domain Eukaryota; kingdom Viridiplantae; phylum Streptophyta; class Magnoliopsida; order Brassicales; family Brassicaceae; genus Cardamine; species Cardamine occulta. Next base: position 14,190,147 of record CM051379.1, on the reverse strand, counting down.
AGACCACGTAAATTTTGATATGGGCTCAGTTTGTTGGTTGATGTCCTGACCTATTTCTCAGTATTTATATATACTTAGCAACTAGAAGTTAACAAATTAGTTTGGCTTGGATTTCAGATCTTCTCGTTAAAATAAAAACTTTAAGCAAATAGAGATCCAAATACACCAACGGTTTTTGGTGTGCCTCGAAAGTTTCGAGTCGAAACTATAAACATAGCATTATGTTAAATGGGCTTGCAACTAACTACCCACTTATGTTTTATAAGATATTATCCGTTGTTTCTTTCATTACTGAACGCTCTTCTTGTTTCGAATGGTCAGGGCTATGGATTTGAGAATAAAGGCCTTTTAACGTACGTATAGCAGCTCTTACATCTATTTGAATATTACCTTCAATAAATTTAGAAAAATATTGTGTTCTGATAATATAGTATTGTAAACTAAGTATGAACGAAATGTATCATCACTTCTTTACTACGGATGTATCTCAATATAAGTAACTCTTTAAAGTTGTAATATAAACACTAAAACGGTTAATATAAAGATAAATTTACTTCGTACGTATAAGATTAGGGATGATTTTGTCATTTTGGTTTCTTTATTAAAAGATGTTTAAAAAAATTGGATATAGGCGCCACCTCCATTTTTTTGATTGCCAAACCATCAAATCCATCTAATAAAAATATTAAAATTACTAATGTAGTATTAATTAACTTTGAATAAGAAAGAAACAAACAAAATGTTACACGTAACAAATTAAATATCGGCGGCGCCTTTCTTTTTTCCATTTGACAAGTCTTTTGCGTCATTCCCCTTAGAATAACCAAACTTAAACCGGCGAATGTAACTAAATAAACCTCAGTCATGAAGTTTCGAGCCACTTCCAGGGCTCAAGCTGAGGCGTATTAGGTAAACTGTAAACGTGAAACCTCAAAAACCTTCACGATTTGTTTAAAATACAAGAGAAAAAAGACATTGAACCATAAAAAAGAAAACAGAGAAAATATTCTCTGTTCCATGTCAATCACTAAGCTTTGAAGATTTTCCGAGGAGATGGGAAGAGACGGAGGAGGGAATCGAAGAAGGCGGAGAAGAGGCGGAGGAAAGAAGAGTAAACACGGCGGAGAAGTGGAGGGTTAGAGGAAGGAGTTGGAGTAGAAGGCTGAAGATAGGCACAAGCGGCTTGCTTTACAAGGCGGTTGCGGATCGTGATGGTTGGACCCGCTACGGCGAAGGAGACCGAGGGGGACTCGACGGCGGTTGTGGTGGAAGGGAGGATGTCTTTGAGGGAGGTGTAACATGGAAGAAGAAGATCATCAGAAGATTTGTTGACAAAGACTAGCTCTAAGTCTAGACTTTGTGAAACGAGACCGTTTCTTCGTTGGATAAGAGAAAGATTCATCAAATTATTTTCAGCATCCATTGGAGAAAAAGAGAGAGAGAGAGTGATATGGTTTGGAAACTTTGGATATGAGCCAGCAAATTATATATCAATATCATGATCAATCATCACGTTATTTTTCTTTTATTTCAAAGTCAAATACGGACCATATTATAAAGCGTGTTAGTATAATAATAATATTTTGGAAACTTTTTGTTTTGCTGTTTATAATTAAATATGTAGAAGAGGATAGATGTTGGCAGCTGACGCTCCAGTCTCGACAACTATATATTATTCAAAGCAAAACAACTTAACGACCATAATTTATAAATTTAAAATCAGTGTGTCTACTTTTTGGTTTAAAATTGAATTTATTGTAGTATTTATTTTGAATTTTATGTTTTTGTGTCAAAACCATTAAAATTTTTGTTTGGTTTTAAAATATATAAGACACCAAGAATGGAATGTAAAGCTAATTTATTCCACTATAAGGATGATGAAATGTATATTTTTATACAATTCCAATCAGTGTCCCGAAACAACAACGACTTGACAATACATTATTTCACGGAAAGGGTTGAATAAAGTCAAAGCAAATATCACAAGAAAAGGGTCAAATTCAAATATGAGCGGCTTTGGCCTATTTCACATTATTAATGTTTTTGTTGGTTTACTTTTTCTTTTGTCAATTGGAGTCACCTTGCGATTAAAATTCTGGACATTCGTTACAAGTTAAACTGGATCTTACTGGAATATCAAGACATTACGACATCGGCTTGCAAGTTAAATCGGCTAACGGGTTTTAATATGAGCCTTATGGGCTTTCACTTGTAAGCTTGTACCGGCTAGTATGTTTTGGTATAGACTCAGTTGAACTAAGAAACGAAACAAGTGTGTCTCGGCTCTTAAAACTCTCCCAGCCATCTTTTTGGAGAAGCTACTCCTAGTAAGGGTTTCAAAATAAAACAGATCTCATCCAATCTTATTAAAAAAGGAAATATAAGCCTCCAATCTTAGTCTCCGGCATCAGATCTCATCCTTCCGGCGAGCTTGAAAGCTTCCACTACTCAAACCACAAGCGTGAAGGCAAGTGGTCAGGTTCTGCAACACGTAAAAGGTACAATGAAAGCTCCAACTACTTTCTCTAAGGGCAGGATCTCTTTCTTCAACCCTTTAATGAGTAAGGTTGTGGGCTTTGAATGCTTACCTTCCTAGTTATAATTCAATCGTTTCACACCTTCCTGTGCTCGTAAGATTAGGCTATAAGGGTATGTTATAGTCACAAGTCACAACGTTGGTTTACATTTGGATTGTAGTTGTGATATCATTTATTCTTTCGTTTTGTTTCTTTAATTATTTTTGAAATTATATTAATATTTGTTTTTAAAATATAATTAAATACTTAATATAAACAATTCAGCTAACAGTAAATAATGATCCACATTAAAAAAAAATAATTAATAGTCATTTTATTTTGAAGAGAAATATCTAGGAAAAATCATTGTTAGCTACACCAACTATTCTCCCTCACATGATTACATATCTGAATTATTTTAATATATTAAAAATTACACGAAAGATTGAATTTACATATTTCTAATAGATGGGTGGATAAATTCTGAGAACACTCAATAACATGACTTACGATTTACCAATTCATTATCCAGTATCCACCTTTCTTGGTCCAAATAAAATCAAAACCAACAATAAAATTAAATTAATTAAGCCCTAAAAAAGAAAAACATCTCACGACCTAACTAAAAAAAACATTTCACGATCTAAAATATATATCTTATTCACTTAGGGCACTAGACTAGTATATAAAAAGGAGAGTTTGGGATACAGCAAAAAAAAAAAAACAAGCTTAAAAAGATCTCTACGATTTCCACGTGGCATCTCTAATAGATTAAGAAAAAAACAGCCCATTAATTATCGTCCGGCCCAAATCGTTTATTATTAATACTCACGTATCCTACTGCCACGTGGCATTTAAGAAGCATCGTAGAAGTCCGTCTCATCAACGCCTTCCACGTCACCTCAACCCCGAACCTATTCTCTTCGTCTCCTCTCTTGCTGCAGTTAATCCACGATCCAACCCTTCCACTTCAATTTTGATCGTTTCAAATTTTGCTATATTTAAACATATTCAACGTTATCGATGAGGTAAGATTGACGATTACTCTCCAAACAAACTGCGACAAAACAATTAGCGAATGCCTGTAAAAACATTTCATGGATGGTTTGCCATAAATCGTATTCAATCTACACTAAAGGTTTGTCTGAAATTAATTTTTTTGGCGTAGGATTTTTATAAAAATTTTGAAAATTTGAGCTCTCTGATTTATTTTGGGGTTCCCTTCCAGAGTGTTAACAGGGAGGCATAGGAAAAAAGTACAGATTCAGTATGCTAGATACATTACATACGTTGATCTTGGAAGTTAGAATCTGAATATCACCCATGGTAGAAAATATTCAGAGCAATCTAACAAGGTTTTTCTATACTTGTGGTGTTTCCATAATCATTAAAGACATTGATTTAGAAGTTACGGCACCTGTGTCATCATATTTCGCGTGTTCTCATTTCATGTTGGTGCTTTGGCCTTCTAATGTCTGGCTTTGGATCTCAACTAAAGAAAGCTTTGATTTAAGATTAAGATTTTGCTTCCGCTTCTTTGACCGTGTATTCCGTTGTGGTCATCAATGGCTACCTCCCTTCCGTAGATCTAAAACATGTACTCTTTTGTCAGTTTGGATGCAGCTATTCTTTCTCTGGCACATCCCTATGTTATTCATGTTGAAAAGAAAGTAATAACAAAATCTTCTTTTCTATGTTCCAAATTCAGGTTCTTTTAGCATTTGCTGAACTTCTGTCCGAACTGTTGGAATGTAGAAGAAAGAGGTCTGGAAGCTTGTCTAAAGGTCAAGAAACATTTTCAATCTGAAGACAAAGACTGTTTCATATGCGTTGTTGTTCATAACATTGACGGCCCTGCTCTAAGGGATCCCGAACCACAACAAACTCTTGCCCGGCTTGCTTCCTGCTCGCACATACACATTGTTGCCTCTATTGACCATGTCAATGCTCCATTATGTAAGCAATATTCATCTCCCCTGCTAATTTCTCATTCTATTGCAATTCTTTCTGCTCACTGCTATATGTTAAAGGCTTCTTAGATCTTCTGTACTGCTTCTTTGACCTGAGGCAGTGTTTCTTGTATCCATTGACAGTGTGGGACAAGAAAATGGTACACACACAGTTTAACTGGCTATGGCACCATTTTCCAACATTTGCACCATACAAGATCCAAGGCGTATTCTTCCTGTTGGTTCTTGCACATGGAACCACAGCCCAAACCGCCAAAACAGCAGCCATTTTCTTACAGAGTTTAACACCAAATGCTCAGAACGTCTTCAAGATTCTCGCAGAGTATCAACTTTCACACCCAGATGAACATGGCATGCCCACCAATGATCTGTATTAAGCCTCTCGGGAACGCTTTTTTGTGAGCAGTCAAGTGACTTTGAACTCTCATCCCAGGGAGTTTAAAGACCACGAACTGGTTAAGACCAAGAGAAACTCCGATGGACAAGAGTGTTATGACTCACTTTTATTGCTTCTGCGAATTCTAATAGTAGCTGTCAAGGAGGAGACTAAGAGAAGCGTTGCCATATATGTCATGTCTTGGTGGGTATATTATCTTATACTCTTTCAACGTTTTTATGCTCTCCATTCAAAATTCTTGAAAAGCAACTACCTAAACTTTTCCTCTGTTTTTAATTTTAAGAATAGGTGGAGTTTCTCACAATTTTCACGAATGGAACTGATTAAATTGGATATCAAGACATCCTATCTCGGTAAAGATTACGATAGTGCTTCATCTCAACCTTTTGTTTGTGAGGTACATTGTTACGTCTATAATAGATAAAAACTTAAGAAAGAGATATATTGAATTTTTATAGAGTCTAGATCATCATGCTTACACACCGTTGGAAATATTTACTAAGATAAGGATAGGGATGATTTTGTCATTTTTGTTTCTTTACTAAAATATGTTTAAAAAAAATTTGGATATAGGCGCCGCACTCCATTTTAATTTTTGGATTGCCAAACCATCAATCCATCTAATAAAAATATTAAAATTAATAATGTAGTATTAAACTATTAATTAATTTTGAATAATAAACAAACAAAATGTTACACGTAACAAATAAATATCGGCGGCGCCTTTCTTATTTTCTATTTGACAAGTCTTTGCATCATTCCATTCCCCCCCAAGAATAACCAAACGTAAACCGGCAAATGTAACTAAGTAAACCTCAATCATGAAGTCTCTAGCCACTTCCATGGCCAACTTGAGGCGTATTAGGTAAACTGTATACGTGAAACCTCAAAAACCTTCACGATTTGTATGGTTTTAGATTCATCGTTTAAGGATTGGAGATGTTTGCTTTGTCCTTTAATTTCTGTAGCAAGTGAGAGTGTTCATTGGCTTTGAGCCCTTCTCTTGTAACTTGATTTCAATATAATGAGGATTGGAGATGTTTTTTTTTGGGTGAAATGTTAGGATTGTACAAAGATTCATCTTGTTTACATGTTTTGAATCCATTTGTAATTTGTATGTAGGTCCATCGGATTTTGAATGATCCTACCATTGTTCAAGCCAACCATACTTACTTGTGAATTACCAGGCATGAGCAATAGTTTTCCTTTTCTCCACTAAAAATGTTTTTGAACGATTGCTTAATTACAGTAGTCAAAACCACCCATTACTTATTTTAAATATAATGATCAATATACGTAGTAGCACTAATTAATCGTTTCTTACATAGCAACTAGCAAGAGACACATTAGAAGTAATCACTCTCTGGTAATTTATCGTCTTAAATATAAGAAACGAAATAACTGGTTTGTAATGTTTTATATCGTTTTGTTTTAGAATTTGGTTTAAAACTTGGTTTATTTCGGTTTGAATCAACCGAAATGGAAAAGATTTCGACTTTTTCGGAATTGATTTAAAATTCTATAACTGATCTGAATAAACCGAGTTTCCTACCGAATACACCAACTTTAATTTCGGTTTAACTCGGCAAAAAACTGAAGCAGTACAAAACACACAAACATCCAAATTTCAAGTTTGATTCAAAGAAACAAAAGAAATAGAGAATCAAATGAGCAACTTATGAAATGAGTCAATGCCCGTTCCATCAAGCACATGAAACTATGATGTAATTTATAATATTAATTAGCACATGAGATCATATCTTATACCCATATCGAAGTACATTAACCTTCTTTATGGCCAAACCTCTGATTTTAACATAAAATTGGCTTAAGATGTCATATTATATAGATGTAGACGTTAACATTCACAAAATGGTAGAACAGACTGAATTTATGGATTCCTTACAACAAGGTATGTATTCGTAATTTTTTAATTATCTTAAGCTATATTGTTAAGTAGTTCGATCTTATGCTAATTTTTATTGTTAATTTATTTTATTTTATATTGACTAGAGATTCATGAACATCGTGAAGAAGTGAACAATTGTGGCTGATGATGATGGAAGTTCTTTAAGTTTTTCTCATTTGTCTTCTAGTTTTTTCTATGTTTGATTTTAAATTTGCAATTTGGGTTTACTACTTATATGATTTGATTCATTTTTTTGAACTCCATACTATTATTTTTATGTTGCACTCTAAGATTCATTTTGTTTTATGAAATAATCTAAAAAAAATGAAACCAAAACCAAAACCAAAACTAAAACCAAACCATCATGAACCAAATTAATTATGGTTAAAATCGTTAAATCCATAAACCAAAGAAAATCGAACCGAACCAAACCGTATTTCAATCGGTTTCTAAATGGTTTTATTTTCTATAGAACCGTAAAACCGAAAAACCGAAAAAACCGAACCGTAAACCGGAATGCCCACCCCTAATTTTAATATGATTTAATTTATATACATTAATATTCCATAAAAATAAACTTTAGTATTTTCCATATGTTTTGTCCAAAAATATTATATTAAAAAGAGTATTTCCATTAAAAATAAACACATTTCCAACTTGAGACTAGTCCTTAGATTATTTGCTCTTCACTGGCGCTTTTTCGTAGGTGGTTTCATCTGCCGTTTCATCTTCTTTTTGGCAAGATGTAGTAGTGACTTTATCCTGCTTTGGTTATCGAGAGGAAGCCCTCCAATTGATAGGCTATTCCAACGCCAAATTGAAGTTGAAGTATCACGTAGCATTTTTTATACATGATGAGGCAGTGCTGAGAGAATATTATGTCATCTGTTTCTTATTTCGACAAGAAACTTGACGAAGTCAGAATCAAAAATGTCTGTTGATGAGATCACCATCAAATTTGATGGCACATTGCGTGTTCCCCAGAGACAAGCATCCAAAAATCCTTCATATTTTGCAAGATTAGTTTCTGAAAACAACAACATACCAACAGAGAGATCAGATACATATAAAAAGTATATAAGATACAAATAATAAGCAAAAGAGAATGTTTAAGTGAAGGAGGAATCAACCTAGGCGCGTGATCTTGATTCCATCCGATTCAATATCTTTTTCTATATGCTCAGTATAAGCAACTATTGACACTTGACCAGTATCACCCATATTATTGAGGGCTGATTTAATGTTATCAGAAATCGAACAAGGGCTGAGATCTTCACTGATTGGGCACTTATCCAGATCCCAGAAGACGCATGTCTCAGGAGCTGAAATGGAACGGAAAAAAAAAGATAGATGAGCAAGTTTAAAACTAAAGATCCAACCGATATAATATAATAATATATTAAAACAGAGACAGAGCCTAAAAGACGCATGAGCTTGATTCTATCGGATTCCTCAAAGTTTCTTCCCCAAAAATGTTGATTTTCTTTACAAATGATTATCTCTAAGTTATTGAGTTTAATTACTAAACTCATATTATGACCTTTTGCAATCAAGATAGATAAGAACATACTCTAATACCTTGGGTGTATTCAAATAAATCAAAATTATATTTTATTTATAAAGTTTATATTTAGTGTCTATTTATTATTGACCATAGTTGATAAGCAAACATCATAGTAAGTTTTTCCAAACATTGGCTAAAAATTAACTTATATTCAAATGATGTTATGCACCGTGAATACATCAACCTCTTGATTTTTTAATATAGATAGTTCTGATGTTCTTTTATCTAAGGATATAAAAACAACAATTTTATATATTTTAAAGTAATTAAGAAACAAAATTTTGTTTAAAATTTTTCAGGTTTTTCATTAGTGTGAGGGAGATTATGATGTTCGGATTCACATAAACTTTCATAACATATACATCTCCATGCCCAAAATTTTGAAGCATTGTGTATATTTGTTTTGATATTCCTAAACAAAATAGCTCGATTTGAAACTATTGCCAAATTTTGAAAATCATTTGAAAACATTTGATATGAGTTTAAGTGAATTTTTGAAAATATTCATCATCACATGAATGCATACTGATATTTTAAAAGTAACCAATAATTTCACACAAATTTGATAAAATAACTCATCGTTTGACACTTTGTATGCAAATGGTTTGTCTCTAAGTCACTTAGTTTAGTGCGATCGAGATAGATACTCGATTACCTTTGTACAATTCTCAATTGCCTAAAAGATTTGGTGAAGTCCAGATGAAGTGTTTCTCAACTGGGCTTATTATTGGGCCTAATTTTGGTTGTTCAAAGAAAGTTTGAGAGATTAGGTTAAGGAGCAAGAGCTGCTTCTTACTTTTTCTTTCTTATCTTTTTGGTTCTGAAAAAAACTCTAATCTTTGTAACCGTTCAAATTTATATGGTTATGCCGCCGTGATGTGGATTCAGTCTAGGGTGTTTAATCATGTACGTTACGTCACATACTATGACATAGAAGAACTCGTTATATCTTGTGTCGCTTCTTGAGTTTCTTTACCTTTTTAAAAGATAATTCAAATCCGTGTGATCAAGAGTGGATTCGTGTCATTGAACAGTCAATGTAATTCATATTACTTAAAACACTTATTATGAATTTGATGGTAGCGTTTATAAGAACCACAAAAATTAAAGTTAATAACTAAACCAAGAGAATGATAGACAAAATCAAAACAATTTTTTCTTAGAAAAATTATGTCTTCGATTTAAACACACATTGTTAGAAAACTAGAATCATCATAGTATCTCACAACTTTATTCATATAAATCAATAGGTTTGTTCAAAATTTTATCTCAGAAATAAGATGGAATCTAAAATAATATATAAAAAAAATTGGTCAATCTATTTACGATATGTAAAAAATTGAGTTGAAGCTTAGGAAGCTATATATGTTGTAGGATATAAAGCAATAACATCATCGAAGACATCATCATATTCAACCCATAGGCTCCTTTCTTATTAGTTTCTCTGAATATTTCAGCTTCTCAGATGCATTTGCATGTCCTCTCGAACTCACAGTGGGCGGTCTTTCTTCCATCTCCCATAAAAGTGTTTTCAGAAGTTATGAGACGACCACTCAACAGACATCTGTTTGGCATAGAGGCTATCTACTGATCCAAACAGTGTGCTTTGACAAATTTGAGCATATGTGAATGTTAAAGTAGTTATGAAAACGAACAAAGAAACTGAAGTACAGAAAAGATGACCAAATACTTAATATAAAATGTGAATGCGGTTCAGGTATCCTCTACTTCTCATGGAGTTTAAAGAGGCAATACAAACACACAACTTATTTTAGCAAATGTACTTACTAAATTACATTTGCTAAACATGTTATTATTGCAACATGCATATAAGAGAAAAAAGTGAGTGCTTTGGTGGTTGTGTTTCTCTCAAATCTTAGCGGCGAAGGAGATTCCTTGTTTGATGAGATTCCCAAACCAACGTCTCACACTGTTGGGCCAGATGAGAAGAAATTTTTTGTCAAACTTTCAATAAAATATTTTTACCAACATTATGTTGTCACACTTTTTGCCCTTAAATGTAATACTAACTTAGATCAAATCGTCGCCGGCATTATCTCAGATAATTACAGGAACCGATCATCATGTTCCCCTATATTCAATACCTTTTGCGTTTTAATTTAAAGTCTAAACATATGACAAAATTAATGTATTTTATCTTATTAAATGTATGTATTACTTTTTAATGCTTACATGCATAAAGTATGGTTGGTAATATCTGAAAAAAGGATTTTAAAGTAAAAATGTGTTCCGAAACATTTTACTTGCGGGCTATACAGATGGAGGTTGTGGTTGGAAATGAAAAATTTTATTTATGAAATTGGTCATGGTCTTAAAGCTTGACATTTATTGGACCAGTTTCGGATGAAGAAGATCCATCCAGCTGCATTTTGGCTAATACATTGTCCCACTAAGTCCAGCCGTTACAATTTTAAGAAGATATGTGTCATAGAGTCAGAGACAAATTAATTTATAACGTAAATTTTTATGACATTATAATATTTTAATCTATTATTTGATACTAATCGAGTGAGAAAGCTTCCTTCTAATCCTTCTAATACTGTTTTAATTTAATCGAAACTAAATTCGAACTCGCAGTAGATCAATTGTTTTGATATAAATATTTTTTTTGTTTGTTAAATAGTTATATTTTATTCTGGTAAGTTAATATATTATTTTTGTGATTCTTTATAGTTTATAAATATTTTATTTTTTGTTTAACATATATTTATAGTAATTTTTTATGGTTTATAATATGTTTCAAATCTATACCAAATCAATTATTTTACTAAATCTAATTGAAGTAATTTTGAACAAATCTTACCAAATTAGATAAAAACCAAAAGATGTATCAACATCATCTATCAATACCAAAAAAAAAACATATACGGAGATTAATCACTTTTGACGGTCTCTTATAACTCATGATATCATACATTTACATTGTTTTTTACATTACTAATTAAAAACAAATTTTAATATATTGATAAATATATATATATATATATATTAGTATATATTATATGATTACTTATCCAATATTTATCTTAAAATCTGTCCATTTTGGAACGAAAATTTATCATGTTCAGTACTCTTCGGAAACTTCCTATCCTATAACCAATCCCTGTTATACAATTATCTGTTTTGAATTGATATACATATATATAAGTTAATATTATAAAATTAGTTATCGGTCCATTTAGGAACAAAAAATCCATCATATCCCGTAACCGATTTATTTAATATAATTACATAGTTTGAATTGATGATTTTAGTCTAACATGTAAGCATTGAAAATAAATAATTATTATTAATGTAATGATTATGAAAAATATAAAAAAAATATAAAATATTTTTGGTTCTTTTAAACATCTTTGTACTATTTTTTAACAAATTTTTTATTTAAAGACATATAATTTGGGTCAATTTCAAAATTTTCTTTTAAACGGTCGTATTTTTTTATATATATTAAATTTTTATAAAGTTTAAATATTATCAATATATTAAAAATCATAGAGTTAAATATTATTAATATTTTAATTTTTGTACAGATTTTGAATATTTATATATTTTTAAAGTTTAAATTGGTTTAACTAAAACCGGATTAAATCGAATAAAACTTTTAAATTTAAACGCATAATAAGTAAAGCTTATTGTTCATTTGTATTTGAAATCATTTTGGTCTTTTTAATAATATCTCTGAATCATTGCCTAAATGTTTTAACATATGTAGAATACAGAACACACTTTTTTTCTTCATCGATTGAATAATATATGTTTGTTTCAAAAAATTTTATTCACAACATATGTTAAAAAAATCTAAATTTTTATTAAGTATATGTATTATATAATTATTCAAAATAATTTGAAAATCAGATCAATCAAAGATGATAAAATAATCATAATTTATAATATTAAATTGTAATATTAGATAAAGAAATAATTGTGTTTAGTTGTAAAGATTTGTAATATTAGATAAGAAAATAAATAATGTTTGGATGGAGAAATGAAAATATTTTATTTAAGCATTTATGAAAATCTATTTGATAATAGGTACATGAGTACTTTTTTTTAATAGTATAGAGATGCAATCTTTTTAATCATATTGATTAGTGATTACAGTGGTTGACAAAAAAATATCACATTGATTATTTACTCTGACCAAACAAATTGCACTGATCGCGCCAGAAACATAAACCAATAAAAACCTTATTAGGTTTGGTATTAAAAAA
>CM051379.1:14152459-14177459 GCA_028015245.1 Cardamine occulta | reverse complement strand
ATATCTTAATCTATGAACTTTTTTTGTGAGCTGGCATGATTAAGAAGGTTCGATTGCTTTATCTTTAACGAAGAAAAAAAAAACTTAAATTTCTATATCGCATTCATTGCTTTATTAGTGCATTGCCTATTTATCTCTTTTCACAATTTTCCAATTTTCATTAAACCGAGTCGAATTTATTCTGTGACACATCTGAGAGCTACATGCCTGTAATTTCATACATATATATATATATATAATGGGTTATCAATTATGATTTATGAATATGGTTGCACAAAATAAAACCTATGAATATATCCTAAACTAGTAAGCTACTACTTCGTATTATTCGAACTATAGAAACTGAAAGAGAAAAGTTCTACTTTTTCTCTCTTTTGGTACAAGTGAATATGTACTTATATGTTTGTTTTGCGTCAATAACAATAAAAAAATGTAAAATACTATTATAATTAGTGAATAATTTTAGGTTTTTGTCATCATTATTATTAGTGAATAGATTAGTTGTTGTTTGGTTATTTCTGATAAATGAACATCGTCGTGTGCATCACTGTATTAGACTATTAGTGTTGTCCATATTCGATAATGCATACACCTTTCTTCCCATAAATTTAGCATCCAATAAATACGAATAAATTTTATTTTATTTTTACTACTGTTATATTCCTCATAATTATAAACATTTAACAACCTTTTTCTTTTATTTGGAAAATAAATTAAAAATCATAAAAATTGACCTCATCGTTTTAAAAGGCTGAATTTCCAAATCTACCCCTGAAAACTCACGGGCTACACTTCTTCTTGGCGAACCCAAACCTGTCATTTTCCAAATCGTATTCCACGTGAAAGTTCTGTTGCTGGAAACTCCCAAGAATAATCGCCGGACCACTCCTGCCGCCGGTAGGATTCACCGTGTTATCGGAAACCACCGTGAGACAGACATTATCAGCGCTCCCTACGAACGAGAAGTAATTCGATAACGGCAGTTCCATTTTCACTCCACCTTTGAACTCAAAAATCAGCTCCGGCACCGTCACAGATCCTTCGCCGGAGATATTGAAACACGGTCCAAGTCCGGTGAGCTTCTCTAAGTCTTTATCTCTGCTGTAATTCGACATCTGTATCGCGAATTCTTCAGCAACGAGCTCGAAAACGGGTTGATCCATGAAAGTGAATGTGGATCCAGAATCGACGATGGATCCTCCGTTACCGTCGGTTCCCGGCGCGAGAAACTTGTAAGGAACCTTCACGTGCTTGGTTCCGACGAAGATTCGCCGGAGATTGAGATAGTAGTACTCGAGAAAAGCTGTGTTAGAGACATTAGGATTGTTTCTAAACGGAGTATAGCTAAGACCCGGAGTTTTCGACCCGGAGTTATGAGCCGACCCGGTATCCAGATCAAGGTCGGTGGTCACGTTAGTATCATCGAATCGACGAGAAACCAAACAATGAGAAAATCTCTTTAGTTTCATCTGCGAAGGAAGCGATTCGGATCCTCGCCCAAACCCGGCTATACCAGCTGGTTGTCGAGTCGAAATAATAGAGCATCCAACAACGAAATCGGGTACGGTAAGATCCGGGAAATCAAGCTGTTCGGATAATAAAATCCCAGCCGTTGATCCTAATCCGTATTGAAGAATGTACGGTGGACAAGCAACGGTGCAGTTACGGGTATTCGGGTCACATCCTCTGCATTTAACATTGGGTCCGAATAGAAATTGGCATTTCGGATTCTGACATCCAATAACCCGTGACGAAGAAGATTCCTTTGGCACAAATCTAGAGATCTTAGTCGGATCCAAACCGGAGAAATTGCAATCGGAGCATAGATATCTCGATGTACAAGGAAACCAAACTAGACTACTTCCGGTATCGAAAACGAACGGAATCGTCTGCGACGGTGTACCGAAGCTGAGAGAGACGGAGTATCCACCGTAGCTTTTAGCTGAAAGAGGAGATTTCACGACGGTGGCGGATGCGGACGAGGAAGAGGAAAGAGCATCTTCGTTTGGTTTAATGGAGGTGTGATGTTTGAGCTTATGAGCTCTAGCGATGGAGGATTCAGCGAGAAGACGGAGAGAGAGATAAGGATCGGTTGGTTTTTGGTCTGTGTGGGAGAAAGGAGAGAGAGGTAATTTGACGGCGGAGACGACGGAGAGGAAGATAAGGAAGAAGAAGAGAGGAGCCATTGTTGCGATGTTTTCGGGTTTGATGGCTTATGGGTTAAGTAAGTGAGAAGGAGAAGAAGACAAAGGAGTGGAAAGTGGGAAGAAAGTGAAGAATCATGTTCGATTTCTGTGACTTTCTTCTTCCTTTTTTTTTTATAAAATTTGGAAATAATTGTAAATGTGTCTTTTTCATTTTGAGGAAACTTACCATTATAAATCTTATACGTGGAAATGTATTTTTGTATGTCGTCGACATGATGATTATAGAGCCAGCCAATACGTATTTGTATTTATAGAAAAATGTCAGTTTAAACGAATTTGTGGATGTGTGTATGAGTATGGGTTAATGATATTCGCATTTACAAATACTGAATTCCAAATACTAATTATACACCCTATAATGGCATTTTTGGATTCAAAATTGACGTATGTGTAGTGTTGAAAACCAAGGAAATTAAAGAGTACTAAAGTAGCAATAATAATATACCTCTTTTTAAATTTATTGGTTATAGGCCATGTGATTGCTCTCAAGTGGCTTAACCCATTTACAAATCATGTGATGGATATTTATTAATGCATGTCTTCTCTTAACCAATTTAAACGTTGCTTTTATTGAATAAATTTTGTCTGGGTTTTTAGAGGAATGAGTTTTTCTCCATGACTTCATCTATATAACTTTCATACTTTAAGCGTAATGAAAAATTTTAATTACCAGTTTAACCAAGCACTTCCGAAGACTTTTCTCCGTAGTAACCTATGTTTTTTAGAAAGAAATTGTTAGCAATATTTCTTTTTCTTTTTTTCTTTCTTTTTGTGTGCAACTGTTAGCAATATTTCTAAAATGAACAAAAAATGTAATTATATTCAGATCCAGAATACATTTGAGATTCGTATGTACTCTCTGTTATTGTTTATATGTATTTTTTTCTGCGTATAGATTGATATACATTTGGAATTATTGAACATCGACGTTAGTAATCAATTGACGAAATGAAGCACGTTGAATACAAAAGGTGTGGGTAATCGACCACATATATATTTGTTGACCCTGATGAACTATGTGACCTTTAAACATTTTAAAGTGGCAAACAGTGATCAAGATCAAACAAACAATTTAATGGCATTCCTTTCAAACAACTGGCTTATTAATGCACATAGTCACACATAATCATATTGATAAAACAAATAAATAAAAGTCAATAATTCCATATAGTTTTGAGTTTTGACAAACTTGAAGCTCCCTTATTATCGGAGTCTTATGGTATCGTTGGATGGTGCTTGGTGTAAATGTACCGAATTAAATGATTAGAATGCTCTTTAATGAAAAGATCGTTTGGGTTTACGATGCAACCATTGCATCTTCTTGTTGACTATCTTCTTTGCTGGCTGTTGTAACCAGTAGTAAAACTCTTTTTGAAAAGTGTATTACTACTTATAATAAAATCGACGTTTTATAAAACGAGCTATTTTCTTCTAGTTTTTTTTTTTTTTTTTTGGGTAAAGAAGTTTGATTTGTTTTTTCTAGCTTTTAAAACAAGAAAAACTACCATCGCAATAATCAGGTTGCTTTTATTAATGGAAGAATTATGATTCATCTAAAATAGTTGAAAAAACGAAGTTAGATTTTTAACTGTCACGGGGAAAAATGATCAAATGCATCCAAGGAAAGGGACAAAAACAAAATACGAAAACAACAAAAAAATTCAGGGAACGATTAATGTTTGTCCGTGTAAATTTACAAGTAAGCATGTGAACTTAACCGAGGTACATCGTGGGACCTGCACATGAACATATATATGTAATCTCTGTTTAACTTCTAAAAAGATGTGATAGAAAAGTTTGATTTTGTGTAATAATAATGATTATGATTTATGATTACGGAGAGTTGAGAAAGTGAAGTATGGTTTAGTGTAAACCGGGAAATTATGTTACGGCCGGTGAAATTATGTTTTCAATTGAATAACCATACCTCAAGTGGAGCAATAAATATACGAATATGATAGTAGTATGGTACACTTTCTCATCCTTAATTATCTCTGACCACGTCTGGTTAAGCTAAATGTCTTACTCTCTGATCTTGTAGGGAAACTATGAGTTCCCCTACAAGATCAGTTAATGAAACTATGTGCAATTTATAATATTAACCGAACGAGTTTTTAAACAAAACCGAAACCGAACCGAATCACTAATTTACGGTTCGGTTCGGTTCGGTTTTTTCGGTTACAGTTATTTTGCTCACCCCTAATAAAGACCACAAATTAAGTATCAAACTATAAATGGTTATGTAAAAGTCTTTTAAATATCAAATTAAATATATAGAAACAGGCTTCAATTTATTTTCTCGGCTCATTTAGGATCGGAGTAATCTTAGACCTATAACGAAACAAGCCCAAACTGAAACGCGCACGGAGGATACAAACGAAACGGTCGAGCAAAAAGGTTCCTCTTTCTGATCAGATCGAATCGTCGCCGGCACTATCTCAGACAATTACAGGAACCGATGGAAAAAATATCTCTGATGTTTGGTATGTATAAGCATCACTATTATTAGCTAGTACTACTGAAGTACTTGACTTGTAGAAATTTTGTTTTGTTACGTACAAGTATAACCAAGCTTGTTTTTGACGCGTATTATGAGTATACGAAAATATATTTGTTTGTATAGTGAATTATATATCTTGGAAACTGACCGATGATCGTAACTCAACTTCCGCTGTAAAAACTCCGTATAAACAATGTTTGGAATTTCTAAAGCACGAATATGTCTAATGCTCAAATTCTGCTCTTGATATTTTTAGTTGTTATCCAAATCCACACAGCCAAGAATCTTGCTTAGATGTCACACACGTCATAAAATTATTTTTGTTCATATGTGGTTCTTGTGATAATAGTTCTTCTGATTTTAAATAATTATTTTGTTCTTTCATATCTTCTGTCACGTCATCAACACATGTGTGGTTCTTGTGATAGGACTCTTGCAACGCATCTTCACTGCATAATTGCATCTGCTCGATCTCTTTGACATTATGGATTCATATATTTATCCGATGATAATGATATGATATGATACAATTGTGTGGCTCTGCTAGCTTAAAATCTAGGGAAAATCTAGGGAACAAGTGATGAGAGATATATGCCACCGTTTTAGATTCTTTTGGAACACTCAAATATATTTGAAACAATGTGAACCTTTCTTTTAGACTGAAGGATTATTGAGTAATGTTCTTATGCAAGGCAAACAAAATTATTTTGTGAATAAAGAAACATGTGAAATAAAGTTCATAACATTATATTAAGAAGGCTGTCATGTCAAAATTAGGATAACTTTTCTCCATTCTTCCTTTAATCTTTAAAGTTAATCTCTTTCTTTCTTAAAGTTAGGCCGTCCATAGGAGAATAATTAATGCCTTAAACTATTCCAATATCTCCCTCTCTCTTTGCTACTTCTATTCGTTTTTTTCCCCCACATGGCCACAACCAGGAGAATAAATATGTTTATTTTGAATGCTGATAGCTCAAAAACAATTTGGGAGTCCCTTTTGAGTAATCACATATATTGCTTTTTACACTTGATTTAAATAGAGTGCCTTATCCTGATATTTTTTTAAAAGAATTATAGAGGCTCTTCTCTATTGTATGTGTTCCCATGAAAATTCCTGTAAAAGGGTTTGATTTGATAGAAACCACTGGGAAAAGACATGCAGAAAGACACAAAACACGTATGACTTTTAAAACTTGTGCAAGATTCAAAACCAGTTTCTATATAACTCAAGACAAGTAATGCCTTAGTTTTTTAAAATTTTCTGATGGAAAATATTGTGTAAGGCTAAATTCTTCAAAAGCTGATTTAAAAAGCTTTATCGAGTGGGGATGGAGAGACTCATCGGATTTACGATATATTTTTCTTACGAACGTAAGTGCTTTAGAATAATCTGGGGCCTGGTCTAAAGTATTCACATTTTGACCGTCTTGGTTATACACTTTCTTGAAAGGATTGGTTTACACAAATAGCCTCTCTTTTTTTTTTTTTTTTTTTGGGTGACTGAGGCTGAATGTTTTTTTGGAGGCAAACAAAGTTACTTGATTTTGATTAGTGGAGAAAAGTTTGATTGGGTGTGCCAGAAGAAACCTTCTATATTCCTTTGCTTTCTTTCGTTCTAAACACTTTGCATTCAAATCTCACCTTTGTATGCCTTTTTTTTGGGGTCTAAGCTCATAAACAAACCCTTCTTTTTTTCTTTTCTTTTTTTCCCTAATTTACAGTGTCGAAGAAACACTTGGCGAGTTTGTATTATTTTCTAATTTTCTTGTTTGGCCCTACAAGCTAGCTTCAGTTAATGTGAAACAAGCAAATAATCAGTACGTAATTTTAAAAATTCTGATGCAAAATATTCTGTGTTGTCTTGTGAAAGGCCAAATTCCTCAAAAAGTTGATGTCCACATTGGCTTAACCTTTAGCAAGTGGGCAGGAGAGACGGGTTGATTTCACATTATGTTCTTCTCGTAAACGCAAGTGCTTTAGAATCATCTGGGGTCTGATCCTTTTTAAAAGCATTCACATTTGACTGTTTTGGTCATACAATTTCTCGAAAGGACTGGTTTAAGCATATAGATTTTCTTTTGTGGTAGAGGTTGAATCTCTTAGTTAGGGCAAACAAAGTTTGCTAATTTTTATTAAAGGAACAAAAGGGTTGATTGGGTGTGGCTGAAGCAACCATTTATATTCCTTTGCTCTCATCATTCAAAACACTTTTGCATTCAAATTTGGTCTCCCTTTGGATCTCTTTTGGGTCTAAGCTAATAAACAAAGCCCCTTTCCTTCTTTCTTTTTTTCTGTCTCAAACGTAGACAGCGAGGAAGAAATAGTTGATGAGTTTGTGTTTATTCTCATAACTTTCCTATTTGGTCCCACTAGTCATATGAAACTAAGCCTTTATATATGTGATTTACCCCCTGCATTTGGAGTAACCTCATGAAAAAGCCGAAATCTGAACCAAGGGGACTTTAGAAAATTAATATATTCCCTTGCTACTGGTTTGTGTATTGTATAAGCATTCATGATAAATAGAAGAATTAAAGCTTTCTTGTAAATAGTGATCTTACGTTCACGATAATTTTGTGTCCTCTTATATATTCTAGCTGCATCTAATCATGTTTCTTTTGGAACATAACTTGGACTCAATTCACAAATTTCATTTGTTTGTCCTTTATTAATGATTGTAGGATCATTCCTCTCTTTGTTTTATGGCACAACATTCTTATGTTTTTCCCCATTTTGAGTTGATACACAATGCATGGTTAAATCATACTTTAGTTTCTTTTGTAGAAGCATTGGGAGAGTGAGTGTAATAGTACTCGTTGCAGGGACTAGTGGCTTTCAGGTGAAGGCTTATACATAAAAACAAGCAAAAAGCTGAAAAAAGATGATTGGGGAATGAAAGGAAGATTTCTTGTTTCTTGTGAGGATATTGTAATTTATATTCTCTATTCTTCAATTCACCATAAGAAAAAAGATAATTTATTTACTAATTTATTTTTCTTTTAGGACATACATATCTAGTAGTGGGAATATAGCTAATATGATTCTCTTATCAAAGTGTAAAATTTTTATTGAAGATTCCTAGGCAAGTTGAACGGTGGTGCATTTATCTCTTCTTTCTATGCAGTGGCATGCTTCATGTGAGAGAGAGAGATATGTTTTCATCAAAGTAGAAGTATAATAGGTAAAGCTTCTTGTACCATTTACTGCAATGATCTCATGTTTGAATAGTCCATACGCAGAATCATTTATTTTTTTATCGCTGTTTAGATTATGGGGCCTTCATTGAACAGAAAATGAATTTGTGTTTTATTCATTAATGGATTCTTCAAAGATTTGATAGGGATATCTGCATCTGTTTAGCTTTGTGTGCGTATACATTATCTAGTGTTATCAAGTTAAGATATATATATATATATGCATGGCTTGACATTTTGGTTAGTGGTACGAGAATCAAACTTTTCTTATCTCTTATATGTTGCAATTATATACAATAATGAATGTACAGTTCTGCTTCTATGAATAAATAACATCTTTTGTTCCTGTTCTTGAATAACTTGTTTTCTTTAATTTTGATTTCTGAGTTCCTGTTACTGACTTTGATTTCATTAAGCATATGAAAATGATTGGTCGTATTGATAGCAGATACAATCAAAGACTGTCCCCACCAATAGACTACCTTGTGCACTTTCTTTTAGTCTTTTTCTTGTTCAAAACACCTTCGTTTCTTCTTCTTTCTCGTCTTTAAAATGAAATATATATAAGGTCCAAAAGCTACACACTTTTATGAAAGTAAGAAAAGGAAAGCGAATGATGCCACATATACATAATGTCTGTGATGGTCAGATGGTTTGCTTGCTTTATAGTGTTTTGATATTTTAGGGGGTTGAGTATCTAAATACCATGCAAAAATTCAAAAAGATACAAAGACCAAGCTAGTGATCCTTCTTTGTTCTGTGTTTCCTGTCCCTAAGAGTTGGAATGGTAAAAATAATCATGCTTGATAACATTAGGAAACTAATGTAAATTTCTGATTTTCACCTAGGTAACATATTCGAACATTTTCTTTTACAGAGTTTGATAGGTTGAAAACTACATAATCGGTTAAGAGTCTTTGATGTAGATATTATCTTTGGGAGCATCATTTGGTATTTCATTTTACTTGCTTATTGATAACTTCTGTTCCTTGGGAATGATGTAGAAAAATCTATTCATACGTAGAATCATAATTGATTATACATGTTAAAATTAAAAATATTATACAGAAAAATTAAAACTGTTTGGCTATAGACATATACCTTTTAAATATAAAATTAGTTCATTCCCATGTTTTTTGTGGCTCCTATACTTACTGTTGTTGCTTACATGTGGTCTTGAGTTTAGCTTACTTGACTGGATCTATAGATTAAGAGAGTGTTGTCTGAAAAGTGTTGGGACTTGGCTAGTAGTAGCTTCAAGGTGCTAAAAAGGTAACAGTGGTTATATCCCAAATGTTTTCTACGAGCTAATTCTTGGGGCTACTATTTATTATATAAGTGAATGATGATTTGCATCTTTAATTAGGTTCTTTTCTAAATAATGTGATACACTTTGCAAAAAAGAGAGAGACCCACTTAGCTGCAGTACCCATTACATCTTTTTATTTTTGTGAAATTTGAGAAAGAAAAGAATATATGGGCAAAGCTGAGTTACCTTTGCCTTTTGATACTGCTTTGTCATCACATGCATTCCACTTTGCATTACAAAATCCGCTTTGGACACTCACAAACACCCCCCCCCCCCCAAAAAACCCCCAAAAATATTTTTTGCCTCTCTCACAAGAAAAGTATACACATTTCCTCCTTCTCCTTCCTCATATATTTGAAGACCAAAGCCCTTTTCTTTCTCTCTCTCTCGCTCTTTCTATCCTTACTCTGCTCTTAGGTTTAAGACTTAGCCCTACCTTCGTTACAGAAACAGTGAATCGATCCTTCTGCTTTTGGTGTTTTTGTTGTTCAAAATAAATGGAATGAAACCAAGGCTCTTGAAGCCTTTACCGTAGAACTCTCACTTCTCAGTACTATTACTACCTCCCATCTTGTGTTCCTTTAGTTTTTTTTGTCACAATGAGAGCTGGAGGCTGCACGGTGGAGCAAGCCCTCACGCCAGAGGCTGCAAACGTGGTGAAACAAGCCATGGGTTTAGCTACACGGAGAGGACATGCTCAAGTCACACCTCTCCATGTAGCTAGCACCATGCTCTCTGCTCCCACTGGTTTACTTAGAACAGCTTGTCTTCAATCTCATACTCACCCTCTTCAATGTAGAGCCCTCGAGCTCTGCTTCAACGTGGCTCTAAACCGCCTCCCAACCTCCACGGGAAGTCCTATGTTAGGAGTACCAGCTTCCCCGTTCCCTTCTATCTCTAACGCTCTTGGTGCAGCTTTCAAACGCGCACAGGCTCATCAACGACGTGGATCCATTGAGAGCCAGCAGCAACCGATTTTAGCAGTCAAGATTGAAGTGGAGCAGCTCATAATATCAATCCTCGATGATCCTAGCGTGAGTAGAGTGATGAGAGAAGCTGGTTTCTCAAGTCCTCAAGTGAAGAGCAAGGTCGAGCAAGCTGTTTCTATAGAGATTTGCTCCAAAACAACCTCTTCATGTAAACCCAAAGAGGACAAGTTGTTAACTCCGGTCAGGAACGAGGATGTCATGAACGTTATCAACAGTTTAGTAGACAAAAAGAGAAGAAATTTCGTTATTGTGGGAGAGTGTTTAGCCACTATAGACAGAGTTGTAAAAACAGTGATGGAGAAAGTCGACAAAAAAGACGTGCCCGAGGCTTTAAAAGACGTAAAGTTTATAACTTTATCATTCTCATCTTTCGGGCAACCAAGTAGAGCCGATGTGGAAAGGAAGCTAGAGGAGCTAGAGACACTTGTGAGGAGCTGTGTGGGAAAAGGAGTGATTCTAAATCTAGGAGATCTAAACTGGTTTGCAGAATCAAGAAACCAAAGTTCTTCAGTGTATAACAACAACTATTGTGTTGTGGAGCATATGATAATGGAGATTGGAAAGTTGGCTCGTGGGTTAGTCATGGGAGATCATGGGAGGTTTTGGTTAATGGGTCTTGCTACTTCACAAACTTACGTGAGATGCAAGTCTGATCAACCCTCGCTTGAGTCCCTTTGGTGTCTTACTACTCTCACTATTCCGACGACTAGTAGCCTCCGCTTGAGTCTCGTCTCCGAGAGGTAAAAGTCTTTTGAATTAGTCAATAATGGGTTTCTTTATTTCTTTATGTTATGTTTTGATATGTGATCCAAACTATTTTGTCTCTTTTTCGAAAAGGACAATTTTACCTATAGTGTTTTTGCTTTTTATTTGGTGATCGTCTAAAAGAACGGTGATACAACGTGCATCTTTCTTATCTTTTTTCTATTATCTTATATATATATATATATATATATATTATTTTATCATCTTTCTTTGGAGAAAATGCTAAAGAAAAGTTACTACTACATTTCAGTTCAACTTTATAAGACTAAATCAAGTTTAACATTCTTTAACTAATCACCATTTTTGTTTCAAATCAGTGATCAGCTTGAAGTCAAGAAATCAGAGAACTTGCCTCTGAAGCTGCAGCCATCGGAGCAGTTCAGTTTCTGTGAGGAATGTTCCACTAAGTTTGAGGAAGAAGCTCGATTCTTGCAATGCAGCAATAACAATAGCAATGTAACTACTACTGCTTTACCAGCTTGGCTTCAGCAGTACAAGAAGGAGAATCAAAATAGCCATAATGTGAGTTGTATAAAACACAAAATCAAATCACATTCTCTTTTGCTTCTTCTTTTAAGAGCGTCTATGTTTGATTCTTGGACTTGGCAGGATTCAGATTCTATCAAGGAACTTGTAGTGAAATGGAACTCAATCTGCGATTCAATCCACAAAAGACCATCTCTAAAAACACTCACACTCTCTTCTCCTACTTCTTCCATTCAACCTTCAAGTACTCTTCATCATCTTCAGACCAATGGTGATTGGCCTGTGATCGAGACAAGCACGCATCGTCATCATTCCGTGGTCCCTGAGACATCCCACTTAAGAGTGTTCATTCCAGAACATGACAGTGAGGAGAAAACAGAGCTTATTACATCGAATCCTAATTCGACAATGAACTCTGCAGCTTCTTCGGGCGATGCAATGGAGGTGGAACATCTCTCTTCCAGGTTTAAAGAGATAAATGCAGAAAACCTAGCAACTCTATGTGATGCCTTGGAGAGTAAGGTACCCTGGCAGAAGGATATAGTCCCAGAATTAGCTAAAACAGTCTTGAAATGTAGGTCAGGATCGAGTACGAGGAAGATAAACGGAAACGATGACATTAAAGAAGATACATGGATGTTCTTCCAAGGTCTTGATGTAGAGGCTAAAGAGAAGATAGCTAGAGAATTGGCTAAACTCGTGTTCGGATCTCAAGACAGCTTTGTCTCTATCTGTTTGAGCAGTTTCTCTTCGAAAAGATCGGATTCGGCAGAAGACTTGAGGAACAAGAGGTCGAGAGATGAACAGAACTGGAGCTACATTGAAAGATTCTCTGAAGCTGTGTCGTTAGATCCTAATAGAGTGTTCTTGGTGGAAGATATAGAGCAAGCTGATTATTTGTCACAAGTGGGTTTCAAGAGAGCTATCGAGAGAGGAAGGGTTCGTAATTCAAGTGGTGAAGAAGCTTCGCTTGGAGACGCGATTGTGATCTTGAGTTGTGAAAGATTCAGTTCAAGATCAAGAGCTTGTTCTCCTCCGGTTAGACAGAAATCGGACGGTTCAGATCAATCTGAGGAGAAGAACGTTGTTACTTGTGTCGCACTCGATCTCAACCTTTCTCTTGACGATGACGTTTGTGAAGAAGAGTCATGTGATGAGATTGGCTTGCTCGAAGCTGTGGATGCACGGTTTCATTTCAAGTGTTCATTAGCATAACAATCATGCATGTATGCATGTAACATGGCTCAGTTTATGAACATGAACATGATCAGTCTCATTACATGGTTTATGGTCAAGCGTAACTTGTTTTGTTTACGGACTTCTCTTTCATTGGGACAATACTTTGGGTTAAACGTGTAGTGGTAGGAGTTTTTTTTTTTTTTTTTTTTTAATAGGAATTTTCGAGAAGGATATGGGGTCGGAGAAACTTGAGATTTTTCTTTGTATCTTCTTAATGTAAAATTATCATATTATGGTCGTAAATGATAATTATGTTCATGGTAAAGTGACGGAAAATGGCTGGAAAGAAAGAAAACAAAAGTTGTTGACACATAATTTTGGGTAGCTTCGTGCATTCTCAAGTATACCAATCTTTGGTACTTAATCTTTGGCTACAAACAAGTTTCCATGCAATAACCAAGAATTCTTTATCAAAAAATATAACCAAGAAACTTTTTGATCATTTTGGTCTACCAAAAATAGATCTTCCAAAAAATCTTCGAAAACATTCACTAGTTAGAAATATTTTTCTGTACCAAAAATAAATTTACATAAAGGGATTATCCCAAAATAAAAATATGAAATTCTGAAAATATATATGCTTAAAATAAATCAAAATTCGGAATTTTTAATAAAAAATCACGTTTGCTTCTCAATATTTCTAACAAAAAGAAGATTAACTTGTATCGAAAAAAGAAGAAGCAGATAAACTAGACATAAGCTAGAAGAAAGAATGCTTAAGAAGTAAATAAACTAGACATAAGCTATAAGAAAGAACATGCGGTGCAACAACGTATCAATTATTAACTACCTTTAACAATTACGCATATTCTTATTCGTTTTTAACGAAATTATTTCGTTACCATTGTTAACCACAATGTTAAATATAGCAGTTTAGAATAATATTTGACATGTATCATAATAAGTTGTTCTGATCATTATTTATAAAACAGATATATTTCATTGCTTTTAAATATTTTAAATAACTACACATTTATTCAAAACATGGTCTAATTAATTGCCTTAACAACAACAAAAAAATGATCTAATATGAAACCGACGGAATATAAACTAGACAAACCATACTTAACCATTAATATGGCTAAACATAAAGCATTTACAAAATTGGTCATTGTTCCCTTTAGAATCCAAGACAGCTTGATTGATACTAAAGATCTCCACAAACTTTATTGCCTCTCTGTTTCATTTCATCTTTCGTTCCCCCCCCCCTCCCCCCCCGCGAGAGAAAGGAAGAAGACGCCACCTTAGAATCATAAACTGCTTTTGTCTACTTCTCTTTTGCCTTTCCGAGTTTAGTATTAATATTGCTGTATTTACGTACAATCCATGATTAGAATATGTATATATAAATCACTTTTCTAAACGATTCTCTTTTCACACAATGTCGTGCTTTGGCTTCAAATAAGATAAGCTTTTTCCGCTTGGATATGTTGTGTAAGGGGGACAAAGAGCGTATACTTTCAAAAATATTCATATATGATTTAATACCCAAACGAAATTGTTTGTGTTAACCCTACATGTATTTAGTCTGAATATTTATGGTATTGCATATCCACATCAAATTTGGATGCACGTGAATATTTTCCGATCTATATTATTTTGGAAAATTAATGAACATGTATTAAACAAATTTAACGATTAACTTTTATAAAAACATTAAAATAGAAATTGCATTTACATACACGAATAAATCTGTGAGGATACGTGGTAGTTTTTTTTTGGATAAATGCATTAGATAATATTGTTCTTATTAGAAAGTGAATCATATACATGTCGGACTGAGATACTCAAAAATCCTAATGTCTATATGAATGGATATCGGATTGGAATAATTGACAGTTGTTAATTAAGCAGCAAAGCATAACTATTTACTTAACCATCCACTTCATATATCATCCATTCTTAAGAAGAAAAACTTATATAGAAGAACAATACCTGTTGGTAAATTCTAATAAGATTTTATGATTAATTGAATCATACCACTCGAAGCAAACGCCCATGTGTACACACAATCATATCCACATTATATAACATATCTGCAAATTAAATAAATGCATATAATATGTACGCGTTTGTGAGTAAAAATGTCCATCAATTCATGCATGGAATCTAAAGTTTATCCTCAAAAGCAGGAAGGAAGATAAAGTTAAGCATGATTTTGAAAAAGTATATAATTAATTTATTTACAAGAATTGCAGAAAGTGGGTGACCCTTTTAAAGCAGAAGAGAAAAAAAGCTAAATTCTATCTCTCTGCTTTTGGGGAAATTTTAAGCTTTTAAGAGTCTTGTGATGGACATTTAGTCATTATAGACCTATACTTTGATCTCAACATAATTCCCTTTTTATCTTTATAATAAAGCAACAAAAACACACTAACTTTTTCTCCTCTTATAAACTTTTTTAGAGAGCGTACGAGTTATTTCAATGTCACAACACATGAAGTACTACAGAGCGATTCGTATAAAAAGAATTTGAAGAGTTTCATGGCCCATAACCATATATCTTTAAAGAAAGGTTCATTTCAAGGGCCTATTATAGACAACACTTCTATGAACTCACTTACATAATTCATCAAGAAGAATTCGTACAATTTAAATGCATTTTCTGAGAACATGTGCGATTTGAAGAGTTTCTAATTGGGAAAATCACATTTTAAAATTTGAAAGTGTTTCTTGGTAGCTCTTTAAACCTTAAAAATATTACACTACTACTTTAAACTTTTAAACTATGTTTATTAATATTTTAAACCTTGAAACCATCTCTTTTGTTTTTCTGCCATAAAATTTATTACAAAATACTTACCGGAAAACTAACAAAATTTCTAACGATAATATAATAAAAAAATTATGGTAATTAGACGGATTTCTGACAAAATAATTTCATCATTAATTTTTAAAATTAAAATAGTTATATCAACGTACATATTTTCCAATGAATTTCAGACGGTTACTCGAAAATACGTCAAAAATTGTTCAACGGATTATCGACATAACTATTATGTCGAAAATCCTTCGAATTAAGATCTCATAGGAAATTTAGTTTTCTGTAACTTTTTTCTAGTGACGGAATTTCGACGGGATCTTAATTCGACGAATTTTCGACATAATAGTTCTATCGGCAATCCGTCAAACAATTTTTGATGGATTTTTGAGTAACCGTCGGAATTTCATTGGAAAATACACACATTGATATAGTCGTTTGGTTTTCTAAAATCGGACATCCTTTAGATTACCGTCAAAAAATTTTGTCGGATTACTATCGAAAATTCTGTTAATTTTTTAGTAACTATTTTGTAGTGAATTTTATGACGGAGAAAACGCGAGAGGTAGTTTCAAGGTTTAAAATGTTAGTAAAACTAGTTTGAAGGTTTAAAATGCTAGTGTAACACCTTTGAGGTTTAAAGTGATAGCAAGAGACACTTTCAAAGTTAAAGTGCAATTTTTCCATTTTTAATTAGTAATACTAGTACTACCACACTTTCAAAGTTAAAAATGCCATTTTTCCATTTCTAATTAGAAAAAATATCATTTAAATCGTGAACTTACATTAAAACACCATTTTAAGCGTGAACTTTATTGAAGGCCATTTTAAGCATCAACTTTCATTGACTTTATTTTTTATACACGAAATTTTTGTTGACCCGGCCACACTGGATATGACGTTAAGTCTGCTAACAGAGCCACTGACAGACGTTATCTGTCATTAAACATGCTCCATTAGTGACAAAAAGACGTCATTTCAAACAAATTTTTAATGTCATTTAAATCACAAACTTTCAAATTTAGGCCATTTAAAACATGAACTTTTTGTACTAGGTCATTTAAATCATCAACTTTCGTTAGTAGGTTTTTTAGACATCAAGTTTTGTTACTTTGTCGTTAATGACTCTCTGTTAACGGAAACTCTAGGCATTAAGTTTTGTTTGAAGATTTTAAGACTATCTCCAATATATTCTTCTATTTTTACTCTAAAATAGAGTAACTCTCTCCAATGTTCTACTTTATTTTAGAGTTACTTGATTTGTAGAGTAATTGTAGAGTAAAATTTATATGAAAAAATAGAGTTACTCTATATATAGAGTAATACTATCATTTATTCTATTTTAGAATGAGATATGGAGATGAGTTGGAGCAAATGTTACTCTATAATAGAGTTTAGAGGAACAAATAGAATGTGATTGGAGATGCCTTAATTTAATAGTTCGCCTGGTAAAAAACCATACAAGATAACCCAATAACACGAATTAAGCGGAATGTACGATTTTAACCGAATGCCTAGAAGAGAAAAAAAGAAAGAAAAACTCGGGATCTGCAAGAGAGTGAAGGCCATATGAGGTTATGGTTGGCGAGCCAGTCGTAGAGAATGGGGACGACACCTTTCCACTGAGAGTACTCCTCGTAGACATTCGACTGTTGCCGTATTTTCTTCCCACTTTCCTTCATTTTACCACCGCTATGTTGCTGCGACGCCATCGTCTAGAAATCGTCCTTATTTTTATGTTTCTGACCTCTCTTCTTCGGCCTAGAAGCTCTGGTTCCTCTGCTTGGCGTTGTTGGTTCAGGCGAGCTATTAAATTAAAATCTCCAAACAAAACTTAATGCCTAGAGTTTTGGTTAGTAGAGAGTCGTTAACGACAAAGTAACAAAACTTGATGCCTAAAAAGCCTAGTCAACGAAAGTTGATGATTTAAATGGTCTAGTACAAAAAATTTATGTTTTAAATGGCCTAAATTTGAAAGTTCGTGATTTAAATGACATTAAAAATTTGTCTGAAACGACGTCGTTTTGTCACTAATGGAGCATGTTTAACGACAGAGTAATGTCTGTTAGCGGACTTAACGTCATGTCCAGTTTGCCCGGGTTAACGAGAATTTTGTGTATCAAAAATGAAGTCAATGAAAGTTGATGCTTAAAATGATCTTCAACAAAATTTACGCTTAAAATGGCGTTTTAACGTAAGTTCACGATTTAAATGATGTTTTCCCCATTTCTAATTAGTAATATTAATAGTACCACATAAACGATAGGGAACTATATGACACCGTCATGCATCCCCTCAAGTCCAAAATAGACTTTTATAACATTTGACAAAAATCGATATAATCAAACCTTGTCAGAAGACTAAAATGGGC
Organism: Cardamine occulta; assembly: GCA_028015245.1. Taxonomy (NCBI): domain Eukaryota; kingdom Viridiplantae; phylum Streptophyta; class Magnoliopsida; order Brassicales; family Brassicaceae; genus Cardamine; species Cardamine occulta. The sequence goes on along the minus strand of CM051379.1, from coordinate 14,159,638 downwards.
CGTCTAAAATAATCGGATGGCCTAGCTCTGATTGGTATAAAATTCACAAACCATTTGAACGTGATGCTCTTCTTCTTCACGAGTGAAGTATAATTTTTCAACAAAACTATAGAAAATTTTGACCGCTGTTAGTAAGTCTTTGAACTCTATTATACACCTTTCCTTTCAATCCCGATTTGAATATTAATGAATTTCTAACCGGAACCTACTCAGAAACTCTTTTCCGATTGTGACACTTCAACAACCCAATAATAGATAGCAATTTACAGAACTACCCTCCGAGTATCCATTCTTATCTAAAAACCCCCACAAATCCAAATTAACCTCTCTAATAGTAAAACTCTGTTTTGTGATCTCGAAATGAGTCTAAGCCAAACCGCAACCGTACTCGTCGTGGTTTTCACGTTTTGTCTCGTCGCTGTCACGGCTCAGCTAGCCTACGTTTTGTGGTGGAAACGGCGGTTTCATCGTCGGAGTGTTCCCGGATCAGAACTCAACGCTTTCTCTTCCCGCGGTGGTGACCTGACGGCAACACCTCCGCCGTCAAAAGAGCTTCTTTACTTCTTCCTTTTCTGTGTTGAAAACAAACAGTTCCGAATAGGAACCGCCACCGCTCCGCCGCTCCCTGCAGCCGCACTACAGATCGATGACGTGGCATCAAAGTGGTCAGTAGCGGGAGAAAATATACTATGCGGACCTTCGGAGACTTTGTTTACCATTGCTGAAGACTGTACTAGCGACACCGATCATAAGACGGATGAGATTGAGCCACGTGGAAGCATGTCTACGGAGGATCATGTGAAGGACGACGAGTTAGAAGAAGTTTTTGTCGTGACGGATCGAAGTGAGGACGAGTTGGAAGAAGTTTTTGTCGTGACGGATCGAAGTGACGATGAGGTTGACTCTAGCGAGTATAATCACGACGAAACGACGCCGTTTTCTACTCCTTGCGCTTCGCCGCCGTTCTACACGCCGTCACCTTCTCCGATTCGTGATTCTCTAAGACGCTAAGTGAAGAGAGATAGTTTGACTTTTCTGATAAACCAGGAATTGACCCGGTCAAAGATACGGTGTCAATCAGGGATGGGTTTCGTTTATACCCGGTTTGGTTTTTATGAGTAACCAAAATATGAACCGAACCCAAACCTTATTGTAAATTTGTTACATATGGATACGGATTAAGGCTTGGTTCTGTGATGAGAAGTCTTCACTCTTCAGCATGTGGTTTCTTATAGCACTTTCATTGGTTATAAAATGAAGTGTTTTCTTAAATTTTTAATATTAATTTAAAGATACTCTTAAATATATGTCATATTTTAATTAGTTCTAATTTTTTTAGTTTAATATTTAATAAACAAAATTAATTAAAGACACTCTTAATGGAGTGTGTGATGAGAATAGTCTTAGAAACTCATCTAATTTCTTCAGAAATTTTGCATCTATTGTGGTATAGTTATAACTATTTAAAATAATTTCATTAATATTTTTATAAATTAATATTGAATAATTAATTATTATATAATAAATATACGTGAAAACTAATTGAACTATATTTTATATTTTATCTTTTGCTAACTTAATAATTCAATATTTTATATTTTATATTTTATGAATAATTAAATATTTTATTTTTTATTTTTTATTTTTCTTATATCATATTAATCATAGATTACGTAAAATCATATGGATAAAATTAGTTTAAAATTTTTTAATTAGATGTAATATTCTTCTTAGTTCTTATATTATCCAATAAAAATTAAACAACTCAAATCTTCTCAATTAATATTTCTTGAAGATTACAATTTGCTATTAAAAATAAATTTTAAATTTTAAAAAATAATCTTTAAGAAACAAGAGAGTAAAACTAGAAAATCAATCACGAAAAATTAACTGACTATCAATGTACATTTATGATTTTTTAATTTAATTAATTTTAAATTAATGGTTAGACATCAAGAATAATTGCTTTTATGAAAAAGTTAATTAAAAATGATGATGTGTCAAGTCGGGAGATATTTCCTTCATCTATTATATATATAATATAATAATAGTTTTTATAAATATTTCTTACAATATAAAATAATTAATAACAATAAAATATTGTAAATTTTTCAAAAAGTGTGAGAACCTCGTGAAAAGAGAAAAAAATTGTGTAAAGCTTGAGTAGAAAAAGGTAAAAAAAAAAAAGGTTTGGTGAGTGAACAAACCAAAGTGTTCTTGTGAGTTGGTAAGTAAGGAATCGTTTCAGCTTCAAATTACTCAGGCGATTTTGTGTAAATATGACTAACTAGCATATATTGTATGTGTGTAGTGCAAGAAGATTTCTATTAAAAGGCTTTAAGCTAAGAAATATATATAATGAGGTTAATTTAGATATTTCACTTTTCTCGTTCCATGCGCTGCAAGCCGCAATGAAAACAATTTCTTCACTAGCTATGAGGATTGAGCTCTTGCAACAATGGGAGAAAAACAATTTCTTCAATACGAATATCGAACTCTTGCATCAATGGAAGATTCTCAATCGCTAACTCTCCAACGAATATTGAGGAAGACGGAACAAGAACTATTTTTGTTTAGAATAGTTTTTAGTTAATAACGCTGAGGTTTGCTAACTAGTAATTTATTTCAAGAAAATAATCAAAACGTCATTCACTTTAACTTTTAAACAGCCAACATAGAGATATGTGATTATCACAAGAAAAGTAAAATTTTTAAATAATAACTAATTTCATGGTTGGGACTAATTAAAAATTCAAGATTACACTATACTACATCCTAACTTCAAAGTTCACGCACTCACAATGGAAATGATAACTATATAAACACTCAAAATGGATATAGGATGTATGTTTTAGACAGCAAAAAGGGTTTTTGACCAAAAAAAAAAGATTAAAGTTGATATTTTTCCCTTTATATATGTAATTTAGATATAATAACTACATAAAACCATAAGGACAAAACTAATATTACATGTTGTGGTTTCGGATACGTGGGGATTACGGAATTTGGTCCAGAACTTTCTGATATTCAAAAAATAACTACATAAAACCATAAGGAGTTGTTGTCACAACTTACTGCGTTGTAAGCCATGTCGGATATAATTCGCAAATATTATTTACAAATACGAACTACGAAGTAGTAAATTTACAAAAGAAAAAAAATCAAAAGAACTATACCAATCCTCCATTTATTTCAAATTTAGTGGATTTACAATTAAATCCAATCATAAATAGTCGTGATTTTATAATTCTATAATCAACAATATATAAACTTAACAACCAAAAGCAGGGAAAGATATAGAAACATAAATAGTATCCTGCTCGTGAAAATTTTTGGTAAAAAAAAAAAGAATAATAAAAAATATACCATTGATTTAAAAAAATCAATGTTAATGGAACTTACTTTCTATTCATGCCTTCTAGTTTAGTTTTAATAGTGTTTGGTTATTTCAGAGTTAATGGAACTTACCGCATATTGGATCGTTGATATATCTTAAGTTTTAGGGGGTGGATTTGATTAGAGATTTTAATTAATTTGGTGGATTTTAGATTTGATGGAATTTCGGGTGATTTATTTTCAAAAAATATAAAAATTATCGGTGGTTTAGCTTCATAATGTTTCGGAGTATTTGTGAGATAACCAATGGAAAACGTGTTCTGGATTTCCATGAGACTATCTTGTGATCTCTTTAGATATGAGTGTGATGACATTTTCAAAATCTCATAAGCTTTATAATATCAATGTCAAAATTTTCATATTGTTGTGGTTGCATTTGGGTCAACTACAGTGTGTATGACCACCAATCCAGTCGATATTTCTTCTTGGACATTGAGCGGTATCATCATTAGCAGCATTAGTTTTCTTGGTTTGGTCACACCTTCGTAACAATGACTTGTTCATGATATTGTTTGAAAAAAATTATGTAGCCAATGCAGATCAGTTGCGGACATTCGACAATATATCTCATATCTTTCATTCACAATGCGCGAAAAGTTTGGTTGGCATAGACAATGTAGTTGCACCAAATGCTACCACAACATATATAATAAAAATTTGAGGTTGCCATAAAAACATATTGAAATATGCATATACCATGCATATCAAATAATGTATGTGTGATCAATCCTAGTAGAAATAAAATGGCCAAAGAGAATACTGCTACAATTCAAAAAGTAATTGACATGAAAGATGATCTTGGAAAAAAGATGGTTTATGGCGAGTTGTGTCCACCAATTAGCACAGTCGTGACAAAAAGAATGGTGATCATGCATAGGTTTGACTCTCTCTTTCTCTATGCAAATGAGTTTTTTCTATGCTCTTTTTCATGCATAGGTTCGACTATCTCTTTAGATTCATAACGTTTAACTTTGCTCTTTAATGTTTTAATGGTTATGCATATTCATGAGTCAATATTGTATATAATTAAACTTCTAAAAATGAAAATGTACTTTTGAATAAAATTGACAAAATAAAGACTAAAAGGCTCTCACAAAACAAAATAAAATTTAAAGTACAAACTTAGAACACTATATGAAGTCTAGCAACTAATAGGGAGACTAACCTAAAACTGACTATACTTTTCTTTTGAATTTTTCTTTTTAAATCGTGTAGGGGATTTAAACACCTCCCCTCTTTTGGTTCTTTGCTCTTTCTCCCAGACTAGAGTCCATAAAATCACATTAAACACCTCAAAATACCAATTTGGACCCATAAACCCAAATTTCCCAAAATTCACATGATCTCAAGTGTACAGAACAACTATTTTTTTTATTTAGAAATTTTTTTTCATTAATCCAAATCAATATTCACAGATGTCTTATTACCTCCATGTTATACTAGAATTGTTATGTTATACTAGAATATTATGATCAGAAAATTGAAATATACATATATTTTTAATAAACTCCGAGTAACATGAAGCAAAAAGGAATTTCAACTCACTAACAGAAAAATAAAGACACTTCCATATATCGTTCACTGGATATGAGCTTTTCCTCCATCAAATTGATTGTGGATTTTGTGTCCTCCAGAAATTGAATTGCAAATATAATGTGTCAATGATGATGAAACATCATCGGATTGAGATTCATTTAGTTCATTGGTGGGATTTCTCGTGCTCTGTCAATCTTGTCTGTTTGTAAAACCTTGTTAAGTTTTTGTACCATTGAAAATTTACGGCCTAAAAGGAAACTCAAAATTCCAATTTCTTTATGCCTATCATTATTTAGGGGCCATGACGTTGGCATTGGCGGCCGTGTGGATGCTATAACAGCTAGCTAGCCTATACTTTCTGTTGAATATAGAAAAAAAATCCATGAAAATATGATGTTTCTATGTTTTTCTTTTTCGACATCTCATTTAAAAATAATGAAGATGACTAGACAAGTGTAATAAGAAATCTGTTTCATATATTTTCCTAGTTTGATACATTGCTCTAACACGGAAAGCCGATCTCTTTTAAAAATCTCCATTGGAATAGGATTAAACTCATCATATATACTTAAATGGGTAGGTGATCCTGTCTACAAGTGTTGAAACATTTCTTTGGAAACTTAGATTAATAGAACTAGGATACTAGATTTTAGTGAGCTATTCTTTATTGTTTCCAAAGAGCAATAACCGACTGGTTTATGAAGTTATTGGATGGTCTTGGTCTCTACAGACGGCAAAGGTGGATAAGTAAACCGGATAGAAGTCTGGTTAGAAGGTTAAGTAGTTATTGAATGGTTTTTCATTTTTAGGCCTGACTGGACCAACTCGGTTATTTTACACTTTAAGCCTCCGACATACTATTTTATCATAAAAGTATTATGAGCATATTACCAACAAAATATATTCCCCTTCACATTGCTTTTCACAACTTGAAAAGTTAAGATATTTTTCCCTTAGATATGTAATTTAGATATAATAACTTCATTAACAATAGGGAATCGCTGTCACAATTTAATGCCTTGTATATGGTTACATATGTAATTCGAAAATATTGTTGACGAATACGAAGTAATAAAATCACTAAGGAATAAAATCACAAATATTCTAGACCCAATACTCCATTTATTTCAAATTTAGTGGATTTATAATTAAATCCAATCATACACAGTCGTGATTGTTATAATGATACTATAATCAACAATATAAGCTTAACAACCAAAAGCAGTGAATTATAAAGATATAGAAACAGAAATAGTAATCCTGCTCGTGGAAAGTTTGGTAAAAAAAGAAAAAGAAAAATCAACTTAACGCCGTCCACATTCTAAACGTTCACACTGCATTTATAAGCCAACGCATACTTAACGGCGTTATCACCGACAAGAACACCAGCAGCTTTGTTTCCAAGATTGATGAAAGCCTGGCACCGAACATGGATATGATATTTTCCGGTGATCAACGTCCCTACCTTCCACCTCACGCGCCCATCGGCGCGTATCATCAACCTTACGAATCCATTACCTTGTTCCTCTCCTAAAGCGACGGAGTTAAACGGCGCGATCGGAACGGCGGTTCCATAGATGAAAGGTGACCAAACGTTGTCTTCTTTATGGCCTTGGTACGTCGGAGGAATCGCCGTACGTAGAGTGATCTGTTGGTTCCGGTAAGTTGCGTAGACGTGGAGACGGTCGTAGTAGATTCCGATCTTGGAGTTAGGGTTACGAGATGCGAGAGTGATTTGAAAGTTTGATGTGAGGAGGTTTGGTTGCGAGAGGTTAAAGGCGAAGACGGTGGCGTCTTGGAGGATGAATCTTGGCTTAGTGGGCCTGAGTATGACCCAAACTAGGAAGATGGTGATTAGTACTACAATGATGAAGGCGATTATGGCGCCGCAGAGTCGCCGGACGGCTGCTTCTTTGCCGCCACCGTGGTTGCCGCAATCTTTTGACATTTTTTATTTACGGTTTTGCCACTGGTGTATTCCTCTCAATGATATCTTTTTTTTTTCTGTGTGGTCGTGACTAGTTGTGGTGATTGGAAGAAAAAATGTGTATGAGAGAGATGGTTGTGTATATTTATATTATAATGTTATTGTGTATTAAAGGCTTAAAGCCAATGTATGCGCTGTGTATAGACTGTAGACTATAGACTCGAGACCTATTAAACCTATTTGTAATTTTGATTGTTACATTTAAGTTCTTGTGTATAAGCTTTTTTATAAGAAATTATTTTACCTTTTTTTTTTTGGGA
>CM051379.1:14127359-14152359 GCA_028015245.1 Cardamine occulta | reverse complement strand
AATACGTAGTCCCAGTACATGTGTTTCAGTATAAGTTGGAAGAAATGGTTGTATGTGGGTATAATGCATAAGATTTGGGAAGTGGCTTTTAACATTTAGTGAGGGTTTTATCTGGCGCGTCATTTTTTTTTTTAAGTTAATTGTTGCGATGATGGAAGTTTCTCTCATGATTGATTCGGTTAAAAGACAATTGCATCATTTTTTTAGTGTAATTTGTGGAGTATTATTTTAGTCGAAACAAGAACATGGCCCATGTGAATATATTCTATAGCTTATTTCGTCATTTGAAATTTGGTAAATCAAAGAGAATTCAGTTAAGTTAATAATAATAATTCTTAGTTAGACACGTGTCATTTTACCGTTGGGTTTGGTGGAGTAACTTGGCTGATATTTTTTTTGTTTGTAGAAAAAGGTATATGACCATATCTTATTATGTGGTTTATCGTGTTCGAAGAAAAATTGGCAGGTCGGCAATCAGAAATTATGTTTTATGTTCCCACGTGGAAACAAAATTTTAGTATGGTTTCCTGGTTATATCGCTGCCTATTTACATAGTCGATGTCGGTGTTTAGTTAGACTTCTTATATCAAAAAATTTACAATTACATTTTGTTATAGTTTGGAAGAAAAACTGATATGATATTACAGGACAAACAATATTGAATTTCTTGGAAGAAACTTACAAGACCAACAAGTGAAGGCGACAGGAATCTGAAGAGATTTTTTATGAAATGTAACGCAAAACAGTTTTGGAGATTGATGCTAATCATAATAAGACACCGGAGGTACATATATTTAAGAGTTAAATATCATTGGAGGTACTTAAAAAACGATAGGTAAAGAGTTTTGTACTTTTGGGATATATATATATATATATATATATATATATATTCTTCTGGCTAATTTATGTGATATATTTTATCTGGATGATATACGTTTAATTAACTAGAAAAGGTTTTTGAGTTTATATTACTGATTAGTCAATGTATATACATGTACTTGTGTTTGGATTTTGATTCTAAGTATGACTCTGAAAAAAAATCAAAAATCAGAAATAATAAGCATACAGGAATTATTAGTAACCCACTCAATTTTTAGATTTTAAGTCTTTGTTTTACTTGTTAATCTTTAGATATCGGAGTACATAAGAAATCAAATAACACATCAAATATAAAATGTTTCCTACTCTCCTAGTCGTAGCCACCTATACAATTCAACAATGACCAACTTGTCTACAGAACAAGTGAGCGCAACGTTATAAATAATTTATCTGTTCTAAATAATAATATAATTCCGAACATTCGATACACTGTGTAACAGTTTTATAAAGCTTAGCTGCTTAATTATATGGACGTTTCACGTAAGTAATTATTTAACTGATGTTTAGATCAATTTTATATTAACGTGTTTATTAGTGAGCACTGCATTACATGGTTTGTTATGTCGTGTCTGCGTCGGACTTGGACTGTTGACTCGATAACAAAACACGTCTCAGCCTTTTCTTCGTTTACGGTGGGACCCAAGTGGTCACGTTAAAGGCTACAATTTCTATCCCCACAGCTCAACTAGAGACTTCGAATCTTTCTTAAGTTACATTTGATCATAATGCAAAGTGTCTTTTCCTTCATTACATTTTAATTTGTTAGGTTTATTACAAAAAGACAAAGCACCAACCCTATTATTTCTCTTTTAGTTACACATCACCAAACGAATCTATATAAATTATGCATATATAATTGATATAATAGCCGCCTCTTGTGTGAGTGTGTGCACTGCAGACAATCGCATTTGATTGTAATCATCGTAAGTATGTAAATTAAATTAAAATACAATACCATATAGGCACATACTACTATATTAGCTTCGATGTCCCATACTCGGTTTAGTGTTTAATTATTAAACTTTTTATTAATTTTCAAATAGCCACTTCATAAATTTGATGGAAGATTTTAACTTCTTTTAATTCACAAGATCTATATATAAAAGCATAATGCTATTCAATAAACCAAACTAAGTATAGAGAGTTACTAGTTGCGCCAAACAATGTAAGTTTTACGGAAGGTCAACAAATGACCAATCCATCTATCTACCGATCTAATATCTAGAATCCAAAAAATTAAATTCTATAAATACTCCATCAAATGAATTAAAAGAATAAAAAAAACTATGAAAAACTAACAAAAAAACTACTTATATATGAAATATCAAAAAAAAAACTAAAAGAAAAAAACAAGATTTAATAAAAAAATTTCCTCAACTTTAAACAGACATTCTTTAGATTTTGCGTCAGAAAATACTCGGAAGATAACAAATCGGTGTCCTAAGTGAACTTGATCGTACTTTTAGTGGTGCAGTTTTATCTACTTCGTAATTTTAAGGCGTAACCACATCCACATGATGACGATATCAAGCATCATGCACGAACAATAATAATTTCCTTTTCCTAATATATTTTTATCATATTTAAAGTAATTAAGTTTAGCTAATAATAATAATAAATCTAAAATACAATAGAATAAAAAAGAATGAACTTAAGTGACACTCTAGAATTCTAACTTTCATATTATTTATTTATAGCCTTCTTAAACTATATAATTTGCTTTTAAGTTTTAAAAGTGGAAAAGGTTTGAGACTCAAACAATCGTAAAGTATTGACAAACAACCAATTGCTAGTATGAAAATGACACCATAAACTAATAGAAGTTTCTTTATTCGCGATATACTCAAATCTCTTTGATATTTTCTGCTCCACGCTCCACCATCAAATTCACCTACGATCGATTAGTTGATTTAAAGAATTTTGGAAGTTTTCCCTCAAGCTAGATTGAAAAGTGATTCCATCTTTTTATTTTGGTCAAGAAATACAAATTAATAATTAATTTTGAGAACCGGTTTCTAGGGCCAAAAATAAGTGCCCCCTTAGACAAAGAATTCGCCAAAAATTGGCAACTCATAGAATATATAAAAACAAAAGAGACAGAGAAAATGTGAAGCAAGAACTCTAATATCATGAAGAAGTCCATGAAGGCCAATAAGTTTATAGATTCGCCAGAGTGGAGGAGCTTGATTAGAACTTGAGAATAATTAGACAAAGAGATAAAAGAATAATTAGACAAAAAAAAAGTGGAAAATATTAACAAGCAAGCAATATTGCGAATCAAATTGGTTTTCTTTATTCCATATACACTCAATGATCTCTTTGATATCTTTTAGTTCCAACAAAAAATTTCTCGACGATCGAATGGTTGATTTTATAACACATTTGGAATTTTTTTCTCGACGTAGATTGGAAAATTGAATCTAATATTTTTTCTGAGATTTTTTCGTAACATTTTTTCTATGAATTTGCATTGTAAGCAATAAAAAAAATACAAGAAGTTAAAAGAGAGATATATCCATATAAACAAGAAATCAAACGTAAACCAAACAACGAAGAGGTTTAGGCAACAAAACGGCACCGTTTCCAGAACTCCCTTCGAACCCAACTTTTAATGTCCCACAAAACACCTTAAGCCCTCTCTCACGCGCCGACCAACCATCTGTCTTAAAAGTGACCCAAACAGCCATTCTCAGGTTAAACGTCACCGTTCCGGTCTCTCTCTCTTTCTTCATCTCTTCCCCAACCCAACTCGGAACTTGAGGTTGTTCTTTCTTTCCCGCGGTTAACGTTTCTCCAATCACAACAGATTTCTTGGTCTCCACGTAAACCGGAGGAAAAAACGACATCGCTAAGAATTCATCTTCTGCGATCGCGTTTTGGTGATAAACGAGTCCTTGGATTCTATCAAAATAGCCTTTCAATTTCGTGTTTGGATTCTCGATTGTGAGATTAGCCGTCCATTGTGCGGAGAAAACCGGTTCGGTTAAGTTGAAATTCGAAACAGCGAAGTTGGTTAAGGAGAACTCAGGGATCTGAGGACGGAGGATGAGCCAAGTTATGGTGGTGGAGATGCAAAGAAGAACGACTAAAACGATTAAACCGGTGAAAATTCCTCTGAAGAAACCAGACGAAGCGGGTCTTTGGTAAACCGGATTTTGCTGAGGTGGGTAAGATGACCCGTAATAAGAAGCGGGTGGGGCTTGAGCGTAGGCGTATTGTTGGTGATTGTAAGGAGCGTTTGGATAACTTGGGTAAGGGGCTTGGTGGGGGTAGCCTGGAAAGCCCATAACCGGCGGATACGTTTGTGGTTGCTGCGGTGGAGGTGGCGGTTGAGATTGTGGTGGAGGTGGTTGATTAGTATCACGTTCGGAGGTTTGACCCGAACCCGAGCCCGGTCCCGATTCGGGTTTGGGTTGGGTTTCTTCTTCCGGAGGAGAAGGCATCTTTGTGTCTTTCTCCTCCTCTCTCTTTCTCTATGATTAAACTTGTTATTAAACTAATTTTCTCCGGCAGAGATTTGGAGGAAAAAAGGGAGGGTTAGTGGCGAGCATGAAAAAAAAAAATTATCTTTCCTTTGGGTTTTTTTTTTTTTTTTTTTGGGGTAAAAGAATAAAACTAATCAAGTTGGATAAAAATAGTGAATCCACCGTGATTGAGCTAAAATTAGCACCACTGTAATTATTGTATCCATGGATGTTTAACGATAAAGCAAATTCCTAAATCTCCTTCATAATCAATTAAAGCTTCTCCTAATAAATATATTGTATCTTCAAATTTTTCAATTTTGTCTCAGAGATTAGTAATTTTGTCATGGTAATGTGATGGATCTTTCCCCTAGTAACAAAATAGGATGAGATATTGGAAGTGAATTGGTTAACTTTAATAATGATGGAGAAGCTATTATTAGTCCTACAGGATTTCACATCTTATGTTTAAGGATATTGCCAAGTCAACACAAATCTTTCAACTAAATTTTAGGGATGCTATGATGAAAAAGCATGTGTCCTAAAACCAAAAGAAAACAAAAACATGTCCTGTAATATAACAACAAAACAGTACGTGGAATTTATATAACTTACAGAACAAAAAACCAGAGTTACATAGATTTTTTTTTTTTGGATTCTCTTGTGAGTTGTGAGTTAGTCTTCACATTGATACTCTTGAACCAAGTTTGCTTTCTTATTCACTAATCTTCTTCGTCCATTGTTTAGTCTAGTGTCATCAACATTGTGAATTTGTGATATTCCCTTCTGAAGTTTTGGCCTTAGTTATAAGATATTGATAGGTTGCTTTGAAGCAGATCCCAACTGGATTTGTTTTGTTATTTTCCATAGGCCGTAAATGGGCCTTGATTTGAAGAATATATTGGTTGTATTGACATCCCCAAATCCAAGGTTGTGATTCTTAATACTTGTATTACATTTTTAGATCTTCTCGCAAAATCTTGTCTATATATTAAAAGATTTTGAAGGTAAAGTATAGGGAATTCGGTCAAGAAAACGCTGAACTTGTCAAGAATTGCCAAAAAAATTGGCTAGTCAAAAAAGGCACAAATTTTTTTTTTTATTTTCGAATAAATTAACATAATAACTTTCATTGACCGACTAAAATGGCACATCGTTAGCTAAGTTAAAGAATTTTTTTAACTGATGTTTAATATCTTAAACAATGGTCGTTAAGTAAAACGACGTCGTTTTGGTGTGGAATTAAAACATCTAAATCTGATTCAAATCGAATCAAACCCTAGTTTCTCAAAATCCCCAAATCAAATTGGGAATTTTCTCTCAAAATCAAACCAAACTCTAGAATCTTTGAAGCTTCGATTAGCAATGGTGAGAACGAAATGGACTCATGGTTCCCGTACTTCACCACGGTCAACGACGGAAGAAGGTGGAGATGGAGCTAACATTGTCCTTACTTTGCCACAGACAAAGACGAAAGAAGGTGGAGGTGGAGCTCTCCGTAATTCGCTACGGTCAAAGACAAAACAATGTGGAGGTGGAGCTATTGTTCTCCATATTTCGCCATAATCAAAGACGAAAGAAGGTAGAGGTGGAGCTCCTAAACCACCACCACCGTCTAAGAAGAGAGAAGGTGGAGCTTCTAAACCACCACCACCGTCGAAGAACAATAAAGGTGGAGCTTCTAAACCACCACCTTTTTCGAAGTCGAAAGAAAGTAACGGTTCTAAACCACCACCGTCGAAGTCGAAGTTGAAGAAGCGTGTTAGTGGCGGATAAAATGTCTGTGAAACCCAAAATTCGAAGAAAGCTCGATCCTCAGTTTCGGTCGTGAATGAGGTGGAAGAAGTTCCGGTTCAGAATTGGTTTTGTCCAAGTGAGAGAGGTGAGCTGGTTGGTCCGAGTGAGAGAGGTGAGCTCGATCTTCCGAGTGAGAGAGATGAGGTTGATCCTCCGAGTGAGAGAGATGAGAGAGATGAGGTGAAACCTCCTCTGAGTGATGATGGCGATGAATGTGGCGTTGTGGGGGACGAAGATGATGATGGTGATGGTTTTGGTGGTATCGAAGAAGAAACTTGTATGGATCTTAGTATGTTTGGAGAGCAAGCGAGGCAAGAGAAAGTTAAGCAGAAAGATGAAGACAGTGGGAATGATGATGATCTCTGGGATGAGGAAAACTTTATGGATCGTCTGTCATTAGACGAGGAGAATGAAGAGAAAATGATACCGAGAGAAGCTTATAGAGAAGACATTGATCGAGAGGACCTGCTTCGATTGGGTAAGACCTTTCCAGATGCTGATGAGTTCAAGCATGCTTGCCTCAGATACACATTGAAAACCAGGTACAATATCAAGTTCTATCGATCAAATGCTTTGAAACTTTGTGCAATATGTGCTGCGGAAGGTAAACCTTAAGATCCTCAATGTCCATGGATGATCTACTATTCTTTTGAGAAGAGAAAACAAAAGCTAATGATCAAGACTTATGTCAATAAGCATACGTGTGAGAAGATAGGCGAGTCGAAGTAGTTGAAGTGGTCTGATATTGCAAGTATCTTCTCTGAGAGGTTAAGGCTGAACCCTAAAATGACTACAAAGGAGATACATGGTGAACTCCGGAGGGAGTATAAGATGATAGTGCCTGAGAACTCTTGTATCAAGGCGAAGACGAAGGTGATGAAGGAAAGGAGGAAGACACATGAACAACACTTTAATCGGATATAGGATTATCAAGCCGAGGCTCTTGACAAAAATTCAGAATCTACATTTGAAATTGAGACAATCCCAGGAGCTACAATTGGAAGCAAGCAGAGGTTCTACGGGCATTCTATGTGTTACAAGTCACATAAGGAAGAAGCAGGCATGTAGGCCAGATAAGGTTAGATGGAGCATTCTTAAAATGGGATATAAAGGGTTAGTTGTTGGCTGCGGTTGGAAGGGATGAAGACAATATGATTGTCCTTATTGCTTGGGCAGTTGTAGAGTTAGAAAATGATACAAATTGGGACTGGTTTGTGAAATTGCTAGCTAAAGATTTAGAGTTGGGTGATGGGAAAGATTACACAATCATGTCAGAAAAAAAGAGGTAACCATAAGCAGTGCATGGTTACTTAGATTATTCTTGTTATTAGAATTTCTTGTTTCTTATCTTTATCTACCAATGCAGGACAATACACACTGTTTTTCCAGAAGCAGAGCATAGGCAGTGCTGCAGACACATTTATGAGAACTAGAAGAAAGATGGCAAGGATCTGAGATTGCAGAGGCTGTTCTGGTACATAGCAATGAGCTACATGCCTGATATATATAGGCTCAACATGGACGAACTGAAGGAATACAATCCAGGTGCACATACAACTCTTCTTTGTTATGTTTTCATTGTTTCTTATGCTTTTCTTGTTTCTTATATCTTTATTTTTTTTGGTTTTAGGTGCAGATGCATCAGTTCTACGCACTAAACCAAACACATGGTCTAGAGCATTCTTCAGGTTAGGCTCTTTATGCAATGATAACTTCAACAACCTTAGTGAGTCTTTCAATAAAACCATCAAAGATACTAGGAATAAACCTTTGCTAGACCTGTTAGAGGATATTAGAGTACAGTGCATGACCAGAAACTTTGATAGAAGAAAAATAGCACTGAGGTTGCAGACCAAGTTCACCAAGAAGACACAGTGTGAGTTGGATAAGATTGAGAAGAAGTCTACTGAGTGCAACTTATACTGGGCAACTGGCCAGCCATTGAGGTAGAGTATAAGGGTCACTCTTATGTACTGAGCATGAAAGAGCGTATCTGTGCGTGTAGAGCCTTTCAAATGAATGAAATTCCATGTATCCATGCTGCTAAGGTTATCTTAGCTATGAAGTTGCATCTGTCAGATTATGTTAATGAGTGTTACACAACAATGAGGTGGCGTCAGACTTATAGTCTAGAAATCAAACCTTTGCATGGGATCATAGAGTGGCCTCAAACAAATAGATTAGGTGTGATACCACCACTTTTTAGAAATTGTAATCTTAGAAGGCCTAGAAACCATGATAGGCAAAAAGGTAAGAATGAAACAGGCCCCAAGACCAAGCTAAGCCGTGCTCATAGGATTATCACTTGCTCAAACTGCAAAGAGGAAGGGCACAATAAGACCACATGTAAGAACAGTTCAGTTGACTCTCCAGCTAAGAAACCACGGGGCAGACCAAGACACACTGAGGTTTGTTTGTATTTTTGCTTGTTTAAGTTTGTTTAGTGAGCATGGAAGTTAAACACACTTTGTTTTGTTGAACATGGGCTTCACTTTCAAGAATCTCAAGGCTCACAATAGTAATTATCCTTCATGCAAACCTCAAATGCACCAACCACAAACTTAAGATGGGAACAAAGCTCTCAAGACCAAGGCTCACAAACATGCGGATGAGCCATTTGGTTTGTGTGATAATGCACCAACCACAAACTTCTCTATGTTTGTTTTGTTTTTCTGTTTTAAGACCTTTTGAAAAACTTTTGTTGTTGTATTTTGGTCTTGTTTAGTCCTTTTGGAACTAATATTTTTGTACCTTTTGATGTCAACATTACAGTTTTAAGTTAGTCCTTTTATTCAATGTTAACAAGTTTCAAGTCATAACAGTTTCAAGTTCGATGTTAACATTTTCAAGCCCGATGATATAACCACCTTTCAATTCATAATAACATAACATAACACCACAAATACAACACCAAAGCTTACAAAAATTTCCAAAAGAACATGAAGGTTCAAATACAACATCACAAAGCTAAAAACTACTCAGATCACAAAGCCGAGACTCCCAAAACCCATATTCTTCTTCCCAAACATGAACAAGAAGACACAAATCATGATGATTAAGCCGAGACTCCCAAACCCCACCTTCATCAACAAGTTAAGCCTCTTCAGCTCATTCTTGGTCTTTCTCACCTCTTCCATCAACTCCTCCATAACACTTTTCATGTCCTCAAACTCGACTTTCGATTTGCAAATGTTGGTTTCAAAACACTCCACCTTTGTCAATGCATCTTGTACCTCTTCAAATACAGCTTCCTCAACCCATTTAAACAAATGGTCCTGTTGAGAAACAATGCAAGCACACAATTACATTCATGGTTTTATAATTTCACATCTACAAAATTAAAACGGTTCAAGCCTCAACAAACAAATATGACCTAAATTCATAACCTAAGAAACAAATATAAACATACATTTCAAAGCGTAGGACAACGGTAAAATGGTCTCCCTGGATTTGACTTGACTTCGATGTGTAGATTATCATCTTACGGCCACACTCACATTTCTCTGGAAATCCGCGAATTCTCATCGTGTTAACACACAAATCCTCACTACACGAACTCATCTTACAAAACTCAAACAAGAATAAGCTTCAATCGAAGCTTCAGAGATTCTAGGGTTTGGTTCGATTTTGAGGAAAAATTCCTAATTCGATTTGGAGATTTTGAGAAATTAGGGTTTGATTCGATTTGAATCAGATTTAGATGTTTTAATCCCACACCAAAACGATATTGTTTTACTCAACGACAATCGTTTAAGACATTAAACGTTAGTTAAAGAAATTCGTTAACATAGCTAACGGTGTACCATTTCGGCCAATCAATGAAAATTATGTTAATTTATTCGAAAGTTAAAATTGGTGTCTTTTTTGGCCAACCAAAAAGTTGGGATATTTTTTGGTAATTCCTGATAAGTTCAGTGTTTTCTTGGCCGAATTCGTGTAAAATATATGAGTTTATATATAAGACTCAAAAAAAAAAGATTTTTATTGTCAAACGGAGGAAAGAAGTAAGTTTTTAAAGAAAGTTGTTTTTGGTATTTTCTTACAACTTTGTCAACAACGGATTTGTTGTTATCTCTTGAGTCTTGAACCCTTTTTTTTTTAATAACCTTTAAGGGGGCTTAAACACTAGCCTAGTCAACCCTTGCTTTGCGTGTCATGTTGTTTCATTTTTTCCTGGTCTGTCGAGTATTTCAATATTCTCTAGCAATTACAAATCTCTGGTCTGTCAAGTATTTCAACACTTAGAAAAACTAGTACTAGCTTTTTCTTGATAAAATAAAACTTTAAAAGAAGCTACCATTTTACCTTTGAACAAAAAAAAAACTTCTATTTACCTATTATGTTCAATTTGAATTCTTTAACACAAAAAAGAAGAAGAAGTTCAACTGGAGTTACTGTTTAGATAGTAAACAAATATAACTGAAACCAGGTCTATCTTAAACTGGCTTGGATCAGTTTGTAATCACTTTCATTGACATACGCTTTTCGTGTTAAAAGATGCAATGAAATTCAAAATCTCGCTCACTGTATGGTTTGATTTGATTTAATGAAACAGAGTACATTACATGAAGACCTTTAACGAGTTTGATACAATGATGGAGATGATTCTCTGAAAAATAGGTTGTAGTTATTGTCTGATCCAACCACTCCAACTTCCCCTTGATAAAGACTCTTTTTTTCCTTGTAGGGTTGTATCCCATCATAATTTGGAGCGTTACCTTGAGCTAAAGCTCCCAAACCAATACAATCATGAGAAGAAAAAAAAACACATACACTGATACTGTGATACAGACATAACACGTATTCATAACTAGCAATATATGTTATCTTTTTATCTTTTACAAAAAATATGTATGATGTGAATTTTAAATTCGGATAATGGTATGAATACAAAACCACTAAACTGCATGTATTGGTCAACTAACTATATACATTATAATTAACCAAATTGCTTGCTAGAATCTGTTTTACAAAAACAAAACTTTGTCAGCGCTAGAATCTGCTAGTTCACAACTCTTAGTTTTTCTTTTTAATTATTGAAATTTGAAACAATTAAAACCGAATATATATATATATATATATATGTATATTATGTGAGCCGAGAAGATGTAGAATAGCCAATAATGTATGGTCCAATATTTCTATATTCCAATCTAATCCCATGTGGTAACCTGTATGAAGCTGTCTATTTTCTGACCATGTTTACGGGTTTTAGCTGTACACTTCATTACCATTTTTTTGGTCCCATGTCAAATAACTTATCTCTACGCTACTCATTTCTATTCAAAGTTTTATTAGTACTATATTTAGTATTTACCTATTCCACCGTGGCAAAATCTATCACATGAGATCCATCCATACCCATACGGGCTTAAGACTTTTTCTTGTTTTGGTATAAATACGGGCTTAAGACTTGAATTACCTATCAACTTGTACCAGACCACTTCAATATATGTATCCAATTTGATCCTATCAACTTGTATCAGACCATTTCAATATATGTATCCAATATGATCAAAATTATGGAGAATAAATCCACATAGAGAAAGACCATGCTTTCCTTTTTCCCATCTTGACATACTAATAACTTCATTATCCGTTTCAATTATTTAGTATAAAAATAAAATAGTTTGTATATGATGGTAATACTTAATTGACTTAGTGTTCTTCTATTGAACATCATATCGCAATGTTTCATATACCATTGGCCCATACCATGGTTACACTTACATTGACCAGAATTATACTTATCTTGCATTTTGTCAAAAGAATGATAAGTCATTGTTTTCTTTAAACTAAAACGTTTTGTTTTCGCACAAATGGAAGGACAAAGTCATTTTTATAAACTAATTTTAAAACGGCCGCTTGTTTCTTTACGTATTGGTCATTTTTTGACCGTTTGGAAATTAGTTAAATACTTAAAAAAATGTTTGATAAAGTAGTTGTTCACATTTGTTTTCCATAGATGAACGTCCTCGTTCGGAAGTTAATAATGCTCACGATTAGTACTGGGACGAATTTGATAACTTCATATTCAAAACATTTATTACTAGTCATCTCGATCGGAATCTAGATAATCAAGCATACATTTTAATATTCGTTTGAAATTTTCCAAATTTTGTTTGTTTAAAATCGGTTGAACCGATTAGCATATAAATTTATTTATCTATAATATATAAGTAATAACCACATAATGATATATCTGTTTAACATAAATAGAATTTGAAAAATTCATAAGATGAAAATGATGAATTTCTTCCATTAATATTGAATTTTGGTCATTAAAACTGAAAATAAGTAATAACCACATAATAATATCTCTGTTTAACATAATTAGATTTTAAAACACTCATTAAAAAATGATGAATTTTTCATTCAACTATAATCTGACTTTTTGACAAAATATAATATTTAATTTTGGTCATTAAACTGAAAAAACCGTGAAATTTCTAAATATAAATTCTACAAAATCATGAGATTAGTCAATTATTTTGAAATGGTGTATAACACTTTTTTTTCATTCCACGGGTTACCAACTTACCAGAACCATAATTTTTTACCACATGAATATTATTTTATCACATAATTTAACTTATCGACTATGTCACTGTTTTGGGATTTTTTTGTTCGTTTGTTTAAACAAGCCAGCGTGTCTAACTGATTAGAACAGACATTTATAAAATAAACATCCTTCTCTAGACTTGAATCAATGAAATAACTAATCAGTTAAATCAAATTAACTAATGCATACACTACATGGTTTATGTATTTATACTGTGTTTTGTCAACGTACATATATGTAATTATATGCTTAAAGTTTATTTAATTGGCTGTAATATATGACCGCCACTCAAAGAATATGGAAAAGAGCTATTTATACATAATTAACCCAAATAAACAAATCCTCGAGATTATAATCAATTGTCAATTTAGATAAATTATCATTTGTAGATAGAATCCCCGATTACTAAGCATATATATATAGTTGCAAGTCTTGCTCATTATTCTGGGTCGTGCTCAAGACTTGCCTAACTTAGTTTTAACAATATCTTATTGAACAACAAACTATTTTACTTCTGTGATTCTGTCATAGTTTTGTATATTATCCCAAAAAAATATGATCATAAGAATCTAAGGATACGAGATTCTTATGTAGCACACAGAAAGAAGCAAAAACATAGGTAGCAGATAGACCATGTAAAATCATCTGTTTTTCGTTTTTTTTTTTTTAAACTTTTTCTTATATGCAAATGTTAATCACAGAGATATTGCAGTTGAAAAATCTGACTAAAAAACCAAAGTGAAATCTAGTAAGTTGATTCCTCACAGAAACAAACAACCCACTTTTGTTATTTTCTTATGAGAAAGATGGAATATGCTTGTACCCACTAACATAAATCTTCTCAACATGTAGACAAAAAAAATAAAAATTGTAGACATCCCTAAAAGCATTATGTAAAATCTAAGGTGGCTAGAGTAACTTGAATTGAGTCCGCATTGATAACTTTTGTTTTTTTGTTATTAAATATTCATAGACTCAAAAACTTCTGTTAGAAATTAAATAAGTAACTAAAATCATTTTATCAAGTGGGTCTTAGATTGATGCTGTCTCCTAATATTTTCTAAAAGATATTAAATTTTTAGTTCGATACTCGTTTAGAAGGAACGTCAAATCTTTCGGGATAAGGTCTCACAAACGGATTCCTGGCTGAGAGATTACCAACAAATTAACAAAAAATATCGACACTTTCTCTATATATAACAAAAGGAAAATAAAACTAGTACGGTTTTGGATTTTGTAAATAGATAGACATATCCATTGGCACCAAGATCAAAGCCAACGTAGATATATATGAAAACAATAGGAAAATTAACTGAACATATAAATATAGAAAATATTGTGGAATCACCTAGAAAAAAGCAGATCATAACAAGGGAGTATGGGTCCGAAAGTGTAAAAAAAATTGCAGCCTAAAAAAAAAGTATAAATCGAGTAATCCAACAACGGACCGTTAATGGCACTTTAGGTTTTGTCGGCGCCAAAACATTATAAGTTACCAAAACAGAACAAAAATCTTGTTTTTGTCAACAAAAATGCACTTTGCCTTTCGGTTACACCAGTAATTTATTTACTATAGTTTTGGAATAAAGCCCTGCCAATTTTAGTTTTTGTTAAATTAAAAAAAGTCAATGTGTGTGGCAAAAAAAGAGGAGGAATCAGCAAATTATGGCATGTGAGTAAAACTAAAAAGAGACACAAAGCAGACAAATTATTTGTGTTCACCACCGCCACAACCAATCCTCCAATGACTTCGTTTCTATTTACACTTTCTTCGCCGTCATTACATCTCATTTGACAAGTCAACACTCTTCAAACGTCTCACTTTTTCGTAAAATCATTTATTATTTAGTATTTTTTATTTTGTCATCACCACCCAAAAAAAGTCAAATCTTTATACGTTGTTCCTTGTTCGTTCTATAAAACAATACAATAATAATAAATAAGGACAGCTATCCAAAAGAGTTTACAAATTTTGTATTTTCCGTGTTTTGACTTTTGTAATAATTCTGAATATTTCTTCTATTCTTTATATTTAAAACCCACCCCTCCTTCTCTCTTCTTGCTAACTTATTCAAACCAATTCACATCTCTCCCAAATCTCAACTACTACACTTTGTAGCAAAAGTTTCATTTTCTAAGATTCGTTCATCGATCTATTAATCAAGTTTACTTCGTTTTCATATTCTTGGCGCGTTAAATGGATCAAGAAATAGAGATCCCTTCATTTTTCCTATGCCCGATATCTTTAGATATCATGAAGGACCCGGTGATTGTTTCCACCGGAATAACCTACGATCGAGACAACATCGAGAAATGGCTCTTCTCCGGTAAGAAAAACACATGCCCGGTCACCAAACAAGTCATAGCAGAAACCGATCTCACCCCAAACCACACTCTTCGCCGTCTGATCCAATCTTGGTGTACTCTCAACGCATCATACGGTATCGAGAGGATCCCAACTCCAAAACCTCTGATAAGTAAATCCGAGATCGAAAAGCTCATCAAAAATTCGTCATCTTCGCATCAAAACCAAGTCAACTGCCTCAAACGACTTCGTCAAATAGTATCGGAGAATACAACGAACAAGCGGTGCTTAGAAGCCGCAGAAGTTCCGAAGTTCTTGGCAAAGATCGTAAGCAACTCTGTGGATACGTACAGCTCTTCTTCGAATCTCGTCGACTTGTGTCAATCAAACATGTTGGAGAATCGATTTGATTCATCAAGAAGCTTGATGGACGAAGCCCTAAGCTTACTCTACCATCTCGACTCGTCGGAAACAGCCCTCAAGAGTCTTTTAAATAACAAGAAAGGAACAAATCTTGTGAAAACGTTGACGAAGATTATGCAACGTGGGATCTACGAGTCAAGAGCCTATGCGGCTTTGCTTCTCAAGAAGATTGTCGAAGTTGCGGATCCAATGCAGATCATATTGTTAGAACGGGAGGTTTTTACTGAGGTGGTTCAGATCTTGCATGACCAAATCTCTCCCAAGGCGACGAGATCCGCAATGCAGATCTTGGTTAGTACATGTCCATGGGGAAGGAATAGACACAAGGCTGTAGACGCTGGAGCGATCTCGATGATAATCGAACTTTTAATGGACGAGACTTTCTCATCTGAAAGAAGGAACTCGGAGATGGCGATGGTGGTTCTTGATATATTATGTCAGTGCGCAGAGGGAAGATCTGAGTTCTTGAATCACGGTGCGGCCATTGCAGTTGTGTCTAAGAAGATATTGAGGGTCTCACAGATAACTAGCGAAAGGGCTGTTAAGGTTTTGCTTTCGGTTGGGAAGTTTTGCGCGACACCATCTTTGTTGCAGGAGATGTTACAACTGGGAGTTGTGGCAAAGTTTTGTCTGGTTCTTCAAGTCAGTTGTGGGAGCAAGACTAAAGAGAAGGCGAAGGAATTGCTTAAGCTTCACGCTAGGGTCTGGAGGGAATCACCTTGCGTCCCAAGAAATTTGTATGCTTCGTATCCTGCTTGAACAGCAAGATATAACAACATATATGTTTGATTAATTCTCATCAGATACAAAACAATTCTTTGAGAGTTATTCTTCGTATAAGTTCATTTAAAAACAAAAAAATAGAGTGGTTTATTTTTGCGCAAACTCAGATTTTCTTTTGTTTTTGTTTTACGTTTGAAATGTTCGTCATCATGTAGATAACATGGAAATTGAAATTATCAGAAACTGCAAAGAAATAAATGAATTCACAAGTTACATGGCTAGTGTTTCCCACTTGCTTGTTCATTATCGTTGAAGACTAGCTCTTTATTTATTTTTTCTTCTGTATTTTGTTCATTACTTTCCTACAAAAATAATGGAGAACATCTCTTTCAATCTCTTACTTTTATTGAGTGGATAACCTAAAAGATTGTATGATACTTCTTCTATTAAAACCACTACTCTTAGAGATTTGTATGCGTTTTGACCATTTAATTTATGACCATAGAAGTAACATTGCGAATGTTTATGTCGGTACGTTCTACATCTCTAATCCACTATTGATTTATGGGTTTCTTATATTTCCGTATCGACATCGACGACATGTGTCGTGTTTTCATTCAACGACTAGTTTTTTTCCCTTTTTAATATAGGATATGCTTTATTAAAGAATTAAAAGACTACACGTTTTTTTTCTTCTCTTTGGCAGCAAGACTAAACGCTTTTGTGTTACAGATGAAGCTTAGCCATTAAAGACGACTGAAGCAATTTTTTCTTCATCAGATCATTCAATTATTTTAGATTAATCGTGGTAAATTATTTTCGAATTTTTTTTAACATAAAATATACAGTTTAACCTATAGACATATCAATATCGGAGGCAAAGAGACCTGAAATGTAAAACTAAAGAAAATGTTTTGAAAATAACCTTTTCATTAAGAATTTTCTGTTTCTGGAGACCAATATATGAATTCGAAGCACGTTATTGCAATTTTATGTATAGCAAGAATCTCTGTATCTATACACCTCGGTTCTAGCAATCAGGGAACATGGTCTTGATGGGAACATGAGTACAGTGTCGTTATACGTGGGGGAAATTATTTTATTTTGGGGGCTTTATAAGTTTAATATAAATTCCTAAGGATTTACATAATAATCCCTCTGATAAATTTCATTTATTTTTTATTTAAATTTACGCTTCATACAATGCTTTATTTGTTTTCATATTCTTATAAGTAATAGTTAGTTATATATTTGTTAACAAATAAATTCGAGAACATGCATAAAAGAAGAGAAAACCATTAAAAACAACATCATATGTTATTATGTTAAAGACTGAATGAAAGTCGAACACATACGACCAGCAACTTTGGTTGTTCCAAGTTACAATCTTTACAGTTTTTGTTACCAATCACACTATTGTACATCAAGAATTTTTATAGTTAAAATCTCTATATCAAAAAAACTACAATAAAAACTTAAAATAAGAGCATCTGCATCAATAGTTCTATCCATTAAAATAATTAAAAAATAAATGAATAAGAGAAAAAGTTAGAAACGATTATCTAAGTAGTACTTAGAGACTATGATTTTTTATGGAGATATTCTAATACCAGTTGTCTATTTTTTATTGGTTCAGTTTTGTTTTATTTTTAAAATTTAATTAAATAATTATATTATGTGATAAATACTAATTTTATATTAAAGAGAAACTTTTTTTATAGGGTATCAACTAATGGGGTTGCTCTACCAGTCCTAAATCCTAAGCAATCAACTTCTTGTAGGTAAAGATCAAAGTATACCATCGCGAGTTCTCATTTGATGCCTCTTTTTATAAGTATTCTAATTATTTAAACACTCAAAATAATGAATTAGATCCGTTTATAATTATCCGATTAGGAGGAAAAAAACGGTAGCAGCTGAGTATTGATCGCCATTGGCACTTTATTTGGCTATATCACATTAGTTATTGTCGGCTTGTATATGTATTACTTAGTTTTATTTGTATATAAATCAAAAGTCAGATCTTACGAGTAACCATGTCGCAGTCTAAAAAGAGTTAAAAACTACGAAGTTGGTCCTACTCCTCCTCCCTCGACTACCACCACTTGCACTCGTAGTTAAGCCGTATGGAGAGAATGAATATCCCACATTTGACAAATATACAAAATCTTATACAATGTTAAATGTACACGCGCGTGATGTACACGCGCATGCCCTTAATATCTCTTTGATGGTGTTGTGATACGGTAGACCTACTCAAATGTGAACGTAGAGGACCGTATGATAAATTGTTAACTTTTAATTTAATGAATTCTATGTAATGTTCAAATGTACAAGGACGTTAAGTAGACACGGAGACTTGAATTACATGGACATGGTTTAACATTGACTCGTCTCCCTTTTTTTTCTTTTAAAAAGCTTTTTTTTATATGTCATAATTAACTGTGATTTTGACAAGTTTAGAGTTATCCATATCATTGAAAGTTATTTATCAAAACTTAGTACTAATCCAAATTTTATTTGATTTTAGGATTTATTTTATAATCTTCTGGTATATTATATATATAGTGACAAACATTATATTTTGTTCTTATTATTAATCAATATATATATATATTATATGCTATATATAATAATCGACGACAAAATAACATCTAATAAAAATACTAATCTCAGGCATCCAATATAGATAAATAATTACTCGGTGAGTACATATAGAGGTATGGGACTGCATGATATATACTGTATTTATGCATGTACATATATCTTATAGTTATACCTTTGTATGCATGATCCCAAACCTTATAGTAATTTACTCTTTTTATCTTCATAGTTGGATCTGGTTGAACAACATGCGTTTTTATTTAATTAGTGATTTATCTAATGGGGTTTTCTTTTATAAGGGAATAACTATATATTGCAGGAAATGATCTAATTTGTATTTTATAATTCACTTGATATGGTTGAATGGGATTAATTTCGTACTTGGATATATAATGACCAGCCAAAAAAAAACCTCATTGCGTACGTTTAAATGTGGCTACGAAGTATATACTGTTTTCCACTTTTCCTTAATCATATGTGTCTTTGAGCCGTCATGCTCATGCACGTCCTTCGGATCTACATTGCTTGTTAGAATCAATAACCAAGTATATACGACTAATTAAGAAAACAAATTTCAAATTCTTACTTCCCATCCAAATTACTTCTCCTTCAAAATGAAAGTTTGGGATCATTGTTTCCTCTATATACAAGTTTCCCCAAAAGGTAAAGGTTAGTGCAAATTCAACGGTTTTAATAGTATTGTTTAAATAAGCTTTAATGGTTCGATCTTTAACAACATCGCTATAAAGCCTTTAGTTGGGACTTATTGGGAGAGCTTGTGTATAGAATAGACAATTGGAAACACTTAAAAAGTATTTTCGGTTGAATAATTTGGTAAACTATCATAACTTGTATATTGACCAGTAGATCGAATCCTCATTTTGTTGGATAAACTTGGATTCACGAATAGTAAGTTCTTGTGTAAAACGATATCCCATTCATTTTTTCATGATGTTTTAAACTTTGATTTATTGTTTTATATATTGATGGTTCTTAATTTAACTATCTACCAACACAACCTGTTTATATGATTATTAATTTTTGTATTATAATTGGACTATTAAAACACATCATCTTCATTCTCAATGGTTCACCTAGCTACATTTTGGAGGGAAAAATATAATCAAGACATGAAAACCGTGTCTCACCTATCTATAGCTGTCGCCGGCTCGCCACTATTTATAATTGAATCTTCATTTTAGACTTTTCTATCATTTTTTTTGTTGACAAATAGACTTTTTCAATAACTTTTTTAAGTACTGATATTATTTTTTATTATTTTCCGATAAAAAAATTTAAATTTATTTTTATAAAAATTACTTTATTTTTGCTATGATATGTACAGCTTTATGGTTTGATTTATGAAAACATATTATATTATTTATACTTATTTTTAAATTATATAGTCTGCTTGGAATAGAGAAAATTCATAATTATTTTCATTTTTATAAAAGTCTGTTGGTCTAGTGGTTGCTCAAAAATTTGTATACCATGTATGGACTTCAATTCCCACAAATTTCTCTATTTTGGATATAGTGTTTTGAGAACCATTAACTATAGATCTGTGTATTACATGGTTATAATTGTCCGTCATGAAATTGTGCATAAGATTTTTTATTGGGTAGATGATAAAAATTTTATATAAAAAAAGAAAGATAAGACAATTTTTTTTTTTGTGAAGATAGTGTTATCTTTTTTTTTTTAATCTTACCTTTACACGATAAAAATCTTATGCACAATTTTAGTTTAATAGAAGTGAATATGTATTTTAATTAATAAAATTGAAATGTTATTTTATAGAAATATATTTATAAAATAATCATTTTCTTATAAATATATTTCTATAAAATAACATTTTAATTTTATTAATTAAAATACATATTCACTTCCGTTTCGATACTTACTATTTATACAAAGAGCTTCTTCTGCTTTGCAGCAGAGTTTACTGTCTTTCTTGGATCAAGTGGAGATGTATAGGGACGTGTGTGATTCACGAAACTCAATAATAAATAAATTTCCAAGTTATTTTTAATAAATGAATTTCCAAGTTATTTTTTATGCACCTCTCTCTCCAATGGTGATACATGTTTCTAAAGTGTCTTAATACATATTGATTTTAATTTTAACTTTTTTCTAAAAAGTGATTAATTCTAAAATAATACATGTATGGAAAATGTCTTAATAAATACTTTTAGCGTATTAAGGAAAAACACTAAACCTTTCTCTCCCTTTTAAATTGTCTTAAATTTATATTAAATAAATTAGTTAAGACATCCAATGTATAACCAATAGATATGGTCTGAACGCAACTTGCGTAATTTTCTGTACTCGTCTAGTCCACCAAATATAATAATATATACTCTCTTCTTTTTCTTCCATAAACTATCTAAAGTATTATTAGTAATTATGAAATATCTAATGTTCATTCAAATACTAGCACAAAAATAGAGGAATACCACCTACATATATTAGTCTTAAATTTTTCTAGTATTTGATGTGAGATCATTTATAGTTTTATTGCACCCACCTCGTACTCAGAGTTGGATATTTGAAGCATTAATTTTTTTGAATTAAACATCGTCCAGTGACCCACAATCAAAATTTGTATCTACTCTAATAACATAACAGTAAGTGTAGTAGACCTGACTTATCTTCAAAAACTAGTTCAAAAATAGAAAATTACCATACATTTATTTAGAAATCTGCCAACTTTCAGTGTGAGACCATTTCCAATTTTAATAAGTATACATATTACGCAACTTAATTCTTGAGAAAGACACAATACATATAACGTCCAACAACATTCGAATAATGCTGAAAAAAGTGGGTGTTATGGTGGCGAGGGTCCTTCGTCTCTTGAGCTTGAAGAGATTTTCACACCTCTGACACTTGTTAATATGAATTAGTCTTGCTCATATGTCAGAGCTAAGAACATTCATCAATACATATAGAATTGGGTTTTACATGTTAGACGCTCTAATCCTTGATGAATCACACGATCGGGCTAAACTGCGAAAAATCCATAACAAAAAATATATTTGTGAATTGTGATGAATCACATGTTATAACAAAAATAAAATCAGAGTTATCTGACTAGTCACGAATTACGAGTTAGTTTGTGTTTTTTTTCCTGTTATCTATATAAATGTGCGGATATATACATATCTATCCTATATATGTAATAATTAATATAATTCTATGTGTATGAATATGTTTGTATATTTGTTATGTTGTGAAAGAAATACTCGTATTTTCACAGAGATCCATGCTCCGGCTGAAAGTTTATTCAAAGTTATTGATTGTGAAATGTGCAACACTTGCTCCGCAAGAAAGCATATTCCGAAGTTTTAAGGATTTTCTCCAATTGTGGTTTCGAAGGTCATCTTCTCGTTATACTGGTTCTTGTGCCCGGTTCTTGTTTACCCTAAAAAAAATCAATGTTATTATAAATTTATACTCTTTCCGTTTCATATTAGTTGTAGTTTTAGACCTTAAAACTCGTTTTATATTAGTTGCCGTTTTATGTTTTCAATGCATATGTTTGATAAAATTTTCTTCTTTGTCCTTCATATTTTAATGTCTTAACCAATAAAATAAAATCAAATAAACATTAATTAAGGGTAAAACAGAAAATTTAAATATTTTCTTAATATGTGTGAAATAACGTTAAACGACAACTAATTTGAAACGGAGGGAGTAAGGGACTTCTTGTTTCTTTCACGCTAACATAACTGTCATTTTATTAGCGAGACTTTTGTTTTTTAATAATGATTGTCCCATTAATTAAAGAGAAATAAAACCAGAAAGTACAATACAAAAAAGTATATATTTTTATGTAGTTTTTCTTATATAAATTGATTTTACTATACACATTATCAGTAATCTGGATATCTGTACATACAACTATATAACATAAGCCTATATAACCCACAAATTTTATGAGCTAGCCAATTGATCCAACATATATATATATATATATACTATTATCGGCCAGGGTCTATCCGATGTCTCCCAATGGACAAATATGACATATCATTTTTTGATAAACTAGAAGACCACATCAATTACTTTAACATCTTTCTCATTGTGAGGTAAAAAAAACTTGGGAAATATCAAATAGAAAATCCCTCTTAGTTTTTAAAAAATCAATAAAAAGAATACTTCTCATTTTAACAAAATATGAAAATATCAATATGTACTACTCTATTTTCTTTCAATGGATTTAATTTACTCAAAATGGAGTTGTAAGAAGCGAAAGGAGTTAAACGATTATATATAGTTGAATAGTAGTAGAAAGGAGTTAAACGAAAAGTAGGAACAAATATGCTCTTTCTCTGACACTCCCTTTTGGAGAAGGATCTTACACACAAATCGACCAGACTCCATAGATACTCTTAGGCTCACACGTGCACCCGTAATACACGTGCGTCTCACTTTCTGTGAAATGCAAGTTCAAGTAACAAGCAAATCTCAATCGAATCCAAAGACAAGGACTTCCCACGTGGGATTCTTGGGGAAATCTTGAAAACGACTAATTATAGCATCATATAGGTCGAGAATCACCAAAAATATATATTAAATATTCTATAACCTAAATCCTAATACCCCCTTAAATTTGTACTTAAATGACCGACTCTCTTAATTACATGAAAATGATCGAGAAGATTTCATATAATTGTGTATATCATATGTATAATAGGTACAATAATACAAATTAAGCCCCATTAATTTATATGCATGGATCATACATCGGCTGATGAGAAATCAAAAGGGCTCCAACTTCCGAACAAGAGGTTGGTGGCTTCATTGGATTCGTCAGCGAAATGAACCACTGGTTCGTGTACAGCCTGAGCCGGAGTCACACCACCAACGTCTACATGGTTATGACCAATCAACAAAGCATCAGACCAAACACCGTTAGTGTCTAAAGAGAGAAGCTCTTCACCAGGAAATGGAGGCAACCCATTATAACCACATTCATCCACTTGATGATCGTAATGATGATGGCCATCATTGATGTCCATACTCCATGAAGGCTCTATCGAAGCGCCGGTGGGATTATCGACAAGAAAATCTGTTGTGACTACTCTAGCTAAATCACAATTTTCTTGAAGTATAGAGTTGTCAGGCTTTGGATTCAAGAAATTTGCATAAACAAGAGCAAGATCGATGCTAGGCGAACCACCACCGGAGCTGCCAGAATTAGCGGTTAGGCCGGTTTTACCGTTATTACTTGAGGAGGATTTGGGGCGGCGGGATTTGCGGCAGCCACCGCCTACGGGAACGTTGCGCAACGATCCACCTTTGGTCCAATATCTTCGACAGCCTTTGCAAAAGTAACGAGGTTGAGTGAGGCTATAGTTGTTGTAGTAACAGAACTTTGTGTTGGAGGAACCACATCTTGGACAACTCGGGGTTATCTCCGCGTTTGCGTTTGCGTTTGGACGCCGTATAAACGATGAAATCACGGCCTCTGTTCTCTCCATATCTCTCTCTTCTTTACAGTCTAAGAATGAGAATGTATTATATACGCATGCATGAATGTGTGTGTGAGAGTTTGTGCATGTGGGGGAAGGTTTGACACGTGGAGGTTGGAGAGTGGAGGAAGTGTGGAGGGAGCAAATGCCTCGTAATGGTGCACTCAGTGTTGCTTCTTGGAGGAGACAAGGTTAAGGGTTTTTGAATATTTGATATAAGTATTTAAATACTAGTATTTGTTTTTATCATAAGATATGAATAAGAAAATGGTTAACTAATAGATCGTCTTGGAGATTGTTTCGAAGCGAACTTAGAAACCTATGGCTTCTTTGGAGAGATGGGTTATTTGGTGTACATTGAGCTATTTGTACGGCTTAGTTAGTGGAGCCTTCACGATTACTATATACTACTACTACATATTATATATGTCTATTTTAATTTGCCTCTGCGCGTCGATATCTTTTCTTGTCAACTCATCCAAACATTGTTTTACATCCTCAAGCCTAGCCCAAAAGCAAGTATCTTGCGTAGAGCTCGAGTATCTGCTTCTTGAACTATTCTCACGCTCTCCAGTTTAATTAATCCTACGTCTCCATTGCCTCATCAATCTCATCAACATCCATCTGATTTCCATTTCCATAA
Organism: Cardamine occulta; assembly: GCA_028015245.1. Classification (NCBI taxonomy): domain Eukaryota; kingdom Viridiplantae; phylum Streptophyta; class Magnoliopsida; order Brassicales; family Brassicaceae; genus Cardamine; species Cardamine occulta. The sequence continues at coordinate 14,127,482 of CM051379.1, read as the reverse complement.
CCCATCCTGAATTGAACTCTCTCAGATTCTCCAACCACACACGATAACTCGACCTCGTTGCCAAAACATCCTCAGAAACATCCTTATTCGCAACCAACGTATTCGCATGACTTTCAAACTGAA
>CM051379.1:14102259-14127259 GCA_028015245.1 Cardamine occulta | reverse complement strand
CAATCTTTTCCCATAACAAAGATTGCCTCTGCACGTCGATATCTTTTCTTGTCAACTCATCCAAACACTCTTTTACATCCTCAAGCCTAGCCCAAAGCAAGTATCTTGCATGATGTGATCCTCCCAAGGATTCGACACTTTCGAGGGGTAAAAATGAAATGGAAAGGATAATTGGATAGAGAATGGATCGAATGGTCACACAGGAGATGCGGAAAGCTTCTGATATACCTTAATGTCTCCTAGGATATGACACACTAGATGAGACAAGGTTTGATTCCTCGGATATGATACACTGAGATGAATCGGGTTGATTGTTGGATATTACACACCAAGCAATCGAATAGTTCTTTATGAACTGAAGAGAATCACTCTCAAGGTTTTTATAAAAAGAAGGTTGATTGTCCATGAGACTTACATGAGTTTAAATAGAAAACAACTACAGCAACAACTTATTAAAACGTCCTCAACATGCAGGTCACCTAGGAAACACAATGGGACCTAAATCTGCATGAAGGAGAGATAACTAGTCTTTATTACTTCAGCTTTAAAATTTGAATTATTATTATTGGCTTCTCCTTGCTTCTTTGGCCGAGATGTGCTCTTGCTGGGGCTTTCTGGGCTTGCTGGGCTTGGTAGAAATACCTCCTGGATGCCAAACATAAGTCTGGAAGCTTGCAAAAAAATTAGGTCTAGAACTCTTCAAGTTTTGAACCAGATTGACCCATCTTGGCAAATGGAGGGTATCTTTCTCATCCGATGGAATTTCCTTCTTTTCTTGGGCTTGTTGAAAATATGAGAGATGCATTAACATTCTCCAACTGGTTTTGTGTCGATATTGTTCTTGAATTGGCTGTGGAACACGATCTCTGGCCTGGACTCGTAGTTAGGCGTAGGACAGATCCACTGACTTGTAAAATCGATATCTTTTAAGTCCGAAACGCTTTCGATGAGATTCCAATTGGACGTGGTTCTGGAGTGGATCCAGATTACAGGAAAATTTATTTTGTAGCTTAAATACTCCTGGTTTGGTCAGAATACTTCATTGAATGCGCGTAGGTCTAAATCGCGTAAGTCGTAGATCATCTGATTTGTAATTTGCATATCTCCTTCATCTGAACTCTGACTGGAGCGATTCCACTTTGATGTGAACCTCTGATGAGTTGAAATTACAGTCCAAGTGGTTGTTGAAATGGGAAAATTGCAATGTTTTGAAAACCGGACCGGACACCGACTCGACATCATTACTGGAAAGCTGGTCGGACCGGTTCAACCGGTCGGACCGGGTTTTGAATATTTTTATTTTAATTATATATATTTATATTCTAACATTAAACTTAAAGAAACACGAATTATCATTGAAAATAAATTATTATTGGTTGATCATTTAAACTTATAAAAATAAATAACAAGAAATTAAACATAATGTTTTCTCTAAAATTCAATATAAAATAATCTTTTAGAGGAGAAAAACGTGAAAACATTGTAGATATAAAAATTTATAATCGATTTATTTATATTAAAATTATAAAATATAATTAAAATTGAAAAGTAAAAAATTAACTTTAAATTATGGTTTGACTTTTAACTCAAAATATCTAATTAATTAAAAATATGATTTAATTTTCGTGAACCGGGTTTTAGTGTTGAATCGGATCACTGGTTTTACCAGTTTTTGGCCGGTTAAACTGGTTTTATTAAATCCGGGTTTTGTTTTAAACTGGACTCGGCTAGGTGGCTTGTTTCCGGTTGAACCGGTCTGACCGGCCGGTCCGGTCTGGTTTTTGAAACCATGGAAAATTGAGCTTGGACTTCATTTTGTCTGAACAAGGCACGTGGGTTTTCTCGGGTGGTAGGAGAATCGCATCATACTCCTCCTCTTGAAAAAGTTTCGTCCTCGAAACTGTACAATCCTGAGCTAGGAAGTGTTGATATAAGTCTGGCGGCCTCTCCTTGATTAGCATGGGAAAAAGGACTCCAGGGGGTTTACCCTTAACTTGAATGTGACATGTCGTATGAAATAACTTCTCCCATAGCATGGGATTCGGAGATCCCTTTCCTACCAACAATTCCCACTTTGCAGCACCGTCTTCACTATTGTTCTCTTGTTCATTGGTTTTAGTTTGCTCACACCATGAGGTTCTTGCAACAAATAAATCTCCATTGGTAACAAGCTCTTCACAAATTTTCCTCCAACGATGGAATATAATTGGAGTCAATTTCCTCTTCAGTTTGGTGGTGGCATGGTGTCACCGGTTCAGCTCCTTTGAGAATCTCCTTGGATAAGATGGATGGAACTTCTACGTCCTTGGATTTCTTAGATCGACCATTTTCTCCAACATGGAACTGATTCATAATGTCTAAAATTTTTCTCCAAGATGGCATAGAGCTCGTGTATCTGCTTCTTGAACTATTTTCATGCTCTCCAGTTTAATTAATCCTACTACGTCTCCATTGCCTCATCAATCTCATCAACAGCCATCTGATTTCCATTTCCATAACCCATCCTGAACTTGAACTTTCTCAGATTCTCCAACCATACACGATAACTCGACCTCGTTGCCAAAACATCCTTAGAAACATCCTTATTCGCAACCAACGTATTCGCATGACTCTCAAACTGAACAATCTTTTCCCATAACAAAGATTGCCTCTGCGCGTTGATATCATTTCTTGTCAACTCATCCAAACACTCTTTTGCATCCTCAAGCCTAGCCCAAAAGCAAGTATCTTGCGTAGAGCTCGCATATCTGCTTCTTGAACTATTCTCACGCTCTCCAGTTTGATTAAACCATTTATCAAGCACCACATACCTTTTGGGTCTATTCCCCTGATCCAAGTAACTCCCATCATGACGATGTTTATAGAAATATGCAATGTCAAGTGGCTCGGCTAAGAGTTGATAAAACTGTGAGGCGTAAACCCATTTCTTACTTAGATGAAAATCAAAAGGTAACTCATTTGTCTCCACCAATTTAACCACTTTATCCCAAAACCTAGCTAGCTTTAAGCGACTCATGTTGACCTTAAAGTCTCTTTTTAACGAATACCGTTTAAAGAAATCGTAGTAACCAAACTGCTCTTCGGATGCATCACAACGATCTTTATACCATTGAATCTCAAGTCTTGCTGGTAACACATCAGCAAGCTCATTAGCTAACTTGGCCGATCTAAGAATCGGAGCTCGACCAATTTTTGTAGCCTCTTCAATACATTCTTTGATTGATACACCACTTGGATCATCATTAGAAAACCCTAGAGCTTCTACGGCTAACGCTACACCAGCTTGGTAGCTATTATCAGAGATATTCCCACCAAGGAAGCTTCTAGATTTGAGAAATTGTTGAGAAAGTGTTAACAAATATTGTCCGTACCTTTCTTGTTCCTCGTTGTTTGGAGTTCTTGTCGTGTTGAGCAAAAGAAACATTCGACGAATAGAAGCAGCATTGTCTAGACAAACACCTCCATTGTCAGAACAGAAAAGATAGGTTCCAAAGGGCCAGAACTGATCATTGCTGCTTCTGGGAACGTGGTCATGTATGGACACCACGTGGTAGAATTTGTGGGCTAAACGTGATCCTGAGATTGAGGTAGAGAGTGATTGGTTTCCGAGCAGAGGAGAGCCGAAGGTGATGCAGAAGAGACGGAATGATGGCGAAGAAGTTTGAGAGAGAAGCCAAAGTGTGGTAAGAGCGGCCAATTCGCCGCCGGTTGAATGGCCGGTTATCACCACAAACGTTTTCCCTACCAATTTCTGTTTTAACCCTTCCTTTATCTGCACGTTAATTCAATCGATGTTATGATAATTTGGTTAACTAATAGAGGCTAACAAGACCAACATTAATATAAACCGAGATTAAACTAGATAATCTTATTATATGAAGTTGGGTTGCATTCAGGAAAAGGCGACACGTATCAAAAGTATAATTCACATGATCATGACACGTGTTGGTTGATCGATAAGATTATGACGCGTATAAAAATATTATTTAAAGAAATAATCAAATAGATGATATTTACTTTCTATTTTTACATATTAGTTCTTTAATCAGAAAGGAAAACTAACAAAAAAGAATTTTTTTAATTAAATGATAAATGATCAAATATATAATCTTTATTATTTTTAACATATATAAGTTTGCACATGTTTTTAAACAATTTTAAATATTTTAAAATTAAACCCAAATAAATCATGGCACATGTCAGTTGATCAATAAAAATATGACATGTGTAAAAATATTATTTAAATAAATAATCAAATAGAAAATCTTTACTTTTTATTTTTACATATTTTTTCCTTAATCCAAAAGGAAATCCAACAAAAATGAAAATTTGAAATAAATGATAAATGATCAAATATATAATCTTGACTCTTTTTAACATATATAAGTTTGCACATGTTTTTAAACAAGTTTAAATATTTAAAATTAAACTCAAATAAATTTTTAATTATTCATTTAAATATATAATAAATTAGGTTAAATTTTTAAATAATATATAATTTAAGAGTCGTATATTTACTTAATTATTTATCTAAATTATTTCCTTAATAAAAAAAGAAGCGCAACAAAAAAAGAAAGGAAACAATAAATAATAAACTAGATAAATGGTATTTTCTGTTTTATTCTAATATATGTTCAAATATATTATAGAAAAATAAATAAATTAGAATTCAAAATGATGATTCTCAAGTTGGTTACATATAATTGGTACAATAAAACAAATTGGTTAAAAAGTTGGATACTATTTTAAGGTTACGCATAAAAAAATAGCATATCTATTGGACAGAAAAATTGAAGAAAATATTTCTACGTAGAGGAGAAATAGTGTGTAAATTATATTTTTCAATGGGAGGAACTCAGATTTTGTTTTCTGCCAAATGAAAAAGGTAAAAAAAGAGGCACGTATCCATTTAGAGAGAGTTCCCCTCTATTGAACCCAATACTTATACTAAAATCTGGATTCATAGAAGGGAGAAAAGTGGGAGGCTTTATTATATTTAGGCTTTAAATAATCTAAATACACAAAATTACAATTATAAAGTAGAAGATATCAATTATTTTTAAGACCAAAACAATCAAATACCCAAAATAATCAAAATATAAAAACTTTTAAATTATATTTGTAAAATTTTAACCAATGTTTATCCAAATTTAACCAATTTTTTAGTTGTATATGATATTTTGGGTTGTGTTTCTGGATGGAATGAAGCTGAAGTCAAACAAAATTTTAAAAATACCCAAATATTCCTAAACCATAGTACCAAAATATCTAAAATCCAAAAAAAATCCGAACATATACTCAAATGTCCATGCCTGAATTTTAGTTTGATTCGGTTTGATAATTTTGCAACAAAACACAAAAAACTTCTTTCAATTTTCTATTTATTTGTTATTATTATTTTTTGTAATTATTGAATTCTCTAAAATTTTCTAATTTTACAATGTCCACATATTACAAATTAACATATTGTAAATGATTGACGTGAAAAACTGGTATAAAAGTTCTTTTTTGGAATGTAAAAAAAAAGCAACTGGTAACAAAATAATAAATTCCTCTAAGTTTTGCCACAATTCCATAGTTACCATTTAAGGTCATAATCATGGGTTAAAAACTTGTTGAGTGCACATTCAAAAACTTGGCAGAGGTATCAAGCTACCATTAACATTTAGTCAGCCATTAATAGTTTTTAAATCAATTTGGGCGGACGGACGTGGCATCCAAAACCAAAATTCCATTTTACTTGCTTATGAATTATGATATCCGAGGTGACGACAATGTCGTATTATGATAATCTAAATTGTGGAAATAATTGTCCACGAATCTTTTCAAGATTTCTTAATTAACAAAAAAAAAAGAAATATATATATATATATATATATATATATATATATATTAAGTTTTATGTATTGTCTATTGCCTATTTGCCTATTGGGTTGGTGGTGATAGTGATACCCTTCAATAATTTAAAATAAATAAATAATATATTGAGATAATGATATGGCCATTTTTTCCTGTACCAAGTATTAGCAATAGCCAAACATGTAAAGCTAACTTTTTTTTTTGACAAAATATGTAAAATTAACTTGGTAAGGAAAATCACTTTTCACAAATCTTAACGAATAAATTTCTGTTAGAATTAAGTTAGTTATGTTACAGTAAAACCTCTATAAATTAATATAAGATAAATTAATAATTTTATCGGTTGCATTTTGACATTTTGAACCAAATGTCACCTTTATAAATTCATAAACACGATAAACTAATAAAATATTATAAAATATATTAGTCCTAATATTATTAATTTATAGAAGTTTTATTCTATTTATTTTTCTATTTATGATAGAATTTCTCATTAGCATTTTATTTAATTTGTATTTTTTATGTCAACGTCTTAGTTGAAAATTCAAATGAATGGAAGATAGTAAGATAAATCGATATTATTTCATCAAAATCAGAAAAATAAATAAGTAAAGAGAAAACAAACCTTTAATTGAAGGAAGAGTTTGAGTATGGCATTGTCAACCATAGGAGGAGGTTCATCGGAGACTAAGCCAGGGAAAAGTTCATCTCCATCAACTTTCAATTTCAAGCTCACGAGATCTCCCAATTGTATCATCTCCATCGGCACCGTCGGTAAAGCAACGTACGTGATTCTGGCGACTTGCTGGATCTGAATACTCCCTGTGCTCTTCGCGGCGTTGCATATACTCCAAGAATCGGACAATAGCTGAGTCGAGATGATGAACGACGCATGTAACTCACTTGTCTCGAATCTGCAATCTTCCATGGCTCTCTGATTCGAGTAAAGAGTTTGCAGAAATTTTATATTAACGAGAAATCTGTAGTTTCTTTATTCCTTCCCATGTAGTTTCTTAGTCGTCGTCTCAGAGTCGTCCCACTTCTTGATCAATAATTTGTAATTTTCATTGTTTTTTCTAGATAATAAATAAATGCAATGATATGCCCTTTTTAATCATTGTTTTTGCTCTATGTAAGGACATTTCATTGCATTTGTTTATTATCTAGAAAAAACAATGAAAATTACAAATACCAACACCACAAGAATCTTATCTCAGAAAACTACTAGCATCAAAAATATTAAAATGGGCAGAACCAATTCAAACTTTCGTCGTAAATTTCTCAACGACGACTAATAAAAATCTGAAGTCTAAAAAATTTGGCTTCTATTGCGACTTGCAAGACAAAGTCCATGGCATGGGCGAAGCCCGTCCAACGAATCTTTTCAAGATTTCTTAATTAACAATATATATATATTAAGTTTTATCTGTTGTCTATTGCCTATTTTCCTATTGGATTGGTGGTGATAGTGATACCTTTCAATAACTAAAAAAAAAAAAAAAAAAAAACCTCTATTTGGTTTATAACCCATTAGAAGACTGAGATAATGATATGGTCATTTTTTCCTCTACCAAGTATTAGCAATAGCCAAACATGTAAGGCTAACTTTTTTTTTTTGACGAAATATGTAAAATTAACTTGGTAAAGGAAAATCACTTTTCACAAATCTTAACGAATCAATTTCTGTTAGAATTAAGTTAGTTATGTTACAGCGAAACCTCTATAAATTAATACACGCTAAATTAATATTTTGTTAAATTAATAATTTTATCGGTTGTATTTTGTCATTTTGAACTAAAGATCACCTTTATAAATTCAATAAACACGATAAACTAATAAAATATCGTAAAATATATTGGTCTCAATATTATTAATTTATAGAAGTTTTACTGTATTTATTTTTTATTTATGATAGAATTTCTCATAATAGCATTTTATTTAATTTGTATTTTTTATGTCAACGTCTTAGTTGAAAATTCAAATGAATGGAAGATAGTACGATAAATCGATATTATTTCATCAAAATCAGAAAAAAAGAAAAAGAAAAGAGAGAACAAACCTTTAATTGAAGGAAGAGTTTGAGTATGGCATTGTCAACCATAGGAGGAGGCTCATCGGAGACTAAGCCAGGGAAAAGTTCATCTCCATCAACTTTCAATTTCAAGCTCACGAGATCTCCCAATTGTATCATCTCCATCGGCACCGTCGGTAAAGCAACGTACGTGATTCTGGCGACTTGCTGGATCTGAATACTCCCTGTGCTCTTCGCGGCGTTGCATATACTCCAAGAATCGGACAATAGCTGAGTCGAGATGATGAACGACGCATGTACCTCACTTGTCTCGAATCTGCAATCTTCCATGACTCTCTGATTCGAGTAAAGAGTTTGCAGAAAGATTATGTTTTCAGGGTTTGTTATATTAACAAGAAAGTATTTTCTCTGTAGTTTTTTTTTTTTTTTTTTGGTTTTAATGTTACACTCTCTAGTTTCTTGATTCCTTCTCATCTAGTTTCTTGGTTGTTGTCCTTTCTTAGTCGTCGTCTCAAAGTCGGTTTAAGATTAGAATGGATGATGGGTTTGAGGGTGATTATAATGGGCCAGTTTGGCCTTCTCATTAGATAAAGTTAGATACAGACTCAATATTATATTATTTGTTAAATTTTAAGGTATATTTTTTTGTTAAATTTCCTTTTAAGTAACGTTTCCAAGGTATTTTTGTTAAATTTTAAGGTATTTTTGTTAATCTTCCTTTTACTTAACGTTTCTATTTCTAAGGTATTTTGTTAAATTTTCTTAAAACAAAGTAACCCAAATATCTAACTAAAAAGTAAATTTAAAATTTATAAAAAATCGAACAATTTTAAATCGAATCGAACCAAAATCAAAATTATTTTTATAATGACAACTAAACAATTTTTTAAGTATAACCGAAAAACGAATCATAGTACTAATTTAAGATTTGGTTTGGTTCATTTTAATTTTTTTTACGATTATTTTTGCCCAGCTCTATTATAAAAGACAAAAAAAAAATGGAGAAAAAACTACCAAATTGATGGGCACAAACTTAACTATATACCAACAACACAAGAATCTTATGTCAGAAAACTACTAGCATCATCGTCTTAAATTTTTCAACGACGACTAATAAAAATCTGAAGTCTAAAATCTTCCATTTTGCCTAATTTTAAATTTTCAATACATCACAATCATCGCCTTATCAACTTTCCTGGAAATTCTCGTCTGGTTTTTGCACTCACCTATTCATTTAAGTTAATCAAACCGAACCGGCTCAAACAATCAAACCCACCAATTAATTGCAACAAAAAACAAATTTGGCTTATATTGCGACTTGCGAGACAAAGTTCATAAATTTGACCGATTACAAATCTGGTAATTGACGTGGCTTGGTCAACCCAAAAAGTGGTTTGATAAAACGGATTTGTTGGATAACGTGTTTCAGTTCACACATTAAAAAAACAAAAACCGGGTAGATCAACTTAATATTCTATAAATTAATATTCGATAAATTAATAATTTATTAAAATTAGTAAATTATTTTGGTCCCAAATTGAACCGGTGTAATAATTGACATGTTTCGATAAAATAATAAAATAATAAATTTTTAAAAATCTTTATGTAAATATATAGTCCCATTAATAAAATAAATTAATAATTATATAAATTTATTTTACATATATAAGATATTTTAGTAAAATATAATTATAATGTTGTTTATTTATTCGTAAATTTGTAATTTTGTTGGAGTTTATCTTTATTTTTCTTAAAATATCAAAAATATATGATATTATCTAGTCAAATTGCATCAAAAATTATTATTAGTAAATGCATTAAAACACATTGAAGTATTGTCTTCATTTTTTTTTTATATAATACTTTTTTAATTTGAAAAAAATTATCTATAATTTATTAATTAATTAATAATTTTTATAAATTAATAAAATTTTCGGGTCCCAACATTATTTATTTATAGAGGTTTTACTATAACACTTATTTTCAAAACCGCTTTAAATTCGGAAGGTTCGGAATTTTCAACTCTACTCGGTCCATAACCCAAAGATTATAAAAACTCTTCTAAGAAACTCAATATTGAGCAAAAGTTTAATTTTTTTTTCTTATAACAAAAATTCAAAGAAATTTCTTCTATATTTCAGCCATGAACGATCTTCTCTCCCTTTCCTTCAACCGCTCCGTCGCGGACAATTCATCACCACCGCACTCACACAACATCGAGATGACAAAAGCAAAATTCTCCGGTGGAAACAACCTCGATAAGTTCTTCCTCGACGTGGAAAAAGTGAACGAAGACCTTAAAGAGCTTGATCGTCTTTGTCACAGCCTCCGATCGAGCCACGAAAAAAGCAAGACGCTTCATAACTCCGAGGCGGTTAAGGAGCTAAAGGAGAAGATGGACGCTGACGTGTCAGCAGCTTTAAAGACAGCAAAGCGCGTGAAAGGAAACCTAGAGGCATTAGATCAAGCTAATGAAGTAAACCGGAGTTTACCGGAAAGTGGACCCGGTTCATCGTCGGACCGGCAAAGGACGTCGGTTGTGAATGGTTTGAGGAAGAAACTGAAAGATTCGATGGATAGTTTTAATAAAATGAGAGAGACAATCTCGATTGAGTACAAAGCTACAATCCAACGTATGTATTTCACCGTCACCGGCGAAAATCCCGACGAAGATACCGTTGACCGGCTTATTTCAACAGGTAATAATTTTCTCCTACGTTATAATTGCGATGATTATGGTTAAATCATGATTTTGATGAAATAAATTGATTTTACGAATTGTAGGAGAGAGCGAAACATTTTTGCAAAAAGCGATACAAGAACAAGGTCGAGGTAGGATTTTGGACACTATTAACGAGATACAAGAGAGGCATGATGCAGTGAAAGACATTGAGAAGAGTTTGAACGAGTTGCACCAGGTGTTTCTTGATATGGCTGTGTTGGTTCAGCATCAAGGTGAACATCTCGATGACATTGAAGGCAACGTTAAACGAACTAACTCGCTTGTTCGGTCTGGTGCGGACCGGCTTGTCAAGGCAAGGTTTTATCAGAAGAACACGCGCAAGTGGACTTGCTATGCTATTTTGCTATTGATTATTATTGTGGTTTTAGTTGTGTTGTTTACTGTTAAGCCTTGGAATAATAATAATGGTGGTGGTGGTGGTTCGCCTCGTCAATCTACTCCGGTACAAGTTCAGTCACCGCCACCTCCGGCCCGGCGGCTACTTCGCTAATATTTTTTTTGTTGGAAGGTTCTCTCGGTTACATGGGGTCTTTGGAGTTTTTTTTTTGTTTGCAATGTTTTGATTGGTCTGTATATATTATGAAATGCAATAATGAAATTTTCCATGGATTTAAATTTGTTCAATTCATTGATTTGGTGGTAGAATCCTTGAAATTAGCTAAAGTTAAATTGACGTTAAAAACAAAAACAATTCACAAGTCAATATTCGCTGCCAAAGTCAAAACAAGAAGATATAAATTTGACTTTTAATGGGCCGTAGAAAAGCCCATTCCTTAAAGAGAAGAAAAGAGTTTTGGTGTGTATGTGCGTTGTGCAATTGTCTCACTTTCTCTCGCAATGGCGTCGTTGAAGATGATAGGCAAGTCAAATTTATTTTTAGGAATCTCTCAAAATTTAGTTTCTCGATTTATACTCTTCATCTAATGTACAAAATTCAGTTTGACTTATAAGTTCTTTGTTTTGCTTATTTTCTCATGTGTTTGTATGTGTATTGTGTAAGATCAGACATAGCCGTGAACTTCACAGGTTAGTTGAGGCATTTCCGCAAACACTTTGTGAACTTATCCTTTTCTGATCAAATTATCTTCTAATCGTATGAGAATTTTCCGAATATATGTTGTGGGATGAAAACAGATGGGATGTTTAAAGGAATTTACCATGGCAAGAACTGTCATGTTCCTGACATTGCCACTGTCTTGAATCGAGCTTGGTCTGCTGGAGTCGATAGAATCATAGTTGAGTCAAGTCTAATCGAATTTTCTTATGAATGATTAGAAATTGTAGAATTTGGGTAGTTCAAATGTTGATTTTTTTTGGAACAGGTCACTGGTGGGTCATTGGAAGAATCAAGAGAAGCTCTTGCAATTGCAGAAACTGATGGTTTGTTTGTTTTTTCAGATTTTTTTCTTAGAAAGTTTCAGTCTTCTAAAAATTTATGATTGAGGATTTACATTTTTGCAGGTAGACTGTTTTGCACTGTTGGTGTTCATCCAACTAGATGCAATGTTAGTTTTTTCGTAACTTAATGTCTCTTTACTTTGAAATTCTCAGAGCTTAACATGTAATCAAATTCTAATCTTGTTCTTTAATGTAGGAGTTTGAAGAGAGTGGTGATCCGGAGAAGCATTACCAGGATCTTTTTTCATTAGCCAAAGAAGGAATGCAGAAAGGGAAGGTGATACATCTTCTCATCTAGTAGATATTTCGAATTGATTTAGGTTTGATTTCGGTTTCGTGTTGGTCGCAATCGAAATCATTCTTTACTTTTACTTTTATGGTTGATTAAGGTGGTAGCAATTGGTGAATGTGGATTGGATTATGATAGGCTTCAATTCTGCCCTGTTGATATCCAGAAGAAGTAAGTTTGGTCATAAATTTTGAATCTTTCGCATATTTGATTGTTTCTTTACTTAGAATATCTTCCACGTTTACTTCCTTGACAAAGGTACTTTGAGAAGCAATTTGAGTTAGCATATGCTACAAAGTTACCGATGTTCCTGCACATGCGAGCAGCTGCTGCAGATTTCTGTGAAATTGTTGAGAGAAACAAAAACAGGTGAACTTGCAGGCTAATGTTTTCTCGACTTGGGTTTACATAAACTTCCTGGAATGCTTTTTGAGTCATCTAAATCCATACTCCATAATCCACTATCAGGTTCACTGGAGGAGTTGCTCATTCATTTACTGGTAGTGCATTGGACCGTGATAAGCTTCTCTCTTTCGATAAAATGTACATTGGTAAAGACTTACATTAGTTTTTCATTATTATTACTAAAGACTATGTCTATGGGTTTTAGCTCTCCTTGGCGTTTATAGGATTACATTTGCTCTGTTTTGCTGTTGTAATTCTATTTGGCAGGTGTGAACGGCTGCTCGTTGAAAACAGCTGAGAATCTTGATGTAATGAAAGGAATACCAGTAGAGAGGATGATGATCGAAACCGACTCTCCATATTGTGATATCAAGAACACACATGCTGGTATGAAGTTTGTAAAGTCGACTTGGCCTTCCAAGAAAAAGAAGAAGTATGATCAAGAGTCCCTTGTCAAAGGCCGTAATGAGCCTTGTTTAGTTCGGTGAGTTTAGCTTTGAGAAACCCTTGTCAAGTCCATAAATATAGTCTCTCTAGAACAATCCTTAGGCAATCCTTTTGTTCTCCAGGCAAGTTCTTGAAGTGGTGGCTGGCTATAAAGGACTTGGTGATATAAATCAAGTTAGCTCAACCTTGTACCTTAACACTTGCAGGCATGTTCTCTCTCCATTTCAGTTTTACATAATTTCTAGAATGACATTGAAGAACTGTTCTTGTATAAATGTTTTGTTCTGATGGATTGTTTATATTTCTGCAGAGTTTTCTTCCCTCATGACTTGGATTTGGCTGCAGATGCTCTGCTTTCCGGTCACAACGAGACCGACTAGCAATAATCATGACAGAAATTCACAGTTTTCTGAAATCAAGATATGTTACACTAAACCATTTATGAAACCAAATCATTCTCAATAAAAATTACAATCAATACATCTTGTTTTCCATCTCATATATTGTCATCTTCTTCAGCCTCAGTAGAACACAACACAATTATAAAAGCAACAAAATTTTCATATTTTGGCCCTCGAGCTGATCAGTTTGAAACTTGTAAGCAACCTATTCTTCTTTCGCTGCTTCATGTACTAACATTCGAAACCAGCTCACTGCTCTCTAGACTTTCCTCTTCAGTCTCTCCTTCTGCTACTGGAGGAGACACAGTGGCTCTCTCCGAAGCCAAGTTTAGCCTCAGCGCTCGTCCTTCAACTTCCTAAGAGCCAAACCAAAACTAGTGAGTCTCAAACCCAAATCACCAAACCAAAACAGGAGGTAGAAGAAGCCTTACCACGCCATTCATAGCACTCAGAGCAGGCTGAACATTCTCTGCAGACTCAAAAGAGATAAAACCAAATCCCCTAGACCTCCCAGTGTTTCTTTCATAGATAACTTTAGCACCAAGCACACCAGGTTGATCAGCAAATGCATCTTTCAAACCTTGTGAAGTTAAATTCCAACCAAGGTTTCCTGCATAAATCTTGTGAGGACTATCTACATAACTCCGCTTATTATCACGGATTTTGGTTCTCATTACTTCTCTCTCGCCGCCTCTTGGCACCTCCGGGAAGTTCACTTTCACCGTTCGACCACCAATTTGCTACAAAATCAAGAGATCAGAAACAATGTAGAGCTGAATCAATCTTTGATAAAAAAAAAAAAAATTGATGGAACTTACAGAGCTGTTAAACATTTGAATCGCTTCTTTAGCTTCTTCAATGCTTCCCATTGTTACGAATCCAAATCCTCTGCTTCTATCAGTAACTTTATCATAAACAATCTGCAACAAAGAACAATGCTAACTCAATCAATACTATTGAAAATTAGTATATCAGGATAGAGATGAAGAAGATTGGTAGAGAATATTGTAAACCTGAACATCGAAGACATTTCCAGCTTCTCCGAAAAGCTGAGAGAGGTCAGAAGAAGTGATTGTGTAAGGTAAATTCCCAACGTACAACCTCCCTTCTTCACCACCACTCGCTTGCGTCGTCTCTTTTACATCTGCGTCTTCTTCTTCTTCCTCTTCTTCTTCTTCGTCTTCTAACGAAGACTCGATTTCATCATCGGCAGAACTCGCTTCGATATCGGCGGAGCAGAAGAAGCGGTGGCGACGGATATTTGAAATGAGGAATAGCGAATTAGGAGAATTGGCAACGAGTTTGAAGGATTTAGGTGTTAAACGATAGAAGAGTCGGAAACTGGAGAGGGACGAGAATAACGGATTTAAGGTCGCGGCGGAGGAAGCGGTGGCTGTGGCTGGTACAGCCACGGCGGAGGGACAGTAGGCTGACAACATTTTGTAAAGGGTTTTGAGAGAAAGAGTGGATAAGATAAATATTTTGATGTTTTCTCGACGACTTGTAAGGGAGTTTTTTTTTTTTTTTCTATCTCAAATTATATAAATAATCAAATTTAATTTTGAAAGGAATTTAACACGAACAAATTTGTTAAATTATATTTTGAGAAAATTGAATGATAATTTTAATTTTAATTAACAAATTTGTTAGCCATCTAATCCACTCAATATTTGAATATAACCGAAATGATGTTCCAATAAAAGAGACCAATTTCTTACATAAACCAAAGTTCATCTTCTTGTGAAGTCTAGCTCAAACGTGCAATCTTTCTTATGATCCAAATTTGTATAAATCATACATTTGAGTCTCATACCGTCATATTCAAATCTCTTTTTCAAAAAATCAAAAGAGAACAGATGTAACTCCATTATTTTATGGCAACAAAGCAAACGGGGAAGAAACAATTATATTTTTTATACTTAAAATGATGAATGAAACTATTAAATAATTTAAATTTCATTTTTGTACTCATTCATGAAACGATGGTATTTTTAATACTTAAAAGGATGATAACTTATTCATGAACAAAAAAAATGGATAATTCATTTATAGATTTTTTTTTTATGATATTAGGCAATGACAAAACCCTAATACTACTTTGTAAGTTAGATCAATTAATTGTATACCTCAAATCTTCAGTAAATATCTATACTAGCATGAATTTATTGAACACAATTTTCAAAAATCATGACTTAATCTATATTGTTGAACATATTTTAAAAAAAATACGGTAATATGTTCAAAGTCTAATCTTAGATCAACTTCCTTGATTTTAAAATAATTGATATTGATGGATTTTAAATGTTGTTTGAATGGTTTTTATTAAGCTTTTATATAGGTTTAATTCTTAATCAGTGTTTGAATTATCTCTGGGATTTTTGGAGTTCATATTTAGTTATATGCTTCTTGAATCGTTTATTATTTTAATGGAAACCAATAATTCACCAACCTGTTAAAGGTATGTGCATTGAGTTCATGAGCAGAAGAACTCGGTCCCTTTGAAATAGCAAAACAGAAGGCTAAGATGAGGAGGTTTTGGAAGAGAGAATTGCACAGTTTAGATCAATCAAGGGAGAATCGACAACATAGCCTATAACCTAAAGGTATTGGATCTTTTTTTTCTCCATCAATCAATGTTTTTTTCCCAAAATAATTAATCAATTTTATCACAAGGAGTTGGATTGGCTACAATGGTGGACGAATCAATTAAGTGTTTTGAAGATGCTGCTAAGAGGTGCATGACTTTGCTTGAAGGGAAGATCGAATTTATCTATGCTCTAGGAGATAAGATCATGGAAAAAAATGCTAAAATGGAGATCAAAGAGTATCTCAATGTGAAAGACACACTCAAGATCATCACTATCTCGGACTGTGTAGTCAAATGACAAATGAAGATTGTTATGATCCATACTAGCATGATTTTGTTGAACACCATTTTCAAAAGTCATGACTTAATCTATGCTATTGAACATACTTTCAAAAAAAATATGGTAATATGTTCAAATTCTTGCCTATTACTTGATTAGAATGTCTTTAATAGCATTTTTCTCGTTTAAATAATTAATTTTTGAGAACTTCAAACGATTGTACTGAATTTGTAAAACTTCATTTGCAAGTTTTCTTTTCTTATGACTCAAATTATTCCAAGAGAAAAAGTGAAGTATGGTCAAATGTCCCTTGTCAAAGGACATAACGAGGCTTGTATAGTTGGTGAATGTAGCTTTGAGTAATCAATCCCTTGTCAAATTTTAAATATATGCAGTCTCGAGATTCATTTTCGATGATTTTAGTTCTTCTTCTTTTGTCACATTAATAATACTTGTTTGAGCAAGACAACTGAGTGTGATTTATTGGGCTACCGACCCCAAAAATATGCCTATAAATATACCAAACCAGGCGAAGGTTTTGCTCATATACTCCCTGAAAGTTTCCTTAATCATCTTCAATCTCGCATTCATGGATCGTAGCGAAAAACCAGGTATCACTCTCCCTTACTCTCGATGTTTCCATAATTGTATTCAATCTTATAGGTCGAGTTCCATTCTTACTCGTGATTTCGTCTATGATTCTATGTTAAATTACATTGCTATTTGAGTTTTCCAAACTCAGATCATGATTATTTGCGTCATTTTAGGTTAAATTACTTTGCGTTATGAGATTTCAAACCTTAAATCTTCATGATTTCCATACTTATATCATGATTCAGATCGTGATGCTCGCATGATTATAGGTTTAATTTCTACGCTATTATGTTTTTCATAACTTGTTGTCTCGCATGATTTGTGGTTTAATCGTCATGATTTTCTTACTTAGATCATGATTTAGATCGTGATTCTCACATGATTGTAGGTTTAATTTCTACGCTATTTTGATTTCCATATCTTGTTTTCTCGCATGATTTGTGGTTTAATCGTCATGATTTCCTTACTTAGATCATGATTCAGATCTTGATTCTCGCATGATTATATGTTTAATTTCTACACTATTTTGATTTCCATATCTTGTTCTCTTAATTCAAATCGTATAATACACCTGCCACGAAAATTGCCAAACTATATGGTGTTGCTGGAACTCTTGGATTCAATTTTTTTATATATTCTTTCCAAACAGTCTTGGATTCAATACTATAGAACTAATGTTACTCACTGGAATATATATATACTAAGTAGCCATAAAAATATAGTTTTCACATGTTTTGGAGATTATTTTAGACTTTGGTCAAGAATTCTCGAGTTATATAAAGAATGAAGAATGCTGAAATTGTATTTGTGGTGTTAGCTTGTTAGGAGAAAAATCTGTTGAGATGAGAAAAAGCTTTCAACGAATCAAAAGTTATTAGAAATACCCCCAATCGAAATGGTCTACAATAAATTGGGCCGTGAGTGAGTTCAGCTACCCATCATTGGCCCAGTAAATATATATCTTGGGAAAGCATGACCAAAATATAATTATGACTTGTAAGTTAAACGACTAGGCTCAAGAGTCAAGATGGGTGATTAATCTCGTTTCCAAACTAATAAGAACCTTCTATATGATTAGTCCCTTTTACCATCTGTTTATGTCGTCATCCACACTTACGGGATAATGCAAAGAACATTATAATTAAGAATATTTGGTTGGATAAAAATATGCATGTCGTCACGTTGTAGTCGTCAGAAGATTAATATTATATTAATCAAAATGACCAATTCTATACTCTCGTAAGCCACATTTAAATCTGTCCTTGTGACCCTTGGGGTTGTTCATGATACCCTTTTCATTAGTTTAGATTACCACGTTTCTAACAAATTGGTATTAAACGGTTTATTTATATATATCTCAAATCTTTGACAAATCTTGAATGTTTGATAAGTCTTTAAGGTTCTGCTGTCACTTAACTTCCGAAACCATATTAGTTTAACCTTGACTTAAGTGTAATATTGCTTTCATACGTTAATGCAAAGATAATTTAAAGTATTTAACCCTGTTTCGTAGTTAACCCATTGAAAAAGGTAAGTACTTCAATGTTATCTTGACTTATTTGTCTCTGTTCAGACATTGTTATCTGACTTCAAGGTTTATTTGTCCCGACTCTCTTCTTCTTAAACTAGTTACAATTCTTTGACCCAAAAAAAATGCACGGACCAAGAAACCATTTTTTTTTTAAACTAACTTTCCCAACATCAATTAAAAATTTCATCATTTAACTGGTATATTTAGTGGAATATAACGAACAAACCAATTACCACTTGACGACATGTGATATATTGCAAAACCCCAACAAATTTTAAAAATCTACACTATTTTGCTACTATAGTTTTGACGTTTAACTGCAACATATTTATGTAGTTTATGAAGAAGATGTAAAATTTATAGCCCTAGTTATATCAACCATTTTTTTTCTTTTTGACAGAGTTATATCAACCATTATATTGGGAAACTTGTAAATAAGAGCCATCGCAACAACATATGTATGTAATAAAACCTTCAGGCTAAACCACAACAAATGATTAAAAAGAAGAAAAAAAATCAGATTAACGAAAAAGGTAATTAGCGATCACTTTTTTAATTTGTTACACAAACAAAATATTTACAGGTAAAAAACCCCTCCAAAAAAAAAGACAAATAAAATTAAAAATTGACCCAGGGAAGACCCAGATTCAGGATTAGAGACACCAAAAAAAAAACCCAAAATTAATTATGAAATTCAAATCACAAACCAATGAGTAATTACATAAATCTCCTTTTTGTACACAATACAAAACCTTCAAATAATTGCCGCCATCTTCGAATTCGATTGCTTATCAAATTTGGCCTTGGAAGAGTGTCTCCGGCGATACTCTTCATTATTCCCCGACGGCTCCACCACATCCGCCGCGAATCTCACCTTTTTCTTCATCACCACATTTTTCTGCGATCCTGTCACATAATAAAAAAAAAACACAATTTTCATAACCAAAAATTTAAAATAATAAAGATAGATCAAGAAATGCAGAGTTGATTTTTTTCTCTTACGAATTTCGAATTCGAACTTCTCCATGTAATCAGAAAGAAGACGTTTATGAAATTGACTCGCTAGAAACACAACGCTTCCTGAGACGGCGAAAACCGCCATAAAACCTAAAGAACTCTCCATAAATATTTCTCTTTTAAGGGTTTTTAAAATTTCTTCTGTAATGATTGATCTGAAAAGTTTCACCGTCGATGGATGGATCTTAATTACGAAAAGATATGAAGGAGAATGGATCAGGGAACATGATCGGAGAAAAGAGGCGGAGAAGGAGAGAGGAGGAAGAAAGAAACGGAAGAAGCATTGCACCAGAAAGAACGACAGAGAGGATAGAGAAGGATATGATGATGATGACTTTTTATTTATATACACAATAAAGCCTTTTTATTTTTTATTATTATCAGTTTTAAGTCTTTTTCTTATTATTTGGTCAACAAACAAACAATTTAGTTATGGAAAAAAAGCATCAACTCAATTTATTGAAAATGTTTAACATTGCACTTTCAAAATATCATTAAATGCTCAAGTTTTTTATTAAATCATAATTAAATAATAAATTTTATTTGGCTAAGCCTTTTAAGACACGTAGTCAAATTGACGTTGACGTTTACGGCGTTAAAACGTTTGTTAGCAACTTCCATTTAATCTAAACAATGTCGTTTCATTTTTATTAAAAATTACAAACTTTTAAATTGTGAACTTTTAAATTCTCAACTTTTTTTAAAATATTATTTAAAAGCCCAAATTTTCTTTATTTTATAATAAAATACCTAACTTATGTTGATTATGCCATTTGAGACATGACTTTAAATCAAGTGACAAAACATATTTACGGGGTACAATTTCCTGTCATCAGCTCTGTTTAATCAAAAAATCTAATGTTCGACACCTAGTTATCATTCGTCTTCTCTTTCTACTTCTAGTCAGTTTATCGAGATCCAACCATAATCAAAGAGTATAAAATCTTCTCAAATTAAAATCTATCTTTGGAGACACATAATCCAACAAAGTTTTTGCAACCAAAAATCTCCAGAAATTTCCCATAGAATTCTCTAAAATCTTTAGAAAGTGTTAGTGATAACTAATTAAATATTATTTTATCGATAACTAATTAAATTTTATTTAATATTAATTGGGAAGTCAAATAACTGATTCGATTTCTTACACTCACCATTTCTTTTTTTAAAGCTTCATAGTTAAAGCTTTAACATTCTTTTAATGGTAATTTTACTTTCCAATGCATATTAAATAAAATTTGCAACCGATAAAAAGATGTTAAATGACTAATTAAATTTAAGCGATAAGTTTTGGCGATAACTAATTAAATTTTATTCAATTTTTATTGGGAAGTCAAATAACTAATAAAATAATATTAAAACTTTAACTCTGTAAAGCTTAAAAGAAAGAAATGGTTAGTATAAGAAATCGAATCGGTTATTTGACTTCCCAGTAAATATTAAATATAATTTAATTAGTTATCGACAAATTAAATTTAATTAGTTATCACAAATACTTAAGAAATACTTGAGCATTTAAATAGCATTTTAAAAATTTAGGGTTTAAATGTTCTCAATTTGAAAGTCCAAGTTTTTTTTTTGACATTTTCCCATTTAGTTATAGTATTTATTTTAATTAAATGACATTTTAAAAGTTAAGCCTTTAAACGTTCTCAATTTGAAAGTCCAGATTTTTTTTTTACATTTTTCTCATTTAATTATAGTATTTATTTTAATTCAAATGATGCATCATAAATAAGTAAAATCCAATTATTAAATGTTTTTTTTTTCAATATTTGTTACTATTTTGTAATTATAAAAGCCTCACCATTCACCATTCACCAATAATTATCAATTTTTTGTTTTTATCTCAATAGAAGAACAATGTTTTTTGTTTCTTTTGATAAAGTACCTTTCATTTCATGTGTTTAAATAATGTTGTGAATTATGGTCCGTTTAGCGTTGTAAAGTAGGTGGTACCAAAAAAAAAAAAAAAAAGAGAACTATTTTCAACACAACTATATTTTTTGTTTTTTTTTTTTTGGGAGACAAAGAGACAACTATAGCTTTTACTATTGATAAAAGATTAAAATCAGATCCCATGACTATATTGACGAAATCATTAGTTAGTATATATTATTCTTGTGTACCATCTCACCCATTATGAAACTGTAACATTATTTGATTATAATGCTTTAAAAGGCGATCCATTATTTGCTATTTACAAACATTTATCTACATGCAAATAATCGCAACAATAACAAAAAAAAATATGATAATTTTTTTTTACCGATTTGAACATGAAAATGTTAAATTTTATATATTTTCAACTCAAAATCATAGCTCTTGGTCAAATGACAAATTTTCTAAAAATAAAACATTTGTCAAAGACAGAATATTTTTCAGACAGTTTTATCATATATTGGGGTCAAGTCTTTCTAAAAATTTTAGTTTTTGCTTTTCTTCTTTTTAAGGCAAGAATCCTCAAAACTAGAAAACTATTATGTTTTAATTATTTTTAAGTTAGAATCTTGTATAGAAAATAGAGATTACCCTTGTTGTATCAAGCCTTGTTGTTGGCTAAAACACTAAGCTTTGTAATTTGCTCCGTAATAATGAATGAAAACAATGTATTTGCACCCAAAAAAAAAAAAAAGTATAGAAAGTAGAGATGTACAGTAAGGCTATAACTGCCAAGTCTTATTATATAGAATGAAATCATTTCATATTTATCCAATGGGTGAAGGATAGGAAGTGTGCTTTCTATATCAAAGATTAAATGAATTTCATAGGATAACATAAAAATAAAGAGAGATGAGGACTATGTAAGTCAATATCTATAGATATGGTTGGTTTTGAGATGTGGTTCCAACAACCCCTTGTACGTGTGTGGTGACTGGTGGTGGGTTCGGCCTGATTTGTTTTTTTTCTTTCAAATTTGTTAGTTTGGGAAAAATATATGAACCAGAGAAGAAAGTGAAATATATGAAGCAGACAAAAAAAAATTCAAAACTTTCTGTCATCCAATATTTTTGATATCTATGACCCAAATTAAAACAAATACATGATGAATGAAATCGTTCGATATAATCAGTTTCAAGTTTCAACGCTATTGTAATGATCTTGTATGATGGTTTGGTAGGTTTATAATAGTTGTATTAGTTTCGTGTGTTTTTGTCGACTAAACGATAAAACCATGAAAGAAAAAAAACAGAAAAAACAGTGTGTTTTCATAGCTGAATGTTCTGATCTGGTATACCTATATAAATGCATCGGTTCAGTATATTCACAAACTAATGACCTACTGAGTGACTATATACATACAGTTGAATCACCAGAATTTTACATTGGAAAAGATTAGAAGAAACAATTACAAGATAAGATAATCTTGTCCAGAGGAAAATCTACTTTGTCATAAGAGGTCTACTAACATTTCCTTCCTTTTTATAAAGCCCCTTATTTTAAAACTTTATTAAAAAAAACATTTCCTTACTTTTTTCCCAATACTCATTTCTTTTTTAAGACCAAATATTTTAAATTCATTATTTCCCTTTCTGCTCTGCTGACCAAACATCTAATTCCAAGGAAACAAATTTCATAGTAACATATTATATTTAGACAAATTAGCAATAGTAGACTAGAGATAAATATTGTAGTAGCTCCAGATGAGCATCAAAGGGTCCATAGCTCAGTGGTAGAGCATTTGACTGCAGATCAAGAGGTCACCGGTTCGAACCCGGTTGGGCCCTCAATTCTTTTTCCAATTTTTTCCTAAACCCCCGCCCAATCTCATGTCATTATTACACTTTCAAAAATTATTTCCAAAAAGTTAAAATCAAAACTTATAAATCCTTTGTATTAAAATCATGGAGAATGCTCATACGAATCCAGAGATTCAGAGAATCCAATAACTGTTATCATCCTTCACCTCTGATTCCTCAGACCATATCTGTTTCACCTTCTCCCACACCAAATCTCCTCCCTGCAGAAATTTCAATTCATTTGTCATATATCATTCAAGATACTAAATAGAACTCATCTTATCTGACTTTTAAGAATCTTGATGATACCTTTGAAGTGAATTCGACAGTTGTTGTGCAGCATTTACGTTCATCCTCTGCCAAAAGTAACAAACGATCAATCTTATATAGAAAACATAGGACTTGGTCTAATAATCATTAAAGACCAGACTGCAAAAAAAAAGCGTTTTAATTACCACATTGCTCCCACTTATCAAACTTCACTGTGCATTGTCCAGGAGTGGTTTCTATTACCAGAACCTGATCAACCCAAATCCAAAACTTCTTCCCTTTTCTGTCACCATAACACTTCCTCAGCTCATCAATGGTGTCTCTCAGAGATTTTTCAGCACCTGCTGGATGTACAAAGACAGCAGCTGGAAGCTGAAAATGTTCCAAGAAAAAGAGTCAGAGAGAAGTTAGTTTAGCAAACATAAAGATGGATTAATTTACTCACACATGACTCTTTGAAGCTGGCTATGTATGTCTCATAGTTCTTGATCTCACCGCGTCTCAATCTCTCATAGAACAAGTAAAATCTCACAACCTCATGACTAGGATTCGCAACATCCATCTTTCGATTCAAGAACTCAGAACAATCATCTCTTGGAGAAAGATTTGTACCAAGCTTGAAATGACCAATAGCTTGAATAATCCCATCCGCACACCTCTCGGTTGAATGTATAACCTTTGGATTGTCTAAAGCATTTTCAGAACGCCACTTCAATAGCTCTTCTTGAGAATTACTCACCATGACACCATGAACATCAGGAATGCTATATAGTTCAGCATCATGTTCAGAGTCACCGCAAGCAAGAGTATTCACCGGGAATATGCCTTCACTCTTCAGCTTCTTGATAAGATACTCGAGAGCTTCACCTTTTCCCGCACCTCGCGGTATAACATCCACATTCTTTCCCCAACTATATATTATCTTGACATCCAACTGCAAAATACAATACAACACAATCATCAATAACAGTTTGGTTTCAACTTTCAAGAAACAAAGTTTTCCACATAAGATATTAAAACTTAACGCCACGTTGCTCCAGCAGTTGTGATAGTTCCTTGGTCACTGGCTCACCTTGACCTTCATCAATGTAAAAGCTGACCTTGTGTAGCCTCTGCTCAGTTTTTGGCTGAAGTGTTAACTCAGGGAACTTGCTAGTTTCTTCTAAAACTATTTCTCGGTTCCATTTATCAGTGTTCAAGGTTTCAACCCAAGCATCATCAGGAACCATAGAGTTACCATAAGCTATCTCAGTTCCTATTGATGTAATGATGATATCAGGAGTCAACAAAGGTTTCTCTTTTCTCAATTTGTTGTAAAGAATTGGTGATCTTGCTGTTGAGAAGACAAGAAGAGAGTCACGGCGATAAGATTCTTCCCATAGTGAATTGAACCTAAGAAGAGAGAGGTTC